>CAWUFW010012035.1:0-569889 GCA_963921515.1 Calotriton arnoldi
GGCAAGCCCATTGTCAATGGGTGCGCACCGATCGGTCCATTGCTGTTCAACGCGCACAGGGGTACAACGCGCACCCGCACACATTGAATGCAATGGGCCGGCCGGAGGCACCGATCGGTCCATTGCTGTTCAACGCGCACAGGGTACAACGCGTACCGCACACATTGAATGCAATGGGCCGGCCGGAGGCAACCGATCGGTCCATTGCTGTTCAACGCGCATAGGGGTACAACGCGTGCACCGCCACATTGAATGCAATGGGCCGGCCGGAGGCACCGATCGGTCCATTGCTGTTCAACGCGCACAGGGGTACAACGCGTACCCGCACATTGAATGCAATTGGCCGGCCGGAGGCACCGATCGGTCCATTGCTGTTCAACGCGCACAGGGGTACAACGCGTACCCGCACATTGAATGCAATGGGCCGGCCGGAGGCACCGATCGGTCCATTGCTGTTCAACGCGCACAGGGGTACAACGCGTACCCGCACACATTGAATGCAATGGGCCGCCGGGGCACCGATCGGTCCATTGCTGTTCAACGCGCACAGGGGTACAACGCGTACCCGCACACATTGAATGCAATGGGCCGGCCGGAGGCACCGATCGGTCCATTGCTGTTCAACGCGCACAGGGTACAACGCGTACCCGCACACATTGAATGCAATGGGCCGGCCGGAGGCACCGATCGGTCCATTGCAGTACAACGCATCACTGTACATGTGACTGGCATATGTCAGCATGCCTGTCTCAGATGGACATATGCCAGCCACAGATAGCTCCCAGGGAGTGAGGGGCACACCTACATCACGACAGCCTGTCCAAACCTTATCATAAGGCATGTAAGGCTGCATTTCCTATTGTGTGTATGTTGGTGTACATGTTGTCCTGTGGGTGTCACCTGTGGGCAGCCACCCCCAGGCTGTGCACGTGTTAATGGGGACAGGATCCTGGGTGTTACGTGTACGTGACCACTGTGATGTGCAACTGTTCATATCTGTGCATGTGCCATGGTCACATTTCACAGTGGTGTTTGTGTATGTCATGTCACATACCCCGTGAGTCCCATGTGGGACGGTATGTTTGAGCCAGGGTGTCCCAGTGGCACAATAGTGATGGCCCTCCACAGTCTTTGTGCATGTAGTGTTTACAATGTCTCTGATTTCATGTGCACAATGGGAGACAGTCTCCACATCCACGTTGTGTGTGCATGGACTCTGATGTTGTGCGTGTGTGTCACAGACGTCCATGGCTCTCCTGCCATGGCAAGTGTGGCCACTACCTGTGGGGGTCATGTTTGTTTTGTTGTGGTGTACACATGATACTCCAGGTGATGCCAGTGTCCATGTGGCATTACAGGGTCCCTGGGAATGTGCCTGTCGTTGAGCTGTGGTGCCTGGGGCACATCTGTCCTCACATGTCACTGGGGGGTGACTGTGACACAGCATCATGATATCCAATGGGCCAACCTGGGACAAATTGATGCCACCTGTAGGACCGTGTTGACAGATGTTGGCCATGTATGTACCATAAATGTCGTTCCGGTACTGCACACTTCATGTAGTTGTGCCTCATGATGATGTATGTTGGGATCTTGAGTGTGTTCAATGCCGCATATGTGGGGTGACTGACGATCTTGCTTACTTCTCCTCTGCACTGCAGGGCTCCTGCTGTCCATCGGCCATTCCCAGACCTGGCAACGATGGTGGAACGGGACAGCATCCGACGGTACCGCTTCACCAGGCAGCTGATTGAGGATTTGGCAGTGCAGTTGTCCCCACATTTGCAGCCTGGCCGGCCGTATCCTACAGCGCTGACCCCCAAGGTGAAGGTGATGGCAGCCCTACACTTCTTTGCCACCGGTACCTTCCAACATACTGTGGCGTCTGCTGGTGGGATGTCACAGACCATGTTCAGCCGTGTGCTCCGCGATGTTTTGGCGGCAATGTTGCTCTTCCTGAACCGGTACATCTATTTCCCTAGACTGCGACGACTCACTGACGTGAAGAGTGACTTTTATGCCCTGGGGAGGATGCCGCATGTCATTGGCTCCATTGATGGGACACATGTGGCTTTGGTACCACCACAGGCCCAGGAGCAGGCCTACAGGAACCGCAAGCACTACCACTCGGTCAATGCACTGGTGGTGTGTCTTGCAGACATGACCATCACACACGTGTGTGCCCGTTTCCCTGGTTCAGCACACGATGCCTTTGTGATGAGGAGTAGTCGCATCCCCAGGTTGATGGCACAGATGCAGAACCAGCGTGCCTGGCTTGTCGGTGTGTACTGACTTTGTGCCATTGTGTGTGATCTGATCTGTAGTATTCCGCCCACTTTTCCAAGTCAGCTGATGTGCACTTGTCTGTCCGTAGGTGACTCGGGATACCCCAACATGCCGTGGTTGCTGACACCCCTCAGGAACCCTGTGACACCTGCCCAGATGCGCTACAATGAGGCACATGGTCGGACCAGGAGAGTGATTGAGCGGACCTTTGGTCTCCTGAAGAGCCGCTTCCGCTGCCTGGACAAGACCGGAGGGTCCCTCCCATATGCCCCTGCGAAAGTGTGCAAGATTATCATCGTCTGCTGCATGCTTCACAACCTGGCAGTGCGGAAGGAGTTGCCTCTCATCCAGGATGACAATGACCAACATCCGCCACCTGTGGAGGATCCTGGCCTGGACCACGATGCCAGTGACGATGATGATGATGATGGTGATGGTGATGTCCGCACACAGCTCATCACCAACTTCTTTAGCTGAATGTGAGTATCCTGAGGTGTCATGTGAATGATGTGAGTTGGCATGATGTGTGGGTGGTGCTCTGGTGCTGTTGGAGTGTGTCCATGGGCTACTTGACAGGATGTGTGTTGCGATGTGTGGTGACAGGTGGGCTGTACTCCCCAACAGTGTTGACATGCTAACTTGGTTCTGGGTGGGTATCTTGTAACATGTATTGTGCATGAGTTTTGCTGTTCTGTCCTGTACTGCATTGCTTTTGACTGTGTGTCATTTCTGTCCTTCACAGGGTACTTTCAGATTCGTTTGGTGAACTGTGTCCACCGACGACGTGATTGCACATCCAGGCTGGTAGCTGTTGTGTCCCTACAGGTGATGTGCGCCACACCCATGGACTTCCTTCTGTCTACAGTTGTTGACTGTGTGCCCGCTACCAGGTGGGGTTACCTTGCATCTGTAGTGGTTACGGCATGTTGCTACTGTGTAATAAACCTGTGCTTCACTTAGTGATGTGCGTTGTCTGTGGTCACACATTTGACTGCCATTTGCTTACTGCACCTGTGGGCTACTTGACTACAACTGGGAATGGGTGTGGTGTCTGTGCATTGCACCGTCTTCCCTGGCAACATCAGTGTAGGCAATGAGTCAGATGGCCTAGGTGTGTATGTGTTGTGTAGCCCTGGTGGTGTGTCTCCCTCATATGTGTCACGTTGCCTGTACTCACATGCCTGTGTTGTCCTTGCTGTTGCAGTTCGCATACACTGTGTAATTTTGCAGTTCATCATCCCCATAACAGCACCCACGTTGGAATCACGACAGAGGCAAGTATGGTGTATTAGTGTGTTTATTGTGATAATAGTGCATAGGATGGATTGTGCTGTACATGAATCTTGCAATCCCAAGTTCCTAGATGAATAGAAAGTCCAGGTAGACAGGATCCCCAGTATCGGGGCCACTGTTGTCTGACACATTGTTCCAACTTATACTCCCCATGCAATGTGTGGGAGTAGTGTTGCCATCAACAGGGTGAACAGTCTGTGCACAAAGGCGAAAATCCAGAACAGGTTCAGGCTTCCTGGGAGTTGCGCTTGGCCATCAGCCTCTCACTTTCCCCTCCTCGGACGACCCCTCTTCTTGGGGGGGCCCTCAAGTGCAGGCTGCTGCGGTGCAGGGGACTCTCCGCCAGAGTCCTCCTCCCTCCCTGTGGCAGTTGCAGTTTGTTCGGTACCAGATGTTGTTGGCACACAGGGAGGTGTGGACTGGTTGCTGTTCATCTGGCGGAGGCATTGTAAAATGTCCCTGTGCACCGCCGTCATCTCATGTAGTACATCCCACTTGGACTCCACGCGGGTCATGTGGGAGTCCACACGTGACATGTGGGAGTCCACACGTGACATGTGTGACTCCACTTGGGACATGTGGGAGTCCAAGCGGGCATGATGGGCAGCCTGCTGCTGTTTAATGTCTCTGAGGAGCCCCACTACCTGGCTGAGCTCTCCGGTGCTGGACTGGTACGCATCAGCTATGCGTACCAGTTGTGGGTCTTCATGCACACCAGCAACGTCTGCAAGCAGCGACCTCTGTCTCCCACCCCTCCCACCACCCCTGCTGACATGTGCAGTGTGTGCAGTTGCACGCACAGATAACCCTGGTCCACCTTGGGGGTTGGTGGTGGTGGTGGTGTCCATGGCCCCAGGTTGGTCCAGGGTCACTGCGCTGGTGTTGTTCCTTATTCTGTCCATGTCGGCAGGGATGGTATTCGTGGTGACAGTCGTTGGAGGGGTGGGTGCAGGGGGTGCAGCTGGTGGACCTGCTGGTGCTGCAGCTGGTGGTCCTGCTGGTGCAGCATGTTGACTTGCACCGGATGTGCCAGGTTGTTCTTCATCGTCCGAGGAGGACAGAGGCTGTACGACGCCAGTGAGCTCGGCATCCTCTTGAGCCTGGGACTGGGACTCCTCAGCGTCTGCTGCTGTGTCCCTATCATCACCTGTTTTTGGGAGACACAAACAATGTATGTCATGTTTCTGCAGGCATCAGTGGTTGACACACCTGACAGTTGTGACTGTGCCTCGGGGTGCGGGCCTGTACATTGTATTGTCCTAAGTTGTCACAGTCAGGGGTTGATATTGGTGTGGCACATTGTCCTGCATTATTTGGGCATTTCTATGTATTCTCTGGGGTGTGAACATGGTCTGCATTGATTGTGTTTGGTTGACAGCCAGACCTCCTTCCCACCCACCCACCCACCCAGTCAGTTATCCCACCATGGAACGTGCTTGCATTGCAGGGAGTGTAAGTTGTCTCTCAGGATGTCAGTCAGTGGTGTCCTGCTGTTTGTTGGTGCACAGTTGGCAGCAGGGCCTTGTGCTCCCCACAGCAGTAGCCAGTGTCAGCCATCTTGTGAGTCCTTCTCCACTCCCTGTGATGTGAGCATGGTTCAGGGTGGTGTTGATGGGACAGTTGTGGGGGTGAGCTATGTCTGTGACTACGTCTCCCATCATGCTATTGCCTCCACCCCCCTTCCCAGCATGCCCATGCTTCCTTCCTTTTGACTCTGCTTCCCTGTGGGGTGGGCTGGCTGTGCTGACAGGATGGCTGGGAGTGTTGTCCTGGCAGTTGTTTGGCTAAGAGTCCCAAGAGTGTCCCTGTGCTTCACACAACATAACCCAGGGTGGTGGTGCTTTGTGGGATCTTGTGTTAGGATGGAGGGCATTGCATTCTACCAGGTGGGTACTGTGGAGTTTGTGTTGGGGGGGTGTGAGGGGAGGTGCTGGTGACTATAGTCAGTGCTGCAAGTCCCCCTTCCCACCCAGCCAGCCAGATAGCCCACCATGGAACGTGCTTGCATTGCAGGGAGTGGAAGTTGTCTCTCAGGATGTCAGTCAGTGGTGTCCTGCTGTTTGTTGGTGCACAGTTGGCAGCAGGGCCTTGTGCTCCCCACAGCAGTAGCCAGTGTCAGCCATCTTGTGAGTCCTTCTCCACTCCCTGTGATGTGAGCATGGTTCAGGGTGGTGTTGATGGGACAGTTGTGGGGGTGAGCTATGTCTGTGACTACGTCTCCCATCATGCTATTGCCTCCACCCCCTTCCCAGCATGCCCATGCTTCCTTCCTTTTGACTCTGCTTCCCTGTGGGGTGGGCTGGCTGTGCTGACAGGATGGCTGGGAGTGTTGTCCTGGCAGTTGTTTGGCTAAGAGTCCCAAGAGTGTCCCTGTGCTTCACACAACATAACCCAGGGTGGTGGTGCTTTGTGGGATCTTGTGTTAGGATGGAGGGCATTGCATTCTACCAGGTGGGTACTGTGGAGTTTGTGTTGGGGGGTGTGAGGGGAGGTGCTGGTGACTATAGTCAGTGCTGCAAGTCCCCCTTCCCACCCAGCCAGCCAGATATCCCACCATGGAACGTGCTTGCATTGCAGGGAGTGGAAGTTGTCTCTCAGGATGTCAGTCAGTGGTGTCCTGCTGTTTGTTGGTGCACAGTTGGCAGCAGGGCCTTGTGCTCCCCACAGCAGTAGCCAGTGTCAGCCATCTTGTGAGTCCTTCTCCACTCCCTGTGATGTGAGCATGGTTCAGGGTGGTGTTGATGGGACAGTTGTGGGGGTGAGCTATGTCTGTGACTACGTCTCCCATCATGCTATTGCCTCCACCCCCTTCCCAGCATGCCCATGCTTCCTTCCTTTTGACTCTGCTTCCCTGTGGGGTGGGCTGGCTGTGCTGACAGGATGGCTGGGAGTGTTGTCCTGGCAGTTGTTTGGCTAAGAGTCCCAAGAGTGTCCCTGTGCTTCACACAACATAACCCAGGGTGGTGGTGCTTTGTGGGATCTTGTGTTAGGATGGAGGGCATTGCATTCTACCAGGTAGGTACTGTGGAGTTTGTGTTGGGGGGTGTGAGGGGAGGTGCTGGTGACTATAGTCAGTGCTGCAAGTCCCCCTTCCCACCCAGCCAGCCAGATATCCCACCATGGAACGTGCTTGCATTGCAGGGAGTGGAAGTTGTCTCTCAGGATGTCAGTCAGTGGTGTCCTGCTGTTTGTTGGTGCACAGTTGGCAGCAGGGCCTTGTGCTCCCCACAGCAGTAGCCAGTGTCAGCCATCTTGTGAGTCCTTCTCCACTCCCTGTGATGTGAGCATGGTTCAGGGTGGTGTTGATGGGACAGTTGTGGGGGTGAGCTATGTCTGTGACTACGTCTCCCATCATGCTATTGCCTCCACCCCCTTCCCAGCATGCCCATGCTTCCTTCCTTTTGACTCTGCTTCCCTGTGGGGTGGGCAGGCTGTGCTGACAGGATGGCTGGGAGTGTTGTCCTGGCAGTTGTTTGGCTAAGAGTCCCAAGAGTGTCCCTGTGCTTCACACAACATAACCCAGGGTGGTGGTGCTTTGTGGGATCTTGTGTTAGGATGGAGGGCATTGCATTCTACCAGGTGGGTACTGTGGAGTTTGTGTTGGGGGGGTGTGAGGGGAGGTGCTGGTGACTATAGTCAGTGCTGCAAGTCCCCCTTCCCACCCAGCCAGCCAGATAGCCCACCATGGAACGTGCTTGCATTGCAGGGAGTGTAAGTTGTCTCTCAGGATGTCAGTCAGTGGTGTCCTGCTGTTTGTTGGTGCACAGTTGGCAGCAGGGCCTTGTGCTCCCCACAGCAGTAGCCAGTGTCAGCCATCTTGTGAGTCCTTCTCCACTCCCTGTGATGTGAGCATGGTTCAGGGTGGTGTTGATGGGACAGTTGTGGGGGTGAGCTATGTCTGTGACTACGTCTCCCATCATGCTATTGCCTCCACCCCCTTCCCAGCATGCCCATGCTTCCTTCCTTTTGACTCTGCTTCCCTGTGGGGTGGGCTGGCTGTGCTGACAGGATGGCTGGGAGTGTTGTCCTGGCAGTTGTTTGGCTAAGAGTCCCAAGAGTGTCCCTGTGCTTCACACAACATAACCCAGGGTGGTGGTGCTTTGTGGGATCTTGTGTTAGGATGGAGGGCATTGCATTCTACCAGGTGGGTACTGTGGAGTTTGTGTTGGGGGGGTGTGAGGGGAGGTGCTGGTGACTATAGTCAGTGCTGCAAGTCCCCCTTCCCACCCAGCCAGCCAGATATCCCACCATGGAACGTGCTTGCATTGCAGGGAGTGTAAGTTGTCTCTCAGGATGTCAGTCAGTGGTGTCCTGCTGTTTGTTGGTGCACAGTTGGCAGCAGGGCCTTGTGCTCCCCACAGCAGTAGCCAGTGTCAGCCATCTTGTGAGTCCTTCTCCACTCCCTGTGATGTGGGCATGGTTCAGGGTGGTGTTGATGGGACAGTTGTGGGGGGGCAATATGTGTGACTGCGACTCCCATGATGCTATTGGCTACACTGACTTGGCCAGCATACACAGAATTCCTTCCTTTGAGTGGTCTTCACTGTGTGTTGGTGTTGTTGTGGTGGCTACATGTGTGGATGTGTTTGTTAGTTCTATTTGTGCCACTGCCTAGCTGTAGTTGTGGTTGTGTTTGTACATGTGTTGGCACAGTTGGATGTGACTTTTTTGATGGCATGTGTTGTGTTTATCTGACTGACATACACATTTTGGGATGATTCTGTTCTAGTTGCTGTGTAATTGCTATGTGTGCATGGTTTGACTCTCCCTTGACAGTGATGTGTGTGTTTTGTGGCAGTTTATTGTGTACATTTGTTGTGTACTCACCAGGCTCTGGGATGTTCTCTAGTCCATATACGCTCACTGGCGGAAGGATGGCCCGCACCTTCTCCTCCCAGGGCCTGAGGTATATTGGCTTGGCAGGAGGGCCACTGCCGGTCTGTTGGCTGTTGCTGTAGTCTATCTTCAGCAGGTCCCGTACCCTCCTGCGCACGTCATACCACCTGTTCTGGATGTCCGTCTTTGTGCGCCGACATGATGATTGTGCGTTCACCCTGTTGATGATCCTCTCCCACATCTTGGTTTTCTGCGACATGGGGGTCTGTTGGACCAGAGTGCCAAACAGCTGTGGCTCCACCCTGAGGATCTCGTCTACCAGGACTTCCAATTCACAATCTAGGAACTTGGGATTCTTCTTGGGGGGCATGGTGATGGGTGGTGATGGTGAGTGATGTGTGTGTTGGTGTGCAGGTGAGGGTGTGTGAGTGTGTGTTTTGCTGGGTGTATGTGAGGTAGGTATTTGTTGGTGTGCTGATGGTGTGTGGCTTGTGTGAGGGATGAGCTGTGGGTGTGTGGTTGCTTTCTCTTGGGTGCTGGCAGTGAAATGGCATTTGCAAAGGCTCATGGTAGTGATTTGTGTCCTTTATATAGGTGGAGTTGTGGGTGTGTCTTTGTTCTCTGTCCCCACCCCCCAGTATTTATTGGCTTGGTAATTGCTTGTTTGGCCTTTTTTGGTTGATTTTTCCTTTGTGCTGTTTGTGTATGTTGGAAACGTTCTTGTGACCGAGTCGGACCCTGCATTGGTCTCGTACGGTGTTTTCCGTTTCGTTCACGCTGTGTTTGTGCAGTTTTGTATGCTGCGTACGCGTCGGTCGCGGTGTATTGTATTGCTTCGGCTCGGTTTTGTATGCGTGTCGGTCGTACGGCTTGTCCTCCGTCCGACTCGGTCGTGTTTTCGCGCCTTGCATCGTACTTTGCGGGTTGGAGTTGGCGGGTACGATTCGGTCGGATTTGTTCCGGGTGCGTGTCGGTCGGTTGGATTCGCGTGTTTTTCCGGCCGGATTGCTATTTTCCGAGCGGCTCGGTCGGTCGGCTTGGTTTCCTGACGTGTCGGTCGGATTTATCGCGGCTTGCATCGTACTTGGCGTGTCGGGCGCCACTGGTACGTGTCGGTCGGTATTTTTTCCGGATCCGAGTCGGTCGGTGCTTTTTCCGGCCCGAATCGGAATCGACCCCATAGTGGTGGAAGATCCCATAGAAATAGACAGTTAGCCAACCACACCTCATGGTCACTGTAGCTGTGCTTCAAGCTCCCCACATGCACTATCAGCGGACAAGGATGGTATCCAACAGCTTTGCAGTCCAATCCTGCAGCCAATTGTGAGGCCACGGCAGCAGCATGTCCCAGTGCGTGCTTGCAGTTGGCGCTTTGAGACATCTCATGGTAACCATGCATCATTGCCTGCAGTTACCACAGAAAATGAACAGTTGTTTGGTGGCCTTGAGGGTTCCATGCTGCAAATTCAACGTCTGCAACAAGCAGATGAAAAGAGTGAATAAAAAAACTACAGAACATGCAGCAATGCATTTCATTTGGCTTCAATAATGTGGTCAATCAACTGACCAAAAACCAAGCCAAGATGGACACTAAAATGGACAGCCTCACCAAGTCCCTTGAAAATTATACCCACAAATGGTGGGGGATAACGCCAATCAAAGGCATAGAAAGAAAAGCACTGCAGCAAGAAAGGATGGTTTAACCCGTTCAATTGGGAAACTGGCACGTGCCACTTCAACCATATCCAGGTGGACAGTTACTCTCCAGGGTGAAATGGGCAACTTTAGTGGTGACGTCTCAAGGGACTTAAGGCAGATTACCTCTGCAGTTGAAGCACTACAAACTGCCCTAATAGCTAGTGGGGTAGCTGCTGACCCTCAAGAGAGTGAGGAAATCTGCAGCATCAGCAGCATCTCTGCCACAGATGCATGTTCACTGCGACACAGCAGCAGCCGTACTCCTGCGGCTCAACATGTGGGCACAACCCATTCAAGACGCAGCCGCAAGAAGCAGTGAAGGGCAGAGTATATGAAGTACTACTAGTAATGTATATTTGTGTTTTTGGTGATGTAACAGACATTGGATGTGGACAGTATGTAACATTTGCATTGGCAGTTAAAAATTGGTTTAAAAAATGTAAAGAAAACCTGACATTAAAGGTTGCTGTACTTTGAAGCATCAAACAAACATTATATATTTTAATTTACTTGTACTTTTACATATGACTTACCTTTAAAAGTAATTGTTGGCAGTGTGGTCCTGTTGCCGTATCCCCTCCACTGCTCTACTCTCCCATGTAGGCTGCTGAAGAACAAGTTACTTACCTTAGGTAACGATGTATCTGTAAGAGACATATGTAGTTATAGAGTCCTTACCTTTAGAATTACCCCCAGGAGTCATACTGGATCCGGAGAAATTTTTCCTTAGCAGTACACCTGCACGTCGGTAGGTGGCATCGGTCAACTCCGCGTCCGTCGTTGGCATCTTGGTTGCCGGAATTACATTGCGGTGTCTACTTAGACGCTGCCTCTGCGCACTGACGTCAGTTCTGGCACGACTTTCCACATCAGAAGCGCAGAGCCATGCAAGACACTGACCACTGGTGCACATAACTAGGGCCCTGGAAGGGAGTCCTTATCCCTACAAGTCAGTTCGCAGAACGGGGAGGATGGGTGGGGCGGTAAGGAATCTATAACTGCATATGTCTCTTACAGATGCATCGTTACCGAAGGTAAGTAACTTGTTCATCTGAAAGAGACTGTAGTTATAGATTCCTTACCTTTAGAATAGATATCCCAGAAATGCAAACCCCGGGGGTGGGTCTGCGAACTAAGTTCACACCAGAAAGTCCTGGAGAACAGAATGGCCAAAGTAGCCGTCTCTCCGAACTTGGCTGTCCAGGCAATAATGTCTGGTGAACGTGTGCAAGGATGCCCACGTGGCTGCCTGGCAGATGTCAAGGAGTGGGACTCCACACCCCAAGGCAGTAGTAGCTGCCATCGCCCTGGTGGAGTGGGCACGCAACCCCCCCGAAGCTTCCTTCTTTGCCAAGGAGTAGCAGATCTTAATACATAGGACAACCTATCGACAGATGGTGCGTTTTTGCACAGCCCGACCTTTCTTGGTGCCCACATAGCCAACGAAGAGTTGATCGTCCACCCGGAAATCTTTTGTGCGGTCTAGGTAGAAGGACAGCGCCAGTTGGGGTCCAGAAGGTGGAGTCTCTCCTCCTCCTTGGAGGGATGCGGGGACAGGAAAAAGGTGGGCAGAGTGATAGTCTGTCCTATGTGGAACAAGGTAACCACTTTAGGAAGAAAAGAGGGCCATGTACGTAGGACTACTTTGTCCGGATGAACAGCAAGAAAAGGAGGTTTAGAGGACAGAGCCTGAAGCTCACTCACTCTGCGAGCAGAGGTGATGGCGACAAGGAAGGCAGTCTTCAGAGTAAGAAGCCTGATAGGGCAGTTATGTTGAGGCTCAAAGGGAGCATACATAAGGAATGTCAAGACAAGGTTCAAGTCCCAGTGGGGCATCATGAAAGGAGAAGGAGGAAAGAGATGAGCAATGCCCTCCAGAAATCTATTTACAAAAGGGGACTTGGACAAGAGAAGGCTGATCAGGAAGGCAAAGAAAGGCAGAAATGTCCGAAAGGTAGCCTTTAAGAGTGCCCAGGGTAGAACCCTGCTGGGCCAAAGAAAGTATGTACAAGAGAACCTAGGAAAGAGGAGCAGAAAGGGGATCCACAGCCTTTGCTGTGCACCATGCTACAAACTTGTTCCATCTACAGGCATATACAGACTTGGTGGAGGGACGTCTGGCTGCCAACATAACATTACAGACTTCGGACAGATGGTCAAAAGCTGTCAACTGCCGCCGCTCAATCTCCACGCAAGGAGGTGGAGGCTGGACAGGTTCAGGTGAAGGACCGTCCCCTGCTGCTGCGACAGAAGATCCTCCCGAAGAGGCAGTCTGATCAGAGGATCGATGCCCATGCTCAAGAGCTCGGGGTACCAGACTCTTCGTGCCCAGTCCGGTGCCACAAGAATGACTTGGGCCCGGTCACGCTTGATCTTCTTCAGCACTCGGGGCAGAAGTGGTACAGGCGGAAAGGCATACAGGAGGCCGCAACTCCACTCATGACAAAAAGCGTCGCCGAGCGAGTGCCGCCTTGGAAATTCCAGCGCGCACATCTGCTGACAGTGCGCGTTCTCTTCGGTGGCAAACAGATCTAACCAAGGCTCTCCCCACTGTTGAAAGAGACCTTGCACCACCTCCGAGTGAAGACGCCATTCGCAATCCATCATGCACCGATGGATGAGCTCGTCCGCCCTGGCGTTCAGAGAACCTGCCAGGTGTTGAACCACCAGGGACATGCCCTGATGTTCCAGCCATGTCCAAAGGCGAAGAGCCTCTTGACATAGGGTCCACAACCCCACTCCACCCTGTTTGATGCAGTACCACATGGCGGTGGTGTTGTCGGTGAACACCTGTACTACACTTCCTTTGAAAGAGGGAAGGAATGCCTTCAGTGCCAGACGAATCGCCCGAAGCTCCAGAAGGTGGATGTGGAGGCCGGACTCCGATGGAGACCAGAGTCCTCTGATCTCCGCCTCTCCCATGTGGCCACCCCATCCCAGGAGTGACACATCGGTCACCACTGTTAGCTCTGGTTGGGAAAGAGAGAGGGATCTGCGCCTGACTCAACCCTGGTTCGTTAGCCACCACTGCAGTTGTTATGCAGTTCCCTCTGAGATCTGGACAACGTCAGAAAGATTGCCCCGATGCTGCGCCCAGTGGAACTTCAGGTCCCACTGCAGAGCCTGCATATGCCACCTGGCATGATCTACCAGCAGGATGCAGGAGGCCATGAGGCCCAGCAGCCTCAGGGTCAGTCTCACCGAGATCCCGGATAGAGGCTGAAACATCGGTATCATAGCCCGAATATCTCGGACTCAGTGTTTGGGAGGATAAACCCGAAACTGCGCCGTATCCAGAACCGCTCCGATGAAAAGGAGTTTCTGAGAGGGAGTCAGGTGTGACTTCGGCACGTTGATAGTGAACCCCAGCGAATGCAGGTCTGGGGTAGTCTGGAGGTGGGAGATGACCGCCTGGGGTGAACTCGCCTTCAACAGCCAGTCGTCGAAATAGGGGATGACTGGAACCCCTGATCTGTGCAGATGTGCTGCGACCACCACCATCACTTTCATGAACACCTGAGGGGCGCTGGTAAGGCCAAAGGGGAGCATGGTGAACTGAAAATGCTCGTGGCCCACCGTGAACTGTAGGTAATGCCTGTGGGTCGGCAGGACGGGGATATGGAAATAAGCATTCTGCAAGTCCAATGCTACCATCCAGTCTACGGGGTCGAGGGCAGACAGGACCTGAGCCAACGTTTGCATCTTGAACCTCTCCTTCCGGAGGAAGTGGTTGATGGCCCTGAGGTCTAAGATAGGATGCAGGCCCTTGTCCTTCCTGGGTACCAGAAAGTAGTGGGAGTAGCAACCACGACCTACTTCTGGCACAGGGACCCTTTCGATAGCTCACTTGGCCAAGAGAGCTGCAACTTCCTGGCAGAGAAAGGCCAAATGATCCTTCGACATGTGATGGAAGGATGGTGGCATGGAGGGAGGGGTAGTGTCGAAGGGGAGGGAGTAGCCCCTTCGGACTTTCTGCACAACCCACCAGTCTGACGTGATGGTGCACCAATGGGGGAGGCAATGGCGAATCCTGCCGCCCACTGGCCGTTGGTGGCCCTGAAAGGTCAGACTAGGAGGGTTTGGAGGCTGCTGCAGGGGAGGTATGGGTGGACTGGCCCACCCGCTGGCCCCCAGACCCGCGTCGCTGGGTCCCATGTCCGCGGACACGCACAGGCTGGGCAGCTTGCGTGAACCAGTGGCTAGACTGGGTCGAACATGGCGGGGCACCCCTTCCGTAGCCACGAAAGAGGCGAAAGGCAGACTGTGTGGGGCGAGAAGTCACCACGAGGCCCAAGGATCTGTCCGTAGCCCTGGAATCCTTGAAACGTTCGAGCGCCAAGTACGCCTTATCACCAAAAAGGCGACGGCCATCAAAGGGCATGTCCAGTAAGGTGGATTGGACATCCCCAGAGAAGCCAGACGTCCTCAACCAGGTGTAGCGCCGCAGAGCTACTGACGTGGAAACCGTTCTGCCCAGTGAGTCGGCGGTATCCAGCCCACATCTGATGGTGAATTTGGCTGCGTCTCTACCCTCTGCCACTGCGCGGGTGAGAATGGTCCGGGCCTCCTCCGGGCATTGTGGCAGCATTGCGCACCCGTATCCCACACTGTATGGGTATAACGGCCCAAAAGGCATGTGGTATTCACCGACCGCAGCGCTAAACTGGCGAAAGAAAACATCTTCTTCACAAGGTGGTCCAGCTTCTTGGATTACCTATCTGGGGGAGCAGTTGGGAACGCGCCCTTTGAGGACGAGGCTTGGACCACCAAGCTCTCGGGGGTTGGGAGAGGAAAAGAGGGTCGCCCGGGCCGGCCGGTGGCGTCGGGCAATCATCCTGTCCACAGAAGCCACTGTGCTGGGCTTGGACCAAGTGCCCAGAAGGACGTCGGTGAGGGCTTCATTGAAAGGCAGAAGGGGTTCCGAAGATGCCGCTACCGGTTGAAGCACCTCTGTCAGGAGGTTAGTCCTGACTGCCACTGTAGGAAGCTCCAGGCCCAAGGCCTCAGCCGCCCTACGCAACACCACAGCATATGACACTCCCTCCTCCGTAGCCACGGTAGGGGGAGAAAGCATGCCAAGGTCTGGGGAGGTATCCAGACCACTGGCGTCACCCAGGTCCTCTCGCCAGTCTGGCTCATCCAGTTGGTCAGTCAAAGGGTCAACAGACCCCTCCCAGTGCTCCTCACCCTCCTCTGGTTGCCATTCAGGCCTAAAAGGGACATCAGTACAAAAGTACCCTCCGGCGCCGGCACCAGCGTCGGGCGACACCGGTGCCGACTCCGCGTCCAAGTCGGGGGTGAGGGCGTCGTCACTGCGGTAGGTGCTGTGAGGTCAACCGGCGTCGATCCAGGCCTGGATCCACGAGGGCCCTCCGGTGCCGGGGCCGAAGTCGCCGGTCTCAAAGTCCCAGGGCCCTCAACCGGTTCCACGGGGCCCGAAGGCGTGCCGGCGGAGTCGGGCTGCCAAAAAATGCTGTGAAGCTCTCTACGTAGAAAGCTTGAAGCTGGGCAGGGGACGCTCCAGCACCGGGAAAAGGCGGAAAGCGTGGAGCCGTCCCAGGAGCAAGCTCTAAAGACGGACCTGGAGAGCGACGACGCTCCGGATCCCGCGTCGCGTCGGACGACGGATGGGGAGATGGTGAAGAGCGACGCTGCTTCTTCGCCTTCTTCTTGTGCTTCGACTTACCCGACGATCTCGAAGACTTCGAAGAGGAATGGTGGTGGTGGCTCCGCGACCGGTCTCGAGACCTTCCTATCGACCAGGACCTCGAACGGCGCAGAGCAGACTGCCGGGCCTCCAAAAGCTTTCGGGACCGCTCCCGCAAAGACTTCGGGGTTCATGGCCCGGCAGTTGGAGCACGACTTCGGGTCGTGCTCGGGCTCCAGGCACCATAGGCAGACGAGGTGGGGGTCCGTAACCGACATCAGGCGGTTGCAGGCCTCGCACGGCTTGAACCCGGTCCGTCGATGGGACATCCCTCGTACACCAGGACTCGATCGACTCAAAAAGAATTCGACAAAAGTTGAGAAAAAAGTTAGTCAAAAAGTGACTAAGGGGTAACTCTCGCCGGATCTGCGCAAGGCTGGCGCCGAAAAAGAAGGAACTGATGTCAGCGCGCAGAGGAAGCGTCTAAGTAGACACTGCGACGTCATTCCGGTGACCAAGACGCAAACAACGGACGCGGAGTCGACCGACCAATGCCACCTACCGACGTGCAGGGGTACTGCTAAGAAAACAATTCTCCGGATCCAGTCTGATGCCTGGGGGTATTTCTAAAGGTAGGAATCTATAACTACAGTCTCTTTCAGATCAGGTGGCTCATGATCTTCATCCTCTGAAACAGATTTTGACAAGGTGATCTGTAGGCCTCTCCTAGTCGCAATGTTGTACAAAATGGCACACGTTGCCACTATCTTGCATGCAGTTTTGGGAGCATATTATAAGTAACGCTCCAAGTTTTCAACTTTGACTGATTTTTACAGCTAAATACAGACAGAAAACAATGTGTTGTCATGTTTCATACAGGTACCCCAATATAGGCTCAGGTAGTAACTAAACCTTTCACCTATATTTCCCCTGCCATTACACTACATAACGGTTCTTGGTACTGACCTTTTACCTAGTTACGGTACTGCTTAATTGACGTGGGGTTTTCTCCGAAAACTAGCCTCGTTCATTATGCATGAGGATTCTCGGAATCTCAGCAGGACTACCATCTCCTGCATAATAACTATGTATAAGGGTCATTCATTCCGTCATCCTAGTCCGACATGACACAGCCAGGTAGATCCCCTGAGGGTACCACTTTGGGTATATAAACACCCTATCTTGGCTGAAGCAGGAGAGGAGAAAAAGGACTTCCATGCTGACACACTGACGCGAGACGCTGAGGTTCATGCATGCAGACACTCCAGCTCCCAGTGGTCTGACATCCCTCGCGGGGTGTCCATCTCGAGACCAAGACGGGGTCCCACAGTCTCTCACTTCAGGTAATGGGGTTGGCTTTATCTTAGGGGGATTCTTGGCTCTACACCTACATACATGCTAGGTACACGTAGGTACATCTAGTTAGGATTGCATTGTAGGAGTACGCATTTATTACTGTCATGTATTTTTATACTTGCCTGTATTCATTGCTTTAGCACTATGGTAGGATTCTACCATCCTTTTACTCTATTGGTACTTATAATCATTTATATCTGTTTCAGTCTTATGGTTGTTTCAGCACACCTATTTTACACTAGAATGACGCTGGTTCAATAAATGCTTATTGAAAAAGTCCCCACCGTTTATTCGGTGTATCTCTCTGACACGATGTGAGCACGAGTGACTGAGCAAAAAGTACAGTACTGTTTCTACGATCCTGAGGGATCAGGGTTGTCATGTTCGATAGTTCCCAAGTAAAGTTTCTCCTTGGTAAGAGGGGTTTATAGTGGCACTGTGAGCTAGCTGGTATACAGGCTAATATACCCGGTGGGGGTGTCTGGAATCAGTCCGGACACCAATCCCACAGTGTATGTTCTCTAAATGCGCAGATCCTATATAGATTTATAGGAAGTACACGACATGGTGTTGCCAACATTAGTTTGGTTCTTATATAACGGTCAAATCTGAGTAGTTCACTCATGCTGTTCTTAGAGACCACTACTCACATTTATCCAGAGACGTCTGGAGTGGGGAGGGAAAAAATCTGCCACACCTGAGTAGGCATATCCTATGTATTAGCTGTAGGTTTATCAAGCTTGAAGGATAAATAGTTCCCTATTGTGCATAAAAAGTTATCTCAGTTTCCTTGAAACTTTTTCAACAATGACTGAGGAAGACGCTGCACCAGCATTCCGTGCGAATGCAGCAAGGGAGGAAGAGCAGGAAGATACTGTAAACATTTTGGAAAATGTCAGAACTGCCCTTCCTTTAAAACTAGCAGAATATGGAGTCACAGCTAGGGGTGGGACAGTAACTTTTGTGATTGAGGCACACGAGTCATACAGAACAGAGGTATTCTATTCATGGGTCAAATTCCCACCAGCAGATGTACTCACAAATACATTTCATTTTTACACTGAAGATGAAATACCAGAGGAATACTGTCCATATGAGGACTTTGAAGTACCGCTCACCTACCAGGAGCATATAAACTGGTTTAAAGGCGCCCTCCCACATACAAAAGATGAAGTGAGACTCTGTCTACTCGGAAGAGATGGAGCAACTTGGCCAGTCCTTGCGGCTTACACACCGCATCCAGACATTGACAAAATGCCAGTAGCAGGCTTACGTCCACTTCATAAAGAAATAACAAAATTATACAGAAATTTAACACAGTTCGTTATGAGAACTCTCACACTTCAACCTACAAGGGTTACACCTACAGGACAAATACAAGGTTCTGCAACTAAAATAACACCACAAACACTGAACGCGGTTATGGGTAAAATGCCCACTAAGCATGAACAAATGTCATTCTGGATAGCTCAGAAAATCACACAGTTAGAGACAGTGTTTCCACACACAGGCCCACAAGAAAAACACAGAATGCTAACAATTTGCTTGGCAATGGGGATAACTCCCCCGATAGAGGATTGTACCACATGGGGTACAGTTTTTGCTGCCATATATACCAGAACACATGGTATTCCCTCAATAGCAGTGATACCAGACGTATTAAGACAAATACAGAATGAGTATGGCGCAGAACCTGCTCTGAACTTAGGGATTAAATTGTTAGGCAATTTTGCCCAGGTACCTACGATTATGTTAGCAAACATAAAAGGGGAATCAGCAGCGGTGGCTATACGCCAATGTTTGAGGGATTTCACTCCCGCGCAGCGGGAGAGGGAATTACCTAAAATTATTGAAGGCACATATGCCGAATTAGGTAGAGATAATTTGGGGACTAGAGCAACAAAACCACAATTAGCTCGTGGTCCTAAAAAGGATACCATCAAGCAAGCACCTGAGTCTTTAAAAAAGAAATGGGACAATAATAATAAAACACAAAAGAATAGAGAACAATCAAGGAGTGGGTCTCCTCAACATTAGCACTCCGACAGGAGGTATAACCTTAGAAATAGAGATAACATTAGAAAACCTGACAGGTATCAGGATACTGATACACGTATCTCTCGTTCCTTTCAGGGTTCATCAAAAAATTCCGAGAGGGAAGGACGGTCAGAACACAGACAAGAAGAGCGAACAAAGTCCAGAGACACGCAACGCGCTTCAGAATATACTTCCAAAAAAGAAGATAAACCAAAATCAAAACCTCAATTTAAATAGAAGAAGGTAGCAGGTCTTAAAGTTAGACATGCCCAGAATTCTGAGGTCTCAACTTCTGAACGGGGAATAGGCTCTGACGATGCTAGACAGTGCAGGTGAAGTAACAATAGCTCGCCAGAACCTGATGGAATTTCTGGTGACAGCGGACTTGAATGAATATATCACGGTGGACACACTTGATACGAGGGTAAGTGTCCCACATAGGTTACATGAGATAACACTCCAAATGGAGGGGGACAAACCCAGAAAAATTAAAGGTCTCTTTTGAATGAACCTGACTTATGGATATAACATCCTTTTGGCTGAAAAAGATTGGCCGCCTGAAATTGTTATGGAGTGCCCAAAGGGAGAAACGGTAATTTTACCAGCTTTTTCCCACCTCGTTCTAGAATCACTAAAACATTCATACACACAGGAGTGGGCGGTAGCACTTGCTCCAGCATTATATCGCAACCATGTAGGGTGGGATGCTGAGTCACCTCACTATGTAATCCCAGTAAAAACTACTCCAACTTCACAGAGACAGTACCCAATAAAACAAGAAGCGAAAAAACAAGACAGGGAGATCCTAGATTAACTTGAATACCAGGGTGTAATTGAAACTTGCACCTCTTCAATGAATAATCCTTTGTTTCCTGTAATGAAACCCGATAATTCATACAGTCTAGTTTTAGACTATAGACATCTGAACACATGCACTAAAACATTTGCAATACAGAATGCACACAGTGCCGCATTATTGAATAACATTGTGGGGAGAAAATACAAAACAACATTAGATATCTCAAATGGATTTTTCTGCCAAAATATTTCGCCTGAAAGCAGATATTTGACAGCATTCTCAGCGCTCGGTTCTCAACGTCAATTCTGTAGACTGCCCCAAGGGTATAAGAATAGCCCCGGGATGTTCTCAGCTAGGGTAACTGAGTTACTTCAAAATTTGGATGAAGGGGCATTGTCCTATGTAGATGATATTTATCTGACGCTTGATGATTTAATGGATCATTTGACCAGGGTGAGCAACACAATTTTGGGGTTCGCCTCTGAGGGCTACAAATTCAACTTTAAAAAATCAAAAATAGCCCACCTCAATGTCCTATTTTTGGGATATGAGCTTTCAAGTGAACGGAAAAGCCTGGCAGCTAACTTTTTAGAAATGTGTGCGCTGCTCCAACCTCCTAAATCTTTGAAAAATTTACAATCTATATGGGGATTCTTAAATTTTGGCAGAACTTACATTTTAGATTACGCAGAAAAAGTGAAACCCTACAATAAGACATTGGACACAGGAACACAACGATATCCTTCGTTCCTTACAAGCTGACATGATAGCTTCCAATCACCTACACACACGTGAAAACACCACAAAATTGGTGATCCGTGTTATAGCGGGTCAATCAGGGTACACTTACCTAACTTTCAAAGAAGGCGAAACAGTACCTATAGCATACATGTAGGAAGGTAGGATCTGACTGCATGGTTACCCCCACTTTTTGCCTGGTTTTTTGCTGGTTTTTGACTAGTCTGACTGGGATCCTGCTAATCAGGACCCCAGACTATCTGCTTTCTCCCTAAATTGGCTGTGTTAAGTACTTAGGTACACTCCAGATTGGATACTGGGGTACCCCTATAAGTCCCTAGTATATGGTACACATGTACCCAGGGCATAGGTACCCCAGAGGTCTCCCATGGGCTGCAGCATCTATTATGCCACCCATGAGAGACCATGCAAAATGGAACTACAGGTCTGCTATTGCAGCCTGTGTAAGCTGTTGCTAGCACCACTTACGAAAGATATACGTTCACTATATCTATAGGTCACTACACTTAAAACCTATAAGTCACCCCTATAGCAGGCCTTGACAATCCTGAAGGCAGGGTGATGAGTTTTACGTGAGAGGGTGCCCCTGCAAGAGCAGAGCCCCTCTGCAGCCTTCGGAGACATTCTCCCGGGTTGTCTGTGACGCAGCCAGACATATAGGTAGAGGTGCATTATAACCTGGCGGTAAATGCTATCTCGAAAACGGCTGCAATGAACCATGTCGTGCTTGGTATCAAACACCTTGGAATAATACCTCCACACCGGTAACAGGTGTGGGAGGTATGATTCCACCCTTCTGAAGAAAGCTTCGTGGGGTCCCTGTTCTTCCCGGTACTAGCCTTCTCGAGCCGGACAGCACAAAATGGTTGCTGCCAACCAGAGACACATTTCTGCCCTCCTGCTGCTGAGCCAAGCTCGAGCAGGGGAAGGCAGAACAATAGGCATCCTGTCACAGGGAGGTGTGACCACCTCCCAGACAGGATATAGTGTATTGGGGCTGGGTGGGTGCACTTCCAAAGTGCCTGAAAGTCTGAACGAGGGGCACATTTGGTGTCCCTGTGCATAGTCCAGCTGAAACCAGTTCTGGGAGCCGTTGGCTCCTGCTCTGGCGCGAAACTGGACAAAGGACATGGGAGTATCCTACCCACTGACCAAACCTTCCCCTAGGAGGGTCCCTTGAATCTGTCCAACCCTCTCCCATGGGTACTTAAGGGCTTACCTGGCTGTAGGACCCTAGATTCGACGTGGACAAGATTCTGAAACAAGAAACCACTGACCTTCGACCCTCTGGACACTCTAGACTTCGCTGGAGTTCGACTGGGCCCGACTTCATCTCCCTCTCCGTCCAAAGCATCGTCTGTGCCAGTGTTCCATACAGGCTCAGTGCAGGACCTGTTGGGCATCAAGGACAACTGAAGTATCTCCCTTGGGGTGAAGGAGTCACTCCCCTGTGTTTGCAGGCACCATAACGCAACTGACCGGTCTGCTGATCCTGAGCTCCTGCGGACTCTGAAGGCTCCAGCAACACAGGAGGTAGGTTCCTACGTTCCTTGAGGTCAAGCTGCCCTCTCACCGAGAACCGAGTTTGAGGCCAGTATCCCTCATGGGGACCGCATAACCCGAACCCCTGTGCACGCGTACTTTTGCAAGTGCATATGCTTGTTGGTGTTCCCCAACTTCGTGCATTGGGCTGTCAATAGCCCCAACCTCTGCGCACATTTCGTACCAGTGACTTTGGCCTCCTCGCACTCTGTGCCCTGCAAGCTGTTGTTTGGTGAAACTGCTAGAGGTCCCCTCATGACTTCTGTGCCTTCGGCCTGTGGGTCCATTTGGGGGACAATCCTGATTTTCTTGGGCTCCCCTGGTTGCTCGAGGCCTGCCCGACTCCCCTTGCTGTGGTGAGTCCCCTGGTCCTTGCTGGGTGAGACCGTAACCGATCTTGACCTTTTTCGTGGGTTGCCGTTGCCAAGGCTTGTTGTGGTCATCCTCGACGTCTCCTGGTCCCTGCAGCTGTTGAGTCAAGGTCTCCTTCTTCGCACCTGAAGCTCCCGACATCGGTGGGCATTTGTCTACCGAGCCCCTGGTCACGCCTGAGTTACCCAGACTCTGTCCCCTCTGCTTTCAGGTTCCTTCCATCAAGAATCCACCAGCGGATTCCGCCGGACACTTTTCTTCTTTCCACCAGTGGCATTTCTTTGAAGACTCCCATTGAGAACAACAACGGTTTCCGACACCACTTCAGACCTACGCACCCGGCTTCCCTGGGATAGGTAACTCTGGTACTACGGTATCCATGGGTGGGGTGGCTTTACAACCTTCTATGTTCCAAAGGGTTTCCGTGTAATCCACCGGGAAGGGTCCTTTAACTTTAAAATTGCAACAGCGACTCTCCTATTGAATTGCACGTAGCCCACGGTTGTGTTCTCACACTGCACCCATCCTCCGTGGGGTCCTTACTTACTCACCTTGTGTGGTTCCTTACGGACCCAGCGATTCTACACTCTCTAGACTCTGTCTTGACTCGAGTCGTGGTTCTTAAACCACTATTTTAGTATATGGTTTGGTCTCCCCCTGGAGCCCACTGTCTATTAGTGCTACTTACAATTGTTTCTGTGCTACAGTATTGTGTGCTTTGTGTTTATCTGCGTGTGCCAGATACTGTGAGGTATTTAAGGTGTTATAATAATAAATATATATTCTTATAACTACTGTGTGGTTCTCCTTTCATTTAACCAATACAATAAGATTGCATTCTGGTAAAACAAGCTGCTTAACATTCCTTCAAGACTAAGCCTGAAGGCTGCTCTCCACAGCTAGCACTAGGATAGCTTTCTAAAGGTTATGTTTGACCTCTTAATCACCATAGGGTTTGTTTGGACTGGTGCAAGGTGCCCACTTTAATTAGTGGACAGCATATACCAGGCCAGCTTCTCACAATACATATCACACTTGTACACAAACGCGGAAATGTGTTTTGCTTCCACAGGAAAAATTCTGACAGCAGTACAGACTGCTGTAGTGAGAGAAAGAGCACTGGCTCAGGGGAAACAAATAATTGTCGTAACTCCAGTACCGGCCTTAGAGGCTGTCACAAAGGCAAGCGTTCCAAATGCTTAAGCTTTACATCCGAGATGGATACAATGGGCTAATTCTCTCACTGCAACAGATGTGGACTACAAATTTGACTCTACACTTAAAACGCAAGCATTCCTTCAATAAGAACAAGAATAACCTCTCCTGAATGAAATAATGCCTCTAGATCAGTATGAGTATATTATTTACACTGACGGATCTGCTCAGCTGGCCATAGGAAGTAAACAACAATACAGCGCCGCATGTGCGATTGTAAAGGCTCGTATGCAGGAAGGCAAGTTCCATCCTAGCAGTACGAAGACACAGTCTCTAGGAGACTGCACAGCGCAGCTGGCAGAATTAAAAGCCCTGTTACTGGTACTAATAAATACGGCTCGAGAATTCCCCACACTGATTGTGTGTGATTCATTTTACTGTGTCCAGTCATACAATGAATATCTTCACTACTGGGGTCAGAATGGGTTTAACCCCTTCGATGCTCGTGACGAGCTCAGCTCGTCATGCTGCGCGGTAGCGCTGTGCGCATGACGAGCTGAGCTCGTCACGACCACACCCGCGATCGGAATGTCCAGCACACGAGCGGAATTCTGATCGCGGTCAAGGGGTTAAAGACTCAAAGGGTTGCACAATTAAGCATACATTACTTTGGGAACAGGTAGCTGAGTTGAAAAGCGAACTACCAAGCGCTCACGTGATACACACGCTGTGCCATCAACCTGATGGCGTTCATGTTGAAGGGAAATCATTGGCTGATGAAGTCGCAAAAGGGGCAGTACGAACTGCTGCCGTAGCTGCAATCACTCATGCTAGCACGAGAATAGACGGAGACATAATGGTAGCTGTCATTGCTTCACGCAAAAACAGCTCAGCTGTACCAAAGAAATTTCCACTCAAGTATTCCTGCAAGTTAGATGCAAATAACATTCTGTATGATCAAATTCCAGGAGTGGGGGATAGAGTAATACCAAACATGGATCGCAGATTAGGCCTTAATACTAGCAGCACACGAGGGTCTGGGTTCTGCACACGCAGGAGTTACCACGACAGTTTGTCCTAAAGGCTAATCGGTCTGTAATGTGAGGGATCTGAACCGTTCCCCTATTTAATATGGGTTTCACTATAGACTCCTTCCATGATGGGGGATGGGGGGGGGTAATGGCCCGTTGAGGCTATCCAGCAGAACAGGAGGGAGTACACCCTTACCCACCAATTGCTTTTTGATTTAATTATCACTACTGGGATTTTGTCGGGGCCTGCAGCTCTTGAAAGCTTAATCTGATTAATTACTGCCCTTACCTCTTTTACTGAGAACCAGATGGGGGGGGGAGATTCTTATCAACAGCACATTTAAGACTGACTGAGGTAGAAGGGTTACCATACAGAGCAACCAAATACGCTGCACATGTATCCTCAGGAATCATACATGTTAGGGTTACCCGTTAGGGCAGTTGGATTAATTTACTTTGCCAGAACTCTTGTTGATCCCCTAATTAAATAACCTTCACCATCTCATCCCACTTGCCATTATAGAGAGAGGCCTTTTTCTCTTTAATCAGCTGCCTGTATTAACACTTGAGCCTGGCTAATTCCTGATTTAAACCACCTTCTGTTGAGCAGCCTGCCTTGTTTGGTTGTCTGTCTCACCAAGCATTTCATTTGCTGACAGGCTAAATCAAACAAACTCTTCCTTTTAACATGACAAGTTGCCTACGACCCACCATTTCTGATGTTTACACGTATGCAGTCCAACACATTAATCAAGGTCTCATTAAACCACAAAATGGTGTTCTCTTGACTCACGGAGAGAACCTCTGTGTTTTTGGTTAATTGATATGCTGCTAACAGCTGAAGGTGGGTGGGGTTGAGCCGAGTGGTGAGCCTCCGGGGGTAAGATACACCGCCTCTGGCTTGTGAAGATGTAGAACAGCTGATGTGGTGGCCCAATGGTCACTACCCTCATAATTTGCCCTTTTAAAGTTTGAAAAGAATCCGAACTGCCAGGCAGGGGTGAACATATAGTCAATAGGGCCCGCCGGAAAGCCCTGCCGAAACGATGCTGCCTCCATTCATATCATTTTTTAAATGACCATTCGAGCAGACCAGACCATTGTTCACCAGCCATTGGCTCAAAATCTTGGCCTCCCGCTTGAGTATGGAGGAATTTTGTAACAGTCCAGAACATCTTCCATCTGTATGTCCGCCTAGCCAGGATACAGACGAGCATTGAAATCCCCAGCTATTTTTCTAATTGCTTCCAGGAATTTCCCTTTAATATCCTGAAAAAATTGATCAAAAGATTCCAACCAGTCTTTTATTCTTTGGTACTCTTTTCTATGGATATATACGTTTATTAATAAAAACACCAAAAAACATTGCTGCTCAAACCAAGCTCAACCACAGAAAGATGCATACTACTAGACACATTAATAACCTGCAGTGGCTTCTTAATCACCTTGGTAGATATTAAAGTTAAGACCCCTGCAGAGGCTATACTCTTTCCTCGTCTCAAGCTTTTACTGCTCAACACTCCAAAGCCATCTATGGTCTTATCCTCTCTCAATCAAGACTCCTGAAGGAACACCACATGATAGGGCTTTATTCTTTTTTCCAGTTCACCACTCTTCCTAAGATGCTCAAACCTGTGGATATTCCAACTAAGGATTCTCAAATTCTGAGAGGATTCCTCGCTCTATGGCCCAGTTAACCAGTCTTCCCGCTCCCAAATGTTGGGAAGCTGCATCATGGGGCAAATCCATTAACCTGCTCACAGTTAGGGCCCTCTCCCTGCTCTATAAGTCTGTCATTTACAAGTATCACCCTCTGATTCCTAGGGATCTGCCTATCTTGCCATGTCCTCCTGTCTGTAGGCCACAGCCTGTCATAAGGATAGGTTGTAATCTGCTCCCACTGGCTGGCGGCTAGCCCACCATGCATAGTTACAAAAGAGGAGGAGACTGACTCTAGATTTGAGACAGGCGGCTTAGAATTCGCTCTGGGGGACAACTGACTTGTAAACCAGCCTTGGCTAGTTCAACTTTTGCCTTCGTTAGCAAATGAGCGATACAGAGAAAAATAAATGTAATTTTTGATAATTCCCTTCCTTGCTCCCTGCTCTGGAACCCCACATGACCTAAGTCGTCTGTGGATACCCAGAGAGCAAAGGAATTTGTTGCAATATATTGAGAGTTTTTGAACAGTTTAAGGGTCATAATTGTCTAGCCTTTACCCCAGCGAATTATATCCAGCAGAAATACATAGGAGCCAGGCTGAAACTTAGATAATTTCTCTGACCTAGTGATTGTTTCTTTACTATTCTTTTTAGCACCTGGTAAATTGGTCTCCCTTCCCCTGACGGGCACAGGAATAATTTTGCGTGCAGTAGCACAACCTTTTGATGTCTAAGGGTTCGTAACTGTCCGGCTTCTGACATGAGATTTTGCTACAGCTTGCGTGCAAGTGATTAAGGCTGATGAGGTGCCGCTTGGCAGAGGGAGAACTAGGGTGCTGTTCTAGCCTGGAATTCCCTGGATGAGAGGGTAATACCCTTGCCTTCATTCGTGCATACTTTCCTTTACCTACTCTTGATTCAAAAGGTCTTACTGTTCTTTTCATTCCTCTAAACATCTGGGAAAAGGTAGTAACTAGAGGAGAACTTGGGGGGGGGGGCAAAGATGTATTGCCTTTTCCTAACTAACATTGGACGTTTTGAGAAACAAACTGAGCCCTTAAGGTCTGGTGAAGCCCCCCTTCTGATGTGCTTGCCCTTTGTCCCAGAGTATCCCCGGCGAAATGTGCCTTGGGTCCCATTCCCTCGTATGCCACTAGCAAACCATTGTTGGATCTAAAGAATTCAGACAAAATATCTTTCAAATACTTTGACTGGTCCTCCTGGTTTGAGCTTACGGCCACAAGGTTTTCTAGGATGCCATGTAAAGTCTTTTACATAAGCAGCATGACGTCCAGCAAGGACGAAGAGCCGGACGGCTGAATGGTGACAGTCCCTCCCAGAGAGTCTTGAGTTGCATTAGCCATCCCGGGCAAGGAGTCCACCTGAGACAATAAATCACTCTGATCCCGGGAGGCTGTGTAATGTTTATGACCGAAAGGCCCCGGAACCTTCAATCACCAATGAGGTTAGCACTATATTAAGACATGGTGAGGACGAAAGTCTTTGGCACTAACCCAGGGTGGTCAGCAAGGAGTCCTCCAGGATGTTGTCTGGCTGGACAGGATTATCTGCGGGTGCCACCCCCTTTTTCCTAAGCGTTGGGCACTTGAAATTCCGCTGCCCGAGAAAGAGAAGTGATACTGAAATGTTTGGAGACAAAGGGGCAGATTTACAAGAAGGTGCCGCAGCGTGACACCGCAAGCCCTTTGGCTGCGCCAGGCTGCGGCACTTTCAGAGCACAGGAATGCGACATATTTACAATGATATGTTGCATTCCTGTGCCCTCCCCTGCGCTGGCGCACAAACAGCTGCCATGCGCCGGCATCCTTGCACCATGGTGCAAGGATGCCTGCGTCATGGAGAGATTGTTTTTGTGCAGGAAGGGGCACCTTCCTGCACAAAAACAATCACTACAGGCATTTTCCTCTTTCAATGCGTGCTGTAGAATGCAGGGTGGCGTAACATACTGACGCATTTCCAGGTTTACGATTCCTCGTAAATCTGGAAATGGGTCTGGTTCCATGGGTGTTGCGTGGGAACACCCACAGCAACACCCATGGAACGCCCCTTTCACGCAAAGTGCTGCGTGCAAAGGGGCCATATTTACAAGGACAGGAAAAGCCATGCAGGGTGGCTTTTCCTGTCCTTGTAAATATGGGGCACAGAAATGCGCCACCGGTGCGTCACCAAAAGTGATGTAGAAGCCCGGGCCGGGGAAGGCAGTGCCAGACCCGATGGGGGCCTGGGGCAAACGCCGCCCGGAGACGGGAAGCCCTCCCTTCCCCGTCGGAAGCCCGCGAAAAAGGGGCGACCGCGATTGGTCGCCCCACGAAGGCCTATTGCCCCCCCAATCAGGGGGCGGATTGGCGAGCATCTGGGTGGGATAAGAAGGGGGCGCAAGGCCCCAGAGGACACAGAATCCACCCCCCCCCCCTTGGAAGTAGAAGAGTGAAATCGTGCCTGGACGACACCAGAAGGATCCTTGGGAAATCAGCGGAGCGGAGGAATCGGCGGGAACCGGCGGTGACCAGATTCGGCGGCGGGACAAGGAAAACTTTGTCGGCCTGGAGGACGATCGGTGTGTGCAAGAGGACGCCTGAAGCCAGCCTACCTGAGGAGCAGCAGCGAATCAAGGACGACCCAGGGAGCAGGCAAGGGAGGTCTCTTCGTCGGCTGACGCCCCCCACCCCGTCCCATCTCCAGGCACATTGCACCGGTACACCTCAGCTGAGAGATCGCTGCCTCGAACAGGCAGGGGGCTGAGCAGTGAGCGGCACGGGCTGGGCAGGGCCGGCCTTAAAGGCATTTAAAGGGGAAAGGACCCCTTTAATTAGTTTCCCTGAGATCGCTCGTCATGCAGGCACCGGGGGACAACGCCGGAAGCAGCAGGGAATTGCATGCTGCTGCCGCGCCCTGCAGAAACCAGCGCGAGCAGCTGGGGGTGCATCGTGACCCAGGGAGTTTTGGTGACCAGGAGGCATACCGGCTTCCACAGTGGTGGGCTAGGGCCACGGCGAACTGAGAAGGAGCAGGCATCCAAAGAGTCTCAAATAAATAAGAGGGACATCTGGGTGAGATCAGATATTCATTTACCCAGTGACTCAGCGTGGTCTTGGTGGCTGGGAATCGCAGCAAACCAGGACAAAAGTATAGGACCTGGTGTGGGCCCACATCGAGCACAGTTGGGAGCAGACGGGAAGAAGCGGACCGGTATGGCAGGAAGACGTGGGGCAGCTGGCAGGGAGACAAAGATGCCAGCACGCTTCCGGGAGGCACAAGAGGGCATGGGGCCCCCTCAAAAGGGTCAGAAGCGACCAAGAGTGGAGGCGGAGAATGAGCTGGACGTGGATCTGCAGGCAATGTTGGAGAAGGCCAGGGCCTTGGTGGCATTGAAAGGGATGTCCTGGATGGACCAGCATATCGGGGAGGGCACCAGCCGGAAGGGAAAGGAACCGGGGCAGGCACACCCACCGACACCAGTCACCAGGCAACCAGGAGGCAGGGGGCATGCTGCCAAAATGGCGGCCCCACGTAAGGCGCCCAAAGCAGGAGTAAAGGGGGCGGCAGTCACGAAGGCTCCAGGCAGCAGGGGCAGAAGCAACACCTGGGCTAAGGAGAGAGCGCCACCAGCCCCCGAGGTGCTTTCCAGCTCGGACTGGGATGGGAGCAGCAGCAATGAGGGGTCTGTGGCCAGTACGGCGGCCCCTCAAGGACCACGCGGCGGATGGAGCAGCGTGGCGGATGAGGGCACTGGTAAGCATCTCGCAGACAGCGCGGGGGCCAAGCGAAAAAGGGGTCGGTCCACAGGGTCCACAGAAGGGGGTCCAGGGCAAATACTGAATTGGGAACAACAGCTAGGGGTAAACAATGTAGCGACGCAGGGGACCTGGCCTACCCAACCACCCTGGTTAGCAGGACAAGGTAGGGACCGGCAAGGATTCCATGGGGAGGCCTGAGGTCAGGGACCGGCTCACCCAGCGGCATGGATGCCATGGTGGCAATGACCTGGGGTGGGATCCACCTGTGGGTGGCGCCCCCAAGGGAATGCAGAGAATAGGGGAGAGTGCCAGGGTCCAGAGCAGCGGTCTAAAGGGAGCAAGGACCCGGAGGGGGCGAAAGGCAAGCGTCAGGAGAACCACCGGAGGGTGGATCAGGGCGATGAGGCAGGGAATGAGACCACACTGAGGAAGGGGGCAGTTCCCGAAGGGGGCGAGGGGGACAAAGGCAGAACAGGGGAAGCCCCAGATCCCAAGGGGGCACCGGCTAGCGAGTATCTGCGCCCTTCCCCAAGTGACCCCCACAACCACGAAACGCCTAGGTTTGGCTAATCTCATCCCACTGACCGTGAAGGAACGGATCTGGAGAAAGGAATACATAGATATCTTTTCACTGTTGGAGGTGCGCAAGGCAGGATTGGACCTGATGACAAGACAAAAAAGACGAAGACAGGAGGGATAGGCGCAAGCCCAGGGTGGAAAGGTCTTTTGAGAACTGGCTGAAGGCTTTCAGGACCCTGGCATGAGTATTCATTGAGAATTTTCCCCAAAGTGCAGCAGCGCTTATTCTATATGAGCAGAAGGTACACGATGCGCAGCTAAAATACCAAGGGGATGCCTGGCTGAAATATGACGAAGGTTTCAGGGAAAAGATGCAGACGTGGCCAGTTATTGAATGGAATTGTCAGGACATGGAAGGGTTCACAATCCATATGGTAGCAGCCAGGGAGGGGGTAGGCCCGAGAGAGCACACTTTTCGCCCCTATGGGGCAAAAGGGAAATACGAAAGTCAGGGACAGTCTTTCAAAGGCAAGACCCAGAGCAGCAGCAAATCAGGAAACCCTGTTGGAAATTCGACAAAGACGAATGTAAATGGGGGGCCGCCTGCAGGTTCAAGCACGTCTGTGGGTCATGCGGGGGAAACCACCCCGCTATGCGGTGCAGACAGGCCCACGGCACGGGGCCAACAAAGAGAAGGGAGGGGCCAAAAAACGAGGAGCAGGGGGCGTCAGGAAAGGGCAATGGGGCTGCGGACGGGAGGCAGCCCTTGCCCACCCCCATGAAAACGAGCAGACTACTACATTTATTAGGACGGTACCCCAAAGCTTCAGACAGAGACTGTTAGCAAAGGGTTTCACGACGGGCTTCCCCATCCCTTACAGGAGTCCAGCGGAGGCCCCGGAGAGCCGGAACCTGAAGTCTATCCAGGACAACCCCGGGGTGGCCCGGCAGAAGGTGGACAAAGAGGTCCAACTAGGAAGGGTGGCGGGCCCGTTCAGTTCCCCCCCACTAGAGGGTTTGAAGGTCTCCCCTCTCGGTGTGGTTCCAAAGAAGGAGGCAGGCAAGTTTAGACTGATACACCACCTGTCACACCCCCGGGGGGACTCCATCAATGACTGCTGGACCAAGGGAGTTGCTCTGTGGCCTACGCATCGGTAGACGATGCAGTGGACCTGATAAGACAAGTGGGGAGGGGGGCCCTCTTGGCAAAGACGGACATAGAGTCAGCATTCAGCCTCCTCCCGGTACAACCTGATAGCTACCACCTACTGGGTTTCCAGTTAGATGGCCAGTACTATTATGACAAATGTCTGCCCATGGGGTGCTCCATATCCTGTGCCTACTTTGAGGCCTTCAGCGGTTTCTTGGAGTGGGAACCAGGGGCGGGCGCCCCAGCGGGGGGGAGGGTCCACTACCTGGATGATTTCCTCTTCATCGGAGGGGCGGGCACAGGGGAGTGTGCAGAACTCCTGCGCGGTTTCATGGGCCTGGCAGAGGAACTAGGAGTCCCTTTAGCACGGGACAAGACTGAGGGTCCCACCACGAAGCTGTCCTTCCTAGGGATAGAGTTAGACTCAGTGGCAGGGACATGCAGACTACCACCTGAGAAGGTGTTGGAGCTGAGAGAGATCATTGCGAGGCTGAGACAGCAGAAAAAGGCAACCCTGGGCAAGATACAGCAGCTGTTGGGTAAATTAAATTTCGCCACCAGAGTGATCCTTGCAGGGGGCCCTTTCGCCAGACGCCTAGGAAGGTTAACCAGGGGCATCAATCAGAAACACCACATGGTTCGCTTAACGCAGGGGGTGAGAGAAGACTTGGGGCAGTGGGAGGCCTTCTTGTCCAACTTTAATGGCACCTTCATGTGGAAGGAACCATGGGTGCAGGCCAACCAACTCGAGCTTTACACAGACTCGGCTGGCAGCCTCGAGTTCGGGGCCATCCTGGGCAAAGCACGGACGGCAGGGGCGTGGCCAGAAAGCTGGCAAAGATCGGGCATAACAGCAAACATCTCACTACTAGAGTTGTTGCCAATCGTAGTTGCCTTCCACATTTGGGCCCCGCGGCTGGCCAACAGGCAGATAGTTCTATGGTCGGACAACCACGCAGTAGTGCAAGCGATCAACACTGGGACGGCAAAATGCCCGGCAGTTGTCAAACTCCTGCGGAAGCTAGTCAGCTGCCAGTTAGGAGCGAACATCGCACTTAAGGCACGGCACGTTCAGGGGATAGATAACTCAATTGCAAATGACATTTCTCGTTTTCAGTGGGGAAAATTCAGAGAGCTCGCCCCGGACGCGGACCAAGGAATGACCCCGGAGCCGGGAGAGGCCTGGGCGTGGGTGGCCCTGGGAAAAAAATGATGCTGGACAACGCGCTGGCCCCCAAAACAGTGAATCGATACCGTAAGTGCTGGGGGACATTTACCGAAGTAACAGGAGTCACAGGGTGCCGCGGGGTAGGGCAGGAAGAGATCCTGGGTTTCCTGGAGTGGGCATTCACGACGGGGAGAACAAAATCCTGGGCTAAGGCACACCTCAACGCCGCGGCATACTACTCCAAAATGGCAGCAGGGGGAAGACCCGATAAGGTCCTCCCAATGTAGGATGGCCCTGAAGGGCTGGGGCAGAATACAGCAGACACAGAGGGACAGTAGGCGGCCCATCAGCTTTGCAGTACTACAGCGATTATTGGGTGCCCTGGGTGAGATATGCGCCACTGAGCTGGAAGCCACACTCTTCAGGGCTGCATTCGCGCTAGCATTCTTTGGGGCGTACAGGGTCAGCGAGTTAGTGGCCCCATCAACAGACAACCCAGGAGCTGCCTTCATTCGCCGGGCTGAAGTAGAGCTAGGTGCAGGCCCCCCCCCATCGCCTAGGTCCGGCGGAGCGGCGCAATACAGTCTGGATCGTTGGTCACTGATTTGTAACACGGGCGCAGCGATGGGCGGAGGCCAGACGCGAGTTCAGAGGAATATGGCTTCAGAACACAAAACTATCATGGCTGGGCCGGCCAGGAATGAAATGGGACCAACTGCTCCCCGCGGTGCGGGAAGCCATGGGACACGGTGGCAAAGCGGATGCGGTTGTGGTCCACCTGGGAGGGAATGACCTTGCAACGATCTGTAGGAGGGGTCTCTTAGACAAAATGCAGGCAGGCCTTGCAGCAGTAGCAAGGATGGTGCGCCCGGCGGAGGTGATCTTCTCAGAAATAATAGTCCGAAAGGCATGGAGGGGGGCCGTGGACTTGGGGGCGGTGGAGAAATCCAGGCGCAAGCTAAATATTACCATGGCCAAGTTGTACAGGGCCAATGGTTGGGGGTTCGTGAGGCACGGGCTCATCAACTTGAGTTCCCCCGGGTACTATCTGGACAACGGGGTACACCTGATGGGGGTAGGGATGGACATGTTTATGCTCAACATAGTGGGAGTGCTAGAGCAGGTGGGTTTCTCTTGAGGCCGGAGGAAGAGGGGGAGCTCCCCCCCCCGATCGTGAAACCGGAGGGAGCGTGGCGGTAGAAACCCAAGATAGATAGACAACAGAGAGAAAGTTGACTAGAGGTAGATGGAAGGCTCACACAGTGTCCTTGGGATGCCTCACGGCAGGGGCACTGAGGGAGGTAAGGACGGCGTACAGCCGCAAACAGAGTAGAGGTAACGCTCCAACAGGGCCCTTGGGATGCCTCACGGCAGGGGTACTGAGGGAGCAAAATAACAGGACACAGCCACAGGCAGATTACATGAGATGCTCACACAGGGCCCTTGGGATGCCAAACGGCAGGGGCACCGAGGAGCAGGTGAGGGGCCGACAAAGGGTCCAGGGCAAGCGGAACGGCACTTGCAGCCCATGCATGTCCTGACGGACACCCACCAGATTTGGTAGCAAGTTGAAGCCTGGAACCGTGAACACGAAGGCCCTGAAATGGGGCAACCCCGCAAAAGACACTGCCTGGGGAGCGCCTAACCAAAGGGAAGGTACAAAACGTTAACAAGGACAATGTGATAGGCATTAGCATGGATGTTATGAATGACCAATAAATGCGAAAATGTACAACCATGTTATATATGAATAAACTGCGACCTTCTAAGGCACCAAACCAAGTTGTCTGTGGTGTAAATCAAAGGTAAAAGGGACGCAGCTAAATGGGCATGGGGGAGGAGAGGGAGAGTCACCCCTGGGAGTGGTTCTGGCAGCGCAAGGGGCTTGTAATCTGCCCGAGGTTTCTTATTGATGTGGCGAAGGGCAAGAGGGGGGCATTCCCATTTAATACGGATGGACCATCAAATATATAGGAACTTGAGTCAATCTGGTTGTTTGCTTTTTTACCCTCTGCCTTTCTCCTTTTGCAGGGCCTCTCACATTCTTTTCCTTTGATGCACCCGGCAGGACTCTCTTATGGCGAAGAACGAGAGGGGAAAAACATGGGGCAGGATTCATAATAAGCAAAAGAAAAGTGAGAAGACTAAAACTTTAGAATGAAGAAGAAGAAAGGAAAAAAGGAAAGCAACAAAGGAGAAGAATCGCTTATCTCCTCCTTTATTGCTCCACTGGAAATCCACTGCTGCCGCCACCGCCACACCACACCTTGCTCTGCCCAGCACTACTTAGCAGTCTTAGCAGTCTGTAAGGCCGGGTGAAGAAGAAGCCGTTTCCTTGCAGGAGACTTCCAAGCTGGATAGAAGTAGAGGCAAGCTGTGAACAAAGGGTAAAGGCTGCATGACTTTGGGGTGCTAAACTTCACGTGGGGTCTCAGGCACGGCTCGGAGTGAGTGGACCTCCCTCCCACCCTGCTACACATCTGAACACCTCGGCTCCCTGAGGGGCTAAGACACAGTGGAGAAGGGATACCTGCACCGCCTTCCTGCCAAGCCTTGAGTCCTATGACCCCTCATGCAGCGTAAGTTCCCAGTCCCTCCTGGTAATATCTAATGTTCCATACTTTGCCTCAACAGGCTCGGGGGTTTCGACCCCCATGAGAAACTTGCCCATCCCTCTCAGCGTTTGGGGCTCAGCGTAACAGCGGCATTATCAACAAGCATTTTCAATGCAATAGGTCTCGCATTTGCATGAGTTTGAGCTATTGGCATTGTAAATTAAAATGCCTTGTATTTATGTATTGTTATTTACAATGTCAATACTTTAAATTGTTGTAAATGCTTTACCTATTGCATTTAAAATGCTTGTTAAAAAGTACTTCTTGAGCAAAGCCATAATGCAACAAGAAAAATAGAATTACCCCTGAATGTTTTTCACATTATTGCTTAAAGGCCTACACTGAAACGGATTAAAATCCTCAAAATGAATTTGTACTTTATTACGTGCAGAAGAACAGCATTCAAAACAAAATGATTACTAAAGACTGAGTAACAACAAAAATATATTTTGTTTTTATTTTTGTTGTTGCTTAGTTTTTTGTAATTTTTTTGTTGTGAATGCTGGCAAATAATAATGTTTATTTGATATTTTTTTTGTTAACAAATATTGTAGCTGTAGCATAAGTAACATTGCAGTACCTTATGTGGCTAATAGAGGTTCCTTTAAAACTGCACAGGGACACCTAAAACAGCCTGTGGTACTGCACACTTTTATTTTGTGAATTGTAGTTTATTACTTATGCTACTGTTGGGATATTTTGTAACAAAAAATTAAACCTACCAATAACAATATTTGCAACAGTAATAGCTTAAATTTTCAGTAAAGCGCGACCTATTGGAATGTAAATTATTAGGAATTACGCTGAAATAGTAGTTTAGTAGGTGCATTATAAGGTGGTCCGAAGTAGACAGTGATGGCCTATTTAGAATTAAAGCAGTTAAGTGATAAAAATTAAATGTAATAGTATTAATATATGTTTTTTTGTGTTATACCCCCATAATGCAATAGATGGCTGCAAGTTATAAAGTACACTTGTAAGTAATACAGCAATAAGAACAGTTGATAAGATATCTTTTGTAAATGTTTTTGTGTGAAATACACGTTGTTTATTGTTACAATTTGTTTTTAAATAAAGTGTTAGTAAATGTAGGCGTTTATTTTTTTAATTATGAAATAAAAAATGTATTAAAAAATTCTTCACAAATATACATATATATCTAGTATTACAGTTTTCCTTTAACTTTGTCGTACAATAACAGGAAATAAAAATGCTGCTGAATACAAAACATGTACTTTTATTTTATTCTGCGAATATTTCTTGTACAATGTCTTTAATTAATCCATTGGTGTAAATAATTTGAAATGTTACAGGAAAAAGTTTTATTAATTCATCCGCCAAGTTTTCCACTTCTGGATTTATCATGAACCAGTCTATTAATGTTTCATTGAGAATATCCATTGATTGCAAGTTTTCATTTCCTTCAACTTGTGTTGTTAGTATTGTTTTTTCCGTTGTATTTTCAATTCCATATATTTGGATTGTAATTCTTTCCAGTGGTGGTTCGATATTCTGTGAATAAAATAGATGAAAAAGTTAGTTTTTTATTCATTATATAAATACATTGTGTGTTTTTCTTCTTTTATATTTTTTTTTTTTGTGTTGTTGTTTAATTTACCTGAAGTATGCTGTGCCTTGTTGTATTTAAAATCTTCTCCTCATTAAATTCATGGACAGTCACATGTGTGATTTTAATATAGTCTCCAATTTTTATTGGGAATTGTGTTGCTTCTCTCCATAATGTGATTTTTATGTAGTCTGTTGCATCTTTTATTGTTATCAATTTTAGTTCCGTTTCATTGCCTCCAATAAAGACGTTTTTGATATTTTCTTCCTGTAAAATTAAAAATAGAGTTAGTAAAAGGTTTTATGCAGTACAAATTAAAGTTCTAAAATGGCATTTTAAAAAAAATTTTATGTACAGGAAGGGACACCTTCCTGTACATAAACAAACGATGTAATAACTTAGCTAAAGCAGGCACTGTTGTATTACAGGGCAAGGGTGTCTGCGTGCTGGGGAGGTTTGTTTATGTGTAGGAAGGTATCCATTCGTGCATATAAACAATCCTAAAGTGAAATTTGTAACTTTAATGTGTGCTACTTAATGTAGCACACATGAAAGTTATAAAATGGCATTTTTAAAATAAATATTTATGTAAAGGAAGGGACACCTTCTTGTACATAAACAAACAATGTAACTGTGTTTTTTTATGTGTGCTGCACAAGGCATCATATATGGAAAAACTAAAATGAGTAGAAATAATGTATTTCTCTTTGTTTTTGTAACTTAAGATTTGTATTTCCCTTGTTTTAGTTTTGGTGCTGCCTTCAATGTACACTACTTTTGTCCATAGGGGGCAGTGTGAAATACAATTAGTGTTGTGGTGGAACGTCCACCGCAACACCAAATGCACCTCAATATAGCATGAAAGGGTATCTTATGTATAAGGCAGCATGAAGCTACGTTAAGTTGTTTAATGCTGCCTTGTACATAAGGCAAGCCACCTATTGCTACAGGAATGTTTGAAAAAGTGACATTCCTGTGGCAATAGGGGCTTGTATATATGCCCTTTTGTTTTATATATGTAATAGTAAAGTGCTGTTGTCTTACCTCAGTTATTGTCCCACAAACAGTCATAAGTGTTTTAAGGTTTGCTTCGTTTGCTGCTTTTATGGGTGATGCTGGTGGAGCTGGTGGTTGCAATAAAGATTCTGCTACTTTTATAATTGTTTCTGGAATTTTGAATGGAGGTATCCTTGTAATCCTTGTTTGTTTCGTAATTAGAATAATATTGTTTTTCACCATGAAATTGCGTATTAAAATTCCATTGTTCTCCTTTGTCAAAGGTAGGTAGTCTTCATTGTAGCAAGTAGCTTTAATGAATCCATTGGTGTCGGCTAATGCCATATGATAAAGAACTTTGTTTTCTTGTTTTGCTGTTTTATAATAGGTTTTTCCAGTACATTTGTTAATTATAGCTTTTAATCCTTATTGATAAGGTTTTTTTTCTTCAGTTGATTTCTCAGTGATATCTTGAATGGAAAGCATCTGGAATGATAAAAAAATGTAATTACCTAAATATTGTTTTCAAGTGCTATCCATAAAGCTTTGTGATCACTGTAGTAGCATTCTAAAGTTCCATAGTTGCCTATCTGTTGATTAGTGTATATGTGATCTAATATTGTTTGGTAGTTAGTAGTGTAAGTATTAATTATTTGGTTGCACTGAAACTTTGTGTGCATATACTCTTGTAGTAATTGTGTTTGTCTATTTGTATTGTTTAAGTCAATGTTAAAATCTCCCATGATGATATATTTAAAATTGGGATAGAAGCTAATAATGTTTGTAATTGATTCTAATAATGTTTGTATTGTAATATGTGGTGGTTTATACAATATGATAATTAAGTAGTTTATGGCATTTATATGTAGTGGGAAATATAGAATATCTATTCCTTGTTGTAATTCATATATAGGTAGTATGAAAAGGTTTTTTTTGTAGAAAAGTGCAATTCCATGTTTTGTTTGTTGATTGTGGTATTTGTCAAAGAGCATATGATGATATTGTGGAAGTGCATAATCATTATCGTTGCATTTCTTCCTTTACTTTGGGATGTATAATTATTTTTCTTTCATTAAAGTTTTGAATGTATATGTTTGAAATAGATTTTGCTCTGCTTAAAGCTACATAATGGAAATGGTGTATTTTGCTATTGTTAAAGTGTATATAAATGGGCTCAATAGTTTCACCTTGTGTCCTATGTATTGTTCGTGCTGATGCTTGGCGCAATGGAAATTGTTTCCGTATTATAGTTATACATTTTTGGGTGTATTGAAATTGCCTTGTTATTGGATGTATGGGTGTCCAATTTGTTCTAATTTGAGTGTGATATAAGTGTTTGTTTTCTCTCCTTGTGTTTTTTCCAATTGTTTCATTATCAAAAGCTATCCAAACTGTACATGGGGTGTTGTTGCTAGTTTCTACTAATTCGACTATTCCAGTTGCTCCATTAGTTAAACCATCATTAACAGCTACATTACAAGTTAGATCATAACGTAATTTTAAAGCTATGTATAATGTTTGTGCAAATCCCATAGTTTTTGTTGTATCTGTTGGTATTTTTTTAATATGGTTTGCTTTACTGATTCTTTAAGATCAGAAACTACTGTATCAATGGCTACTATTGTGAAGCCTGGATATTGTTGTATGTGTTCTAATAGAACTTGATTATTAATGTTATTTACTTCTTTGTTTGTTGCCATGATATATGGAACAGTTTTGATAATAGTTTGATCTGGCTGTATTTGGCGTTGTTGAATCTGTAAAATGTTTGTTTCTGTATGATTCCCTTGTCTTAACCTGTTTAGCAATTCTGCAAATGGTAGGTCATTTAATTGTCTCATAATCTTTGTGAGTTCATATATTTTAAAATGTGTTAGCCATAAGTTAGTACTTAGTGGCCCATATGAATGTTTTGAGTTTTCAAATATGTATGTGTCAAAAACTGGTTTTAATTGATAAAAGTCTCCAATAGCTAAAATGGAGACGCCTCCAAATGGCTGATTTGAAGCTTTTATTTCTTGTAATCTGTTATGTATGAAATTGAACATATTTGTCCCAACCATTGAAATTTCATCAATTATTAGTATTTTTAGATGCATTAGCTGACTTTGTAGAGTAGTCCTGTTTTCATGACTTAGTGGCTTATAAGTAAAACTTTGTGAAACAGGTATTTTGAATGTGCTATGTAGTGTTTTCCCATTAATATTATGTGCTGCTTTAACAGTTGGTGCTGAAAGTAATATATAAATGTTGTCTGGACTTTCACCAGCTTTAGTATTGTAATACCGTAATAATGTTTGATAAAGTGCTGTAATAAGAAAGCTTTTTCCGACTCCTGCGCCACCAGTACAAAATGTATAACATGGTGTTTCTGTAGTTTTTACCCAATTTAAATGATGGTAAACAAAGTTTAGTTGCTCAGTTGTTAAATTTTGCATAATATTATAGTATTTGTCATTTGGTAAGATACAATTAGTTAATGTTTCTTCTTCAGTATTGGCTCTAATACCTAAGTCTAATGACAAGTCATATAAAAGCTGTTGTTCAGAATATTGATGATTATTTAATTCTGTATTATATGATATAGTGTTGTTATTGGTAGTAGTTATTGGTGATAATAAACGTATTAATGCTGTCTCATTATTAGCAATATCTAAGTCAGAAAAAAGTTCATTTTGTTTATTATATTTGTCATGGTGTTTATTAACAATGTCTTTAACTTGCATATATCTTTGGAAGTATGTGTTGTTGTTTAAAATTATTTTGCTTTCTTCTCTCCATGGATAGTATAACATTAATAGTTCCCTATAATAATGTTCTAAGTCATTGTTTTTGTTAACTCTACAGTATCGTATAATTTTTCTTTTCCTGCATTTAATTATTGTTTCTGTTGTTTCTATGTGTGTATTGGCGTTTTCATGGTTTAATGTTTCGATTTCAATTTCTTCCTCATCTGAGCTATAGAAATTTGTTTCCGCAAGTACATTTTCAATGTGATTTTTCGCATTTTTACTTGTGGTTTTATGATTATACATTGAAGCATAATCTGCTAATGTACATTGTTCTAATGCTTTTGGACGCTTGCTATATTTTACTATAATATTGTCATATTGTATGTTAGTTGATGTATCTGGTAATGAATGTATTGTATCCAAGTCTCGCATTAAATAAGTTCTTTTTTCTGGAGGGTTAGTATTAATAAATACAAATGACCTTGAACTTTTGCGAAAGGGAATTTGAAGAATGAGGTAAGCAGCTTCTTGAGCACTTATTTCAGTACAGTTTAAAAATGTGTTGCCTATATGCTTTAGTTGTTCTTTGATATTGATATTGTAATGTACCTCTTTAGCAGCTTGTGCAATTATTTTGCTTATTCCTCTTTGTGATTTACTGATATACGAAATTATGTAGACTGCACATGCATAAGCATCTAATATAAACTGCAAATCTATGTTTGCTCGCCAAGATTGTAAGAGAATAGAATTATAGTTATTAATATAGCATTCTGCTGGTGTTCTTTTAAAGAATATTGCATATTTTTTCTAGCATTGATCTTATACATGTAATATATTGGTCTGTATTCAAATGAATTAACTGTAAAAACTGTGCAAAATCTAAAGTATTAAAATCTTGTGTATGCATAGCGTCATGAATTTTTTTAATCTGTTCCTTTAACTGTTTATCTGGGGTTTCTAGTATTGAAGGTTCAAGGATCATAGTTTGTGGCATTGGATATTTAGGATATTGATATTTGTATGCTCTTTGGGTTTTTGGGCGGCAATTCTTTGTGTGGCCATGCTTTTGTAGTGGTATTAAATGTTGTAGTTCTGGCTCTTGTGATTTAGCACATGTGATATATTTATCAATAAAGCGAATTACTTCTTCTATGTTATTTTTCCCATATTGTGGAGCATTTTTAATCCATAATAAAGCATGTATATGTGGTGAACCTCTTTGTTGAAATTCTACTCTGTAAAAGTAGTCTACTAATGTACCAATTGGGTTACTGGTATGTAGTAAAATGCAATTAAAAAATTTACGAACTTGAAAGTCAAATTGTCTTGCGCATGTAATTGGATCTTCCTGTATTATTTACACTTTGTTTCCCAAGGCATATTCCCAAACTCTTCTTGCGTGCATTCACTATGTTTTTGTATTCTTAATAGTATATTTATTAAATGGCGCCATTTTGTTTCTGCTGCAGATAAAGTTAGAAAAAATGTTGGTATTCCAAGTTGTCGTATCATAGCAAAAAGATCTTTTTTTGCAATGTTCCCAATATGGTGGGGAACTGCGAATAGTCTTTAGTATTTTGTATCCTTCATTGTATTGTAATATGTTTTCTAAATTGTATTTTATGTCTTTTGCAGTAATAGATTTCCCATCTGTAAAATGCTTGCGCAGTGATATGTTAATTTTACCTTGTATTTGTTTTATATGTAATTTTTTTAGTTTAAAGAAAATATTAGTGATAGATTTTGCACTCTTCTGTCACAACTCCTTAATTCCCATTGACATATTGTACTGTAATGTACAGGTAAGTGTCTATCTTTGTTATTAGGTCTTCGTTGCCACAAAAGATTGTTGGAAAAGCTAAAAATTCTGAATCTTTGTCTTCATATAAACCTCTTGGTGTATTATGTTCTGCAGGTGCTAAACTTAAAATATCAATACTATCGGTGGTAATAGTTTCATTTGTCAACATAGTATCTAGATTCCCTGCTACTATATTCTCCAAATTATCTGATGAGTCATTTGTTTCTGAAGTTTCACTGCAATTATTTATTTCTTGCGGCATATACTTCCAATTTGGATCAACAGTAATTCCATATTCTTTGAACATGGGGCTATTTATTGCTAACCATAATGCTGATAGTTTAACTCTATTTGGTCTAACATTTTCAAAATGAGTATACGATTTATAAACTAACTTTCTTTTTAATTTAATAGGAATTGTCATTTCATCAGTAATTTGCCTTGGTAATATTGTAAATGTCGTCATAACATCTGCTGGTACATTAACTACAGCACCTGATAATGATTTTTGAAAACCAGGTGGCAATGTTCTAATCTGCAGGAAAGGAATTCTTGGCGAAACTAATATTTCTACCAAATTATGTAAATGTAATTGCGTTGGGATATTTAGAAACTTCATCCCATTTTTAAATGAACATGGTGGTATTTTGTTGCCACTAATGTGTGAATAGCATGTGCTACATATGTAGTCAGTTGAATTTGGTGTTATATTGCATTGAATAAATGTGTCTTTTGCGCAAAGGTTGTTAATTTTTCTCATAGATTGTTTATGCCATAATGGATTACAAATCGTACAAATGTATTCTGGGCCATAAGATATTTCTCTGTAGAAGTTACAAATTATGTTATTTGTGTATTTGTTTGTACATTTGGCTCATTGTTTATTATGTTAGATATGTCACTATTTTGCATACGAAATGTTTTTGAGTATTTCACTATTTCTGTTGGTGAACTATTTAGTTTTCTTTTTAGTGTATTTTCTATTGTGTTATTTTCAGAATTATGCAATGGTATTGGTTGCAGATTTGTTTGGGCTATAGAGATAGGTTTTGTTTCTGTGTTTTCTTCTGTAAGTATATTAACACTAATGTTGGTAGGTATAGTATTTTCAGTTTGTGCATTTTGAATGACTATTTCTAATCGTATGTATATATGTATGTGTCTGATGTGAAAGTAATGTGTTTGTATTAGCAATATGTGCATTAGGTATAACAGCATGTTTACCTGTATTTGTATTTGTATGTGTGTTATGTGTAAATAATTTGTTGGTGCTAGTTTGTTCGGATTGTCTCTTGTGTTTTAGCTTTGCAGCTTGAAGTGTTTGTTTTTTAATTGTATTTATAGTTATGGGAGTTAGTTCAAATGCTACTGAATTTTCATTTGGAACTTTAATATTGTTGGCTAGTTGAGTAATATATTGTACTAATCCTGCAAAGCTTACAATCTGAGTAGTAATACATGTTATATTTGGATGAGGCCTCCCTTTGCTATCGCGACTATGTGAATCAAAAACAGAAAAAGTATGTTCACTTGGGAAAATCGAAATAGTATATGCATTCATGCATAGTATTATGCCTGAATGTAAATTTATTGTTAAATTCAATGCACTTTTAAAATCGGGATATAAAGGATCAATGCGATGAACTATGTCACCATAATAAGATGTTCCTAATCTAAGTGAATATATTGTGTTATTGTGTTGTATATAATTAGGTAATTCTTCTGGATGCATATGCATTTGTTTAGTAACTGCATGCATTTTAGTATACAAATCATCCCCTAGATCCATAATGTAGTGTAAATCATTGTGATCCTAATTTTGTGCAGGTTTATAGTAGTTATGTAAAATAGCAAATGTACTGTTTGGTAGGCATTGTTTGCCCCGTGAATGAATATTAAAAAGCTTGTTGCCTTGATGGTAATTTGCTTGTATAATTTTATTCATATTTTGAGTTGTTTATAGTGTGGAAATGCTATTTTTCCGTATAGGTAATATGTTTTTTTCGAGTGAGGGATTACTGTAGTGTTTTGATGAGTTAAAATGTGGTTTTATTGCTATGCAAAAAGATGGAAATATAGTAGTGTTTGAAGATATAGAATATAATTTTATATTGGTGTACACCTTTCTAAAATATTGTACTAGATTTATTTTTTGGGGTATTGTGCTATTTAATAGCGTTGTATATAACTAAAAGTAATTGATAAATATAAAACTAGTTGTATTAGTTGTATTGTGTACAGCTAAATTCTGGATGTGTTTAATGTATCTAAATGAGAAGCAGCTGAAATAAACTTAATATGCACCTTTCTGATATAACAATGGAAAATAATTGGATATGATTTACCTTTGTTTGTAAGAAACAGTTCTCCGTCTGATAAATTGCTTGAAGTTGTAGGTTAATATGTAATCTGTAAAAGTAAGAAAATGTTAGCAAAAAGGTAGTCAATGTTATATAATGTATCTGTTAATGTTGCTGTTTATATCAATGCACTTTTGTTTTTTTGCAAACATTCCTAGTGAAATAGATATGAAAAAAAAGTTTAAAAACTGTTAAAGATATAGGGGATATTCAGAAGGAAGTGGCGGAGAGAGGCGTTAGCCTTATTGGCTTAACGCCTCTCTCCGCCACTTCGGAAATGCAAGGCTGCACCATATTCACAAGGATACGGTGTAGCCTTGCGTTTCCCCCTGTGATGGTGCTAAGTTTCACAACTTAGAGGCCCATTAGGATGGCGGGCGGATCACCCCCGCTGGGCTGGCGGTAGCCACTGCCGGCCCGGCGGGGGCGATCCGCCCGCCATCCTCACTAGAATGACCCCCGCCACATTAGGATGGCTGGGGGGTCCGCGGCGGATGGGAAGACCGACCGCCATTTTTCCGCCGGTCAACTAGTCGACCGGTGGAAAAAGTGCCTGCATATGGTGGCGGTGTCTGCGAGACACCGCCATCCATATTACGATGCTGGCGGTCAATGGCCTTTCCACGGCGGCGTTGCCGCCATGGAAAGGCATACGGTCCTTGCTCTTGGGGGCCCGTTGCGGGCCCCCAGGGTGAAGGGGGGTGCACATGGGGGGTACCTATGGTACCCCCCTGTATTTGCATGCACAAGGTAGCAGGCACCGCGCGGTGCCTGTGACGTTGCGGTGGGTGCTGCTTGCAGCACCGCCCGCCGCAATGTAAAATATGCGTGATGCGCCCACCACTGTGGCGGGCGCATCGTAATCGGCACAGCAGGACCGCCGCACCCCTGGCGGGCGGCCCTGCATTTCGTTGCGTTGGCGGGCGGACTTTGTCCGCCCGCCATCGTAATAGAGTCCTTAGTGCCAACGCAGGCACTATTGCACCAGAGTGCAAGGTTGCCTGCCAGCAGGGAGGTTTGTTTATGTAGAGGAAGGTGTCCCTTCCTGCACATAAAGAAACCGAAAATGCTAGTTTTTAACTTACATGTGTGCTGCTTTATGTAGCACACTTGCAAGTTATAAAACGGTATTTTAAAAAATGGTTTGTTTATGTACAGGAAGGAACAACTTCCTGTACATAAACATACCATGGCATTTTGCTTTTTCCATGTGTGCTGCACAAGGCAGCACATATGGGAAAAGCAAAAAAGAGGAGAAAAACAGCATTTCCCCTCATTTCACTAACTTAAGACCAGGGTTTCCCTGGTTTTAATTTTGGCGCTACCAGCTATTTACGCTGCCCTTGTAAATAGGAGGCAGCGTGAAAATGAATGGGTGTTGTGGTGGAACGCCCACCACAACACCTACTGCACGCCCCTTTTACGCTAAACAGATCGTGAAAGAGGGCCTTATTCAGAAGGTAGCGTTAAGCTATGTTAAGTGGCCTAACGCTGCGTTGTGAAAATGGCGAGGCCGTTATCGCGACTATAATGTTACTGAAAGTGATGTTGTGGTGGCGATAGGGGCTTGTGAATATGGCCCATAATGTTTAATTATTAGAGCAGTTGTTATATATTTTAACAGAAAATAATTTTGTTTGATTTATATTTTTCCATAAGAAACAGTGAGATATAATGTAGAGAAGAGAAATAGTTTTGAAAGAGATAAGTGTGAAGGAGAAAGTTGTGTGTATGTTTGTGGGAGAAAGAGTAATTTAAAAAGAAACATTTGATTTTGAGAGGAAATATATAGTTGTTAAAGAAAAATATGAGAAAGTAGAAAGTGAAGAAGAGCATCGTGAGGTATAAGAAAGGAAAGAGAGGAGGAGAGTAGTATGAGTTGTAAGGAAGGAGAGTGAGAAGAGTAGTATGAGGTATTAGTAAGGAGAGTGAAGAAGAGAAGAGCAGCGTTGGGTAGAAGGTAGTAGAGTGAGGAAAAGAAGAGTAGAGTAAGGCACATGGAAGGAGAGTAAGTAGGAGAAGAGTAGTGTGAAGTATAAAGAAGAAAAGTAAGGAGTAGAAGAGCAGCGTGAATTGGAAGGAAGGAGAGTGAAGAGAAGAAGAGTAGCATGAGATAAAAGGAAGGAGATTGATAAGAGCAGCATGAGGTATAAAGAAGGAAAGTGAGGAGAAGATAAGTGTAAGTTAGAAGGAACGAGTGTGGAAAAGGAGTATGAATGATAAGGAAGGAGAGTGAGGAAAAGAGTAGTATGATGTAGAAGGAAGGAGAGTGAGAAGGAGAGAAAATGTAGTTTATGGTAGTTTGAGGAAAGAGGAATAAGGATAGAGGGTGAGGAAGAGAAGTGTAGTGTGAGGCACGAGGAATGAGAGTTGTATTAGTTGTATAGTGTACTAATATATTTTGGATATGCGTTTAAGTTATGTAAATGGGAAGCAAGTAAAATAATTCTAAGATGCAGCTGTTTTATATAATAACAGAAAATATTTGTGTTTGATTTACCTTTGTCCGTAAGAAACAGTCCCCTTTTGTGCGCAATTTGTTGAAGTTTTAGACCAATATGTAATCTGTAAAAGAGCGAAAATGTTAGTAAATAGGTAGTTAATGTTATGTAATGTATTTGTTTATGTTGTTGCTTATATTAATGCATTTTTTAAGTAACATTTCTAGTAATATAGATAATAATTTTTTTTTTTTAAAGTCCTAAAGATATAGGGGCCGATTCCGATCTCGGTCGGAGGCGCACCTAACACCATTCGGTCGGGAAAAAAGCCATGCGAATGTCTGTTTCCCGACCGATCCGCACATTATTCCGAACGAGCAAGTACGATGCGCACAACAGCATAGATTCCGACCCAGTCGTACTCACCCAATCCAGGTCCTGTTCCCCGACCGAGCCGGATCCGGAATCGTAGAATCGAGCCGCACAGAAGCAAAAATGCAGCCCCGTCTGGCCGGACAAGTACGATGCGCTTCCCGTACGCGCCGAACCCGTCGCTACGCACGGCACGTCAAAGCATCTGGGCGAGGCGCACATAAGCTCCGATTCGCGCCACAACACGATCCACGGCTACGAGACGAACACGCCAGCGACGAGGACGAGGCGAAGCAAAGAGAAAGACGAACGAGACGAACCAACCATGAATCCCTTCGTGCCGATCCTACCAATATTCTACCTCTATTACCGGAACAGGCACGGACACGTACGGCGCAGAAGGTAAGTCAGACACCAACAACAAAAACAAACTACACGTACCCGACACATCACACACAGAGGGATGCAGAAATACCTACACCAGCAACAGCAGCACCATAGGGGCGGGATGGCCCTCACCAATGCCACACATACACATAGGGGCCTGTATGCCTACCACTACTGCCACCCCTACCCATGGGGTGCTGGATGCCTGTCACTACTACCACCCTTACCCAGGGGTGCCAGATGCCTACCACTACTACCACCCTTACCCAGGGGGTGCCAGATGCCTACCACTACTACCACCCTTACCCAGGGGGTGCCAGATGCCAACCACTACTACCACCTCTACCCATGGGGGCTGGATGCCTACCACTACTACCACCCTTACCCAGGGGTGCCAGATGCCTACCACTACTACCACCCTTACCCAGGGGTGCCAGATGCCTACCACTACTACCACCTCTACCCATGGGGGCTGGATGCCTGTCACTACTACTACCCTTAACCAGGGGGTGCCAGATGCCTACCACTACTACCACCCTTACCCAGGGGTGCCAGATGCCTACCACTACTACCACCCTTACCCAGGGGTGCCAGATGCCTACCACTACTACCACCTCTACCCATGGGGGGCTGGATGCCTGTCACTACTACCACCCTTACCCAGGGGGTGCCAGATGCCAACCACTACTACCACCTCTACCCATGGGGGGCTGGATGCCTACCACTACTACCACCCTTACCCAGGGGGTGCCAGATGCCTACCACCAACACCACCCCCCACTCATAGGATGGACAATGCATGACACAACCAGCACACCACAACCTAGGGAATGCAAGAAAAAGACATCCCCCCAACACCATGACAAGCGTGTGTAGACTGTGTCAAATGCCAACAACATTGAACATGACTTTGAACATACAATGTGACCCCCTATCACATGTGCCACACATATATGTGTGTGGCCCCCACAATGCAAGCAGGAGATGACCATTGTGGCAATGGGGTCCAAAACCCCATCATCACAGTGACCAAAATGTTAGTGTGGGGTCCATAGCTGAAGCACATTCAGAACATTGTGGCAATGGGGTCTAAACCCCCATCATCACAGTGACCAAAAGGTAAGTGTGGGGTCCATAGCTGAAGCACATCTTGAACATTGTGGCAATGGGGTCCAAACCCCCATCATCACAGTGACCAAAATGTAAGTGTGGGGGCCCATAGCTGAAGCACATTCAGAACATTGTGGCAATGGGGTCTAAACCCCCATCATCACAGTGACCAAAAGGTAAGTGTGGGGTCCATAGCTGAAGCACATTTTGAACATTGTGGCAATGGGGCCTAAACCCCCATCATCACAGTGACCAAAATGTAAGTGTGGGGTCCATAGCTGAAGCACATTTTGAACATTGGGGCAATGGGGTCCAAACCCCCATCATCACAGTGACCAATATGTAAGTGTTGACAAAGAAAAAGCTGCAACTGCCAAACTGCATGGATGATTCCTGGTCACAGAACATAAAACACATCAGTGGCAAAGTAGTGCATGTGTCCCATTGCAACATAGATTGGGGGAGGCAAATACTGCAGTGCAAATAAGACATACCTTTGGCCATGTGCAGACAAACAACACCCATGGGGGCTGACACTGTCAACATTCATCAATGACACAATGACAGAAGTGACCATCAGAATGCAGACCCACATATTTGCACCAATGGGCACACAAATGCAGATACCCTGTGGAGACTGTAGATGTGAGGTGAACAGATACCATCTCTCATCTGCACACACACAACACCACACACCTCGACCTCCAACAATGTGCAGCAGTGAAGCACACATGCACTGGTGACATTGCACATGCACCCATGACAATCCCAGGCTGGTGGGTGGGAACCAAGGTGCAGAAACACATCACACATGGCCACTCAACAAGACTCCTGAATGTCTGACACACTGCACACTACGCTGTACATGGACATGACGGCAATACCACACCAACCAATGGGATCCCAGCCACAGTCACACACCAATGAAGAAGCCAAGGACACCCACAAAGAACACACATAGACAACTACCAACATTGCAGCCCGGACCCTGAGGAGTGCCAGCAGTCACACACACAACGTGTCACAATCACTGAAAGATAACACAAACTGGAAATCACATGACAGGTGTAAACAACAAGTGCCAAGGGGAATCCTGACTGTGACCCATCTGCGTCTGCACACAAACTCAGCCCTCACAGCAAACACACCTATGGGTGACACCCTGATGACCAGTAATGTGCCATGCACCCACATCACAGAGAATCCAGGGAGAAGACTTGGGGGGAACATAGGTCAACTCAGCAAGCATCACAAACAGGTACAACACTAGGGATCCCAGCATGCACAGCAAAACGGAAGTGAACACACAGACATGCTCATATAACACACACCTTGGGCGCAGGCAATGTCACAGGAGTACACACTGCCATGAGGGGACTCCACTCCTGTGTGAGGAAAGCTGTGCCATATGTTGCCTCAGTAGGGCTCCATCATGTCAGCTGAGCACTTGGTCACACAGTCAACAATTAGCACCAAATGAATGCTCCCGTCACATCAGCCTGGTCATGGGAGTGCCAACGAAATCATCAGCACAGATCCAACACACTTGTATAGCAATGTTGCACTGACAACACAGATGAGTCCTTCCCCATTGATGCCCAAACATGCATGTCCAGTGGAGATGGCCACACGGTCAGGGAAGTAGACGAATTGAACAATGGCAGGCACAACAGATGTGCAGGGGTGGAAGCCACAGATGTGAAACTGCTAATGTAAGTAGGAAATCCCATTGCCAAATATTGAACACATGACACCCTCAGATGCTGCTAAGGATGACATGGATACACCACAGGATAGGACACATTCCCCCTGGACCACATGTGTTCCTGCACAGTAACACTTCATTATCATGAGACCAAATATCACCATCACTGCAGCAAGGGCATGGTTAGCATCATCAACAACATGTACATCAGAAGCAAAAGCACTAGAGAACAGAAAGGTGCTTTATTCAGCATATGTGGGTCTAACAGTTGATGTCCAGCAAAAATTTAACAAAGGCCAATGGCCAGTCCAACTTGAAAGTCAAAACAGGGTGACAGTGGCAGATGTCACCCTACGCATGCCTGCACTGATGAAAGCCAGGGACAATACCCTCGGAGGGGCATACGGGGGGCAGGCCAGGCACCGCAGGGACAGGATCATGGCTCACCAGAAGGAGGCAGGGAAGGGGTGGTGGGTGCTGGAGAGCCACTGACAACTGCAGTGGAGGTGTCTGACATGGTGTGTGCCGGCACAAGTGGGGGCATGACTCTGATGGTGTGGGTGCCGGCAAGACTGCAGGGGACCGTGCAGATGGAGTGGACAGGTTCCCCACTGCAGTGCCCAAGTCAGACAGGGTGGTAGTGGACTCCACTGCAGTGCCTACCTCCAGGGGAGGAGAATGGGGATCAGGTAAGGTGGACAGGACAGAGGGGAGGACACCGTCTCCACACCAGTGGCACAGACAAGCGCAGCGGGGGTGTGGGGCCGGAAGAGCAAGTGGCAGGGGAGAAGGCCTGATCCTTTTGGGGATGGTGTATCTGTGGGTGGGGGAACCTGGGGCAGGGTGTGGTGGGGGCACCTGTGGAGTGGGGGCCTGAGGGATGGAGGAAGGAGACTTGGTGCCTGAGCTGCAGGGGCGGCGGCGGGGTCTTGCTCTTCCGGGTCCGGGGAGACTTGCGGATGGGGGCGTCAGTCGGTCTGCGCCTGGGGGAGGGTGTCCGGTGGTGAGGGACACTCCGCTCCATGTGGGTGGGCTTCCTCTTCCCCCTGAATGCTGTATCAGCTGGATCGGAGGGGAAGAGGCCGAGGTCACTGAGGAAGAGCCGCTGGGTCTTTGGGGTTGCAGGTGAGGCAATGGAGGGGGCTTTGGAGGGAGAGGCAACTGTGGACTGCGCAGTGCTCGTGGATGCGTGTGTGTGTGACTGGGCCCCATCCCCTGTGAGTGTGGTTTCAGTCCCCTGACTGTGCGTGCGTGTGCGTCTTGTCTGTGGCGTGTGTGTGTGTGTGCTGCTCGTGTCTGTGCTGGTGTGTGCCTGTGCCGGTGTGTGTGTGCTTGGGACAGGTAAGGTGCTGGGGAGTGTGGATGGGGCAGAGATAGGAGGGGTGAGGGACTGTTGGAGGAGGGACACTGCTGCCGTCAGGGAGGAGTCCATGGACCTATTGCCCCTCTGTAGGGCAGACATGCCCGATGAGATGCCCTCCATGAACGACACCAGCTGAGTCAACAGAGTGGTGTGTGCATGGAGGACACTCAGCATCGCTGTCTGCCCTACATGGAGCTGGCGAAGGAGGTACACAGACTCCTCACTCAGGGCAGCAGGGGACACAGGGGCAGGGGGTGCGGTGCCTGGCCCGAAGGAGACACGCTCCCGTACATGGGAGCCTCCACGGACCTCGGGAATGGGAGCCGATGGGAGGGCGGTGGTGGTGGTGGTGGCGGGGACAGCAACACTAGCTGGGGTGTGGTGGCTGCTGACACCCGCCTCCATAAGGGAGTCATCCTCCGAGCTACTGTGGTCCTCAGCTGAGGTGGATGGTGCTGAGGACTCCTCGGTGTGGCTCCCCTCGCCCTCAGTGCCACTGGGTCCCTCCGACCACTCCTCGGCTGTTGACCCAGTCTGGCTCTGCGGCTCCTCCTGGTCCGTGGAGCTGTCCCCTCCTGTGGCCGTGGATGTATCTGCAAACAATAGGGAGACAGACAGACATCAGTCACCTGCACCGAACGCACACACCACAGTAAGTACAGCACAATACAGAGCAAGGCCTGGCATCCTTAGTTGAACATTGCTAAAATTGCCCAAACAGAATAGGAGAAGCCAATTGTCAGTCTGATCGTCAACCATGGCACTCACATCACACCTGGCCTTGCACCCATCTGTCTGGCGTCCGTTGGCTGGCAATACCCCAGTGTGGACACATGCACCACCTACACAGTAGTTGGACGGTGCAGAGAACACGGTGAAGCATGTGAACATGCACACATCACAACTCTTGCCACTGAGTCAGTACAGGTGCCCGGATGAAAGTGATGCCCAGAGTCAGATATATGAAATGCATGTGATGCATACCAGCGACAGACACCACGATGCACCCATGTGCTGATAGCCATTGCCACTATGGTGTGCATGTAGCACATGTCACTCCCCTGCAGGATCACTCATAGGAAGTCACATGCCATGGCACAGGCATGCCTGCTAAGTCATACATCACTGTCTCCAGTCACATGGGCAGGGCAGCCACACAACAACAGTCTGCACTGTGTCACAATAGTAGGTCATGGGGAATGCAAGTCCTGGAGCTGAACAAGTGCACATGTACATCCCCACACACCACATCATCTGAACCCTTATCTGTCCAGGTCATACTGATTGGACATATGGGTGACCTGTAACACAAGCTTCTGAACCTGAGCACCTCACAATCTGCTGTGAATGGGAAACAGCTGCATGGACCTCACATTCGCATACCCCAGTCTGCACGGTCAGGTGTTCAAACACCTATGTGTCACACAAGTATCGTCTCCTATGGTCACATCTCCGGTGGCATGCTGAGCCCCAACCGATAAACACCCCAGCAGTCCTGACATCGAAGCCACAGCACACTGACACAGAGGCTGACACCTGAGGGGACATATCACTGAGCACAACGTGTCAGCTGATACACGGGAGTGGGAGTACAGAGTGCATTGCATGGCCTGGAGTAGGCATGACTGTCCTGCCCCACATGAATGAGGGATGAACCCTGGACAGTAGGCAGCTGGCTAAGTATGTGTGACACACGTAATATACACACTCCTGGGGCCCAAACATTGTTCCCACCCGCAGCTTGGGTGTGTGCCAGTTACCCCAGGCACATGTGGTGGATCAGCTCAGCAATTGGACCACAGATCAAAGTAACACGCAGATTACATGTCAGAACACAGGCATTGTGTAAGCAATGGACCCACCCATGATGCCCACCACAGTTAGGGGAACAGATGCTGTCCCCCACCTTGAGTCAAGCAAACTGCAAGGACACAGTACCCAAGTGACACAATTCCCTGACTGCAAGGGCCACACCTGGGTATCAGATGAGGAGTGGGCAGTGCACAATCGAGGGACATGGGTCCTGGACCACATGACTGATGTGCTGTGGAAGTTTAACCAGGCCAGAGGAGGGCACATAGCATGGCAGACAGAGTACACAATGCAGTCATGGACTCACCCCCTCCGTGCTGCTCCCTGGCCTTCAGCTGCCCATCCAGATCAGGGAAGACCACCGCCAGGATCCTGAGCATGTGGGGGTCAGGGTCCGGTGTCCGCCCCTCCTGCGAGGAGGCGACAGCTTCAGCTGCACCCGTGCGATCCTCCGGGTCCAGCCCCGAAGGTCCTGCCACCTCTTCTGGCAGTTGCGGATCCGGCGCTTGTAGACCCCCACGGATCTCACTGCCCGGACGATGGTCAGCCATATCTTCTGCTTCTGGTGGGCATCAACCTGTGAGGATGACAAAGTGAGAATGCTATTACTACACATGCAACATATCCGTGCATTACACAGTTGTGTATACATGTCTCAATCACAGGGGCACATGATGTACACAGGCAGTGCAACGATGGCCATGGACAGTATGCCAGCAGTAACTACATGGTATCATTGCCTGGGAAGTAAAACCTTGTTTAAATGCACTGTCACTGCACTATACCTGTCCAGTGCATGTAACTACACACTATGGGGGTGACAACTACTCAGTGAGCCTGCTAGCCAGTGGCGTGCAGACTGTTAGCCTTGCTAGTCAGACAACATGCACATTTAGGAAGGCAGTGGACAGAACACTCACCTGCTCCCCTGCTTTCCCATACAGCTTGCTGTACTGTGGAAGGAGGCTGTCCAGCAGGGCCTGGTTCTCCTCAGTGCTGAAGGCTGGGGCACTCTCCACAGTACGTGCCATTGCAGGGTCCAGAGGGTGCAGATACAGCAGCAGTGGTGGTGGCAGATGTCGTCCTGGAGCATGTAGTGCAGGCAAGTGAGCTCTCAGGGGAACAGCCAGCATTATATGTGTGCTGCAGAGGCAGTTACTGTCCCATGTGTCCAAAGTGATAGGTCCAAGTCGTTAGCTTCTTCTGAATCTGGCCAATCCATGGAATTGCACCACTTACACACGCCCACAGCATCCTTCAAAAGTTCAACTTCATGACACCCATGAATTTGCAACATTGTTGTGGGTGACCAACTGAATTTCCAGCATTTAGACTCGTTCAAAATTTGAAAACGCGTCCGTTGCCAGGCCAGGCCATAGCCAATGGGTGCACACTGATCGGTCCATTGCTGTTCAACGCGTACCTAGGATACAACGCGTACCCGCACACATTGAATGCAATGGGCCGGCCGGGCACACCGATCGGTCCATTGCTGTTCAACGCGTACCCGGGATACAACGCGGACTCGCACACATTGAATGCAATGGGCCGGCCGGGCACACCGATCGGTCCATTGCTGTTCAACGCGTACCTAGGATACAACGCGTACCCGCACACATTGAATGCAATGGCCAATGTGTGCGCACCGATCGGTCCATTGCTGTCCAACGCGTCCCTGTACATGTCACTGGCATATGTCACCATGCCTGTCACAGGTGAACATATGCCAGCCACATATACTTCCCAGGGAGTGAGGGGCACACCTACAACACCACAGCCTGTCCAAACTGTATCCTAAGGCATGTAAGGCTGCATTACCTATTCCGTGTATGGGGGTGAACATGTTGTTCTGTGGGTGTCACTTGGGGCAGCCACCCCCAGGCTGTGCACGTGTTCATGGGGACAGTATCCTTGGTGTTTCGTGTACATGACCATTGTGATGTGCAACTGTTCATATCTGAGCATGTGGCATGGTCACATTTCACGGTGGTGTATGTGTATGTCATATCACATGCCCCCTGAGTCCCATGTGGGACGGTATGTTTAACCCAGGCTGACCCATTGGCACAATAGTGATGGTCCTCCGCAGTCTGTGTGCATGTTGTGTTTACAATGTCTCTGATTTCATGTGCACAATGGGAGACAGTCTACACATCCACGTTGTTTGTGCATGGACTTTGATGTTGTGCGTGTGTGTGTCACAGACGTCCATGTCTGTCCTGCCGAGGCAACAGGGACCACTACCTGTGTGGGTCATGGTTGTTTTGCTGTGGTGTATACATGATACGCCATGTCATGCCAGTGTCCATGTGGCAATACAGGGTCCCTGGGAATCTACCTGTCGTTGGGCTGTGATGCCTGGGGCACATCTGTCCTCACATGTCACTGTGGGGTGTGTTTGTAACGTGGCAGCAGGAGATGGGAAATGTGACACGTCCTCATGATACCCAATGGCACAACCTGGGACTTATTGATGCCACTTGTTGAACTGTGATGTTAGATGTTAGCCATGTAGGTGCCATACATGTCCTTACGGAACAGCACACGCATCATGTACTTGTGTCTCGTAATGGTGTATCATGTGATATTGAGTCTGGTCTATGCCACATATGTGGGGTGACTGACAATCTTTCTTTCTTCACCTATGCACTGCAGGGCACCAGCTGTCCATAGACCATTCCCTGACCTGGCAACGATGGTGGAACGTGACAGCATCCGAAGGTACCGCTTCACCAGGCAGCTGATTGATGATTTGGCAGTGCGCTTGGCACCACACCTGCAACCTGGCCGGCCGTACCCTACAGCGCTGACCCCCAAGGTGAAGGTGATGGCAGCCCTACACTTCTTTGCCACCGGTACCTTTCAACACACTCTGGCGACTGCTGGTGGGATGTCACAGACCATGTTCAGCTGTGTGCTCCGCGATGTATTAGAGGCTATGTTGATATACCTGAACCAGTACATCTATTTCCCTAGACTCCAGCAACTGACTGGCGTGAAGAGTGACTTCTATGCCCTGGGGAGGATGCCGCATGTCATTGGCTCCATTGATGGGACACATGTGGCTTTGGTACCACCACAGGCCCAGGAGCAGGCATACAGGAACCGCAAGCACTACCACTCGGTCAATGCACTGGTGGTCTGTCTTGCAGATATGACCATCTCACAAGTGTGTGCCCGTTTCCCCGGTTCTGCACACGATGCCTACGTGATGAGGAGTAGTCGCATCCCGAGGATGATGTCACAGATGCGGAACCAGCGTGCCTGGCTTGTTGGTGTGTACTGACTTTGTACCATTGTGTGTGTTCTGCAATGTAGTGTTCCACCCTCTTTTCCAACTCAGCTAATGTGCAATTGTCTGTATGTAGGTGACTCCGGATATCCCAACATGCCGTGGTTGCTGACGCCCCTCAGGAACCCTGTGACACCAGCCCAGATGCGCTACAATGAGGCACATGGTCGGACGAGGAGAGTTATTGAGCGGACATTTGGTCTCCTGAAGAGCCGCTTCCGCTGCCTGGACAAGACAGGAGGGTCCCTCCCATATGCCCCGGCAAAGGTGTGCAAGATTGTCATTGTCTGCTGCATGCTACACAACCTGGCAGTGCGGAAGGAGTTGCCTCTCATCCTGGATGACGATGACCAACGTCCGCCACCTGTGGAGGATCGTGGCCTGGACCACGATGCCAGTGATGATGATGATGATGATGGTGATGTCCGCACACAGCTCATCACCAACTTCTTCAGCTGAATGTAAGTATCCAGAGATGTCATGTAACTGATGTGAGTTTGCATGATATGTGTTGGTGGTGCTCTGGTGCTGTTTGAGTGTGTGCATGTGCTACATGACTGTATGCGTGTAGCGATGTGTCCTTACAGGTAGTCTGTACTCCCCAACAGTGTTGACATGCTAACTTGGTTCTGGGTGGGTATCTTGTGACATGTATTGGGCATGAGTATTGCAGTTCTGTCCTGTTCTTCAGTGCTTTTGACTGTGTGTCATTTCTGTCCTTCACAGGGTACTTTCAGAGTCGTTTGGTCAACTGTGATCCCCGACACCGTGATTCGACTTCCAGGGTGGTAGCTTTGGTGTCCCTACAGGTGATGTGCACCACACCCATGGACTTCCTTCCTTCTACACTTGTTGACTGTGTGCCCGCTGCCAGGTGGGATTACCTTGCATCTGTGGTGGTTACAACATGTTGCAAATGTGTAATAAACCTGTGCTTCACTTTGTGATGTGCGTTGTCTGTGGTCACACATCTGACTGACATTTGCTTACTGCACCAGTGGGCTAGTTAACACAGACTGTGAATAGGTGTTGGGTCTGTGCAATGCAACGTATTTCCTGGCAACATCAGTGTAGGCGATGAGTCAGATGGCCATGGTGTGTATGTGTTGTGTAGCCCTGGTGGTGTGCCTCCCTCATATGTGTGACGTCGCCATGACTCACATGCCGGTGTTGTACTTGCTGTAGCAGTTAGCATGCACAGTGTCATTTCCCAGATCATCATCGCCACTTCAGAGACAACTTAGGAATCACAACAGAGGCAAGTATGGTGTATTAGTGAGTTTATTGACATACATGTGTGAGTATAGTGCACAGGATGGTGGGTGCTGTACATTGTGATTGTAATCCAAAGTTCCTAGATGATTTGGAAGTCCTGGTAGCAGAAATGTCCAGAGTAAAGTCCACAGTCATCTGAGACATTGGTCCAACTTTAGCTCCCCATGTCATGTGGGAGAGTTGTGTTGCAGTCAACAGGATGAACAGTTTGCGCACAAAGGTGATTATCCAGAACAGGTTTAGGCTTCCTGGAGGTTGCACATGGCCATCGGCCTCTCACTTGCCCCTCCTCGGACGCCCCTCTTCTTTGGGAGGGGACCCTCAAGTGCAGGCTGCTGCGGTGCAGGGGACTCTCCGCCAGAGTCATCCTCCCTCCCTGTGGCAGTTGCAGTTGTTTCAGCACCAGATGTTGTGGGCACACAGGGAGGTGTTGACTGGTTGCTGCTCATCTGGCGGAGGCATTGTAATATGTCCCTATGCACCGCCGTCATCTCTTGCAGTGTGTCCCACTTGGACTCTACACGGGACATGTGTGAGTCCAAGCGGGCATGATGGGCAGCCTGCTGCTGTTTAATGTCCCTGAGGAGCCCCACTACCTGGCTGAGCTCTCCGGTGCTGGACTGGTACGCATCGGCTATGCGTGCCAGTTGTGGGTCATCATGCAGTCCAGACCCCTCTGCGATCAGTGACCTGTGTCTCCCACCCCTCCCACCACCCCTGGCGACACGTGCAGTACCTGAGGTGGCACGCACAGATGACCCTGGGCCTCCTTGGGGGTTGTTGGTGGTGTTGGTGTCCATGGCCCCACGTTGGTCCAGGGTCCCTGTGCTGGTGGTGGTGGTGCTCCTTGGTCTTTCCATGTCGGCAGGGGTGGTATGTGTGTTGACAGTCGTTGGAGGGGTGGGTGCAGGGGTGCAGCTGGTGGTCCTGCTGGTGCTGCATGATGACTTGCTCCGGAGGTGCCAGGTTGGTCTTCTTCATCCGAGGAGGGCAGAGGCTGTTCCACACCAGTGAGCTCCGTATCCTCTTGAGCCTGGGACGGGGACTCCTCAGCGTCTGCTGCTGTGTCCCCATCATCACCTGTTTTTGGGAGACACACACAATGTATGTTATGTTTCTGCAGGCATCAATGGTTGACACACCTGACAGTTGTGACTGTGCCTCTGGATGCGGGCCTGTACATTGCATTGTCCTAAGTTGTCACAGTCAGGGGTTGATATTGGTGTAGCACATTGTCCTGCATTATTTGGGCATTTCCATGTGAATGTTGGGGTGTGTACATGGTCTGCATTGGTTGTATTTGGTTGACATCCGGTCCTCCTTCCCACCCAGCCAGATATCCCACCATGGAACTTGCTTCCATTGCAGGGAGTGCAATTTGTCTTTCAGGATGTCAGTCAGTGGTGTCCTGCTGTTGGTTGGTGCACAGTTGCCAGCAGGGCCTTGTGCTCCCCACAGCAGTAGCCAGTGTCAGCCATCTTGTCAGTTGTTTTCCACTCCCTGTGATGTGGGCATGGTTCATGGTGGTGTTGATGTGTGCATTGTGAGGGTGAGCAATATCTGTGACTACCACTCCCATCATGCTATTGCCTCCACCCCCCTTCCCAGCATGCCCATACTTCCTTCCTTTTCAGTGTACTTCACTGTGTGTGGGTGTGACAGCAATGGCAAGATGTCAGTCAGTGGTGTCCTGCTGTTGGTTGGTGCACAGTTGCCAGCAGGGCCTTGTGCTCCCCACAGCAGTAGCCAGTGTCAGCCATCTTGTCAGTTGTTTTCCACTCCTTGTGATGTGTGCATGGTTCAGGGTGGTGTTGATGGGCCAATTGTGAGGCTGACCAATATCTGTGACTACCACTCCCATCATGCTATTGCCTCCACCCCCTTCCCAGCATGCCCATACTTCCTTCCTTTTGAGTGTACTTCACTGTGTGTGGGTGTGACAGCAATGGCAAGATGGCTGACAGTGGTGTCCTGCTGTTGGTTGTTGTCCAGTTCCCAGCATGGCCTTGTGCTCCCCACAACAGAGCACCAGTGTCAGACATCTTTGATGGGGCTTTCCACTCTCTGTGAGGTGTGCATGCTTCAGTGTGAGCTTGCTGGGCCATGTGTGGGGGGGATGTTGAGCTGTGACTACCACTCCCATCATGCTATTGCCTCCACCCCCTTCCCAGCATGCCCATACTTCCTTCCTTTTGAGTGTACTTCACTGTGTGTGGGTGTGACAGCAATGGCAAGATGGCTGACAGTGGTGTCCTGCTGTTGGTTGTTGTCCAGTTCCCAGCATGGCCTTTGCGCCCCATAACAGAGCACCAGTGTCAGACATCTTTGATGGGGCTTTCCACTCTCTGTGAGGTGTGCATGCTTCAGTGTGAGCTTGCTGGGCCATGTGTGGGGGGGGATGTTGGGCTGTGACTACCACTCCCATCATGCTTTTGCCTCCACCCCCCTTCCCAGCATGCCCATGCTTCCGTCCTTTTGACTCAGCTTCCCTGTGGGGTTGTGTGCCTGTGCTGACAAGATGGCTGACAGTGTTATCCTGGGGTTTGTTTTGCTACAAGTCCCATGTGTGTCCCTGTGCTTCACACTGCATGACCCAGGGTTGTGGTTCTTTGTGGGATATTTGATTGGTGTGTGAGGCAATGCTTTCTCCCAGGTGAGTTGTGTGTAGTTTGTGTTAGGGGTGTGTGTGGGTGGAGCTGCTGGTGACTATGGTCAGTGCTGTGAGTCCTCCTTCCCACCCAGCCAGATATCCCACCATGGAACGTGCTTCCATTGCAGGGAGTGCAAGTTGTCTTTCAGGATGTCAGTCAGTGGTGTCCTGCTGTTGGTTGGTGCACAGTTGCCAGCAGGGCCTTGTGCTCCCCACAGCAGTAGCCAGTGTCAGCCATCTTGTCAGTTGTTTTGCACTGCCTGTGATGTGTGCATGGTTCATGGTGGTGTTGATGTGCACATTGTGAGGGTGGGCAATTTCTGTGACTACGACTCCCATGATGCTATTGGCTACACTGACTTGCCCAGCATACACAGTATTCCTTCCTTTCAGTGAGCTTCCCTGTGAGGTGGTGTTGTGGTGGTGGCTACATGTCTGACTGTGTTTGTTGGTTATATTTGTGCCACTGCCTAGCTCTATTTGTTGTTAGGTTTGTACATGTCATGACACAGTTACATTTCACTATGAGCTGGCATGTATTGTGTTTATCTGGCTGACATACAGATTTTGTGATGATCTGTTTTGGTTGGTGTGTATTTGCTAAGGGTGCATGGTTTGACTCTCCCCTTGACAGTGATGTGTGTGTATTGTGGCACAATATTGTGTACATTTGTTGTGTACTCACCAGGCTCTGGGATGTTTTCTAGTCCATAGACGCTCACTGGTGGTAGGATGGCCCGCACCTTCTCCTCCCAGGGCCTGAGGTATACTGGTTTGGCAGGAGGGCCACTGCCGGTGTGTTGGCTCAAGATGTAGTCCTTCTTCAACAGCTCCTTGACCCTCCTGCGCACATCATACCACCTGTTCTGGATGTCTACCTTTGTGCGCAAACATGGTGATTGTGCGTTCACCCTGTCGACGATCCTCTCCCACATCTTGGTTTTCTGCACCATGGGTGTCTGTTGGACCAATGTGCCAAACAGCTGTGGCTCTACCCTGAGGATCTCATCTACCAGGACTTCCAATTCACTATCTAGGAACTTGTGATTCTTCTTTGGGGGCATGGTGTTGGGTGGTGCTGGTGTGTGATGTGTGTGTTGGTGTGCAAGTGAGGGTGTGTGAGTGTGTGTTTTGCTGGGTGTATGTGAGGGTGCTATTTGTTGTGGTGCTGCTGGTGTGTGGCTTGTGTGATGGATGAGCTGTGAGTGTGTGTGTGGTTGCTGTCTGTTGGTGTTGAGTGCTGGCAGGTAATTTGAATTTGCAAGGGATCATGGTAGGGATTTGTGTCCTTTATATGGGTGGAGTTGTGGGTGTGTCTTTGTTCCCTGTTTCCCCCAGTATTTATTTGCTTTGTGATAGCTTGTTTGGCCTTTTTTTGTGTTTTTTTTCCTTGGTTCTTTTTGTGCATGTAGGAGACGTTCTTGTGACCGAGTCGGACCCTCCAGTTGTCTCGTGCGAGCCTCTCCGATTCGTTCACGCTGTGTTTGTGCTGTTTTCTGTGCTACGTACGCGTCGGTCGCGGGGTTTTGGGTTGCTTCGGCTCGCAGTTTTGAATGCGTGTCGGTCGTGCGGCTTGGGCTCCGTGCGACTCGGTCGTGTTTTCCACGCGTTGCATCGTACTTGGCGGGTCGGAGTTCGCGGGTACGTTTCGTTCGGGATTCTTCCTGGTGCGTGTCGGTCGGTTCGATTCGCGTGCTTTTCCGGCCGGATGGCTGTTTTCCGCGCGGCTCGGTCGTTCGGCTTGTGTTCCGTACGAGTCGGTCGGATTTAGCATGCTTTTCATCGTACTTTGCGGGTCGGGCTGCACCGGTACGTGTCGGTCGGTATTTATTCCGGCTCCGAGTCGGTCGGTACGTTTTCCGGCCCGAATCGGAATCGGCCCCATAATGTTTATTATTAGAGGATGTGCTGTGTTGAAGTTTAAAACATGCAAGTTAAAACTTTTGTATAAAAACGCTTTGCTTTTTGTTGTTTTTTTGTTATAGAATTAAGTGAAGCGAAGAAAAGATATTGAAATAAATAGAGAGATAAAAAAGAAAGTGAGATATAATGTAGACAAGAGAAATACTGTTGAAAGAGATAAGTGTGAATGAGAAAGTTGTGTGTATGTTTGTGGGAGAAAGAGTAATTGAAAAAGAAAATTTTGTTTTTTGAGAGGAGATAGATAGTTGTAAAAGAAAAAAAGAGAAAGGGAAAGTGGAGAAGAGCATTATGAGGCACAAGAAAGGAGAGAGAGGAGGAGAGTAGTATGAGGTGTAAGGAAGGAGAGTGAGAAGAGTAGCATGAGGTATTAGTAAGAAGATTGAAGAGGAGAAGAGGAGCTTGAGGCTTAAGGAAGTAGAGTGAGGAGGAGAAGAGTAGAGTGAGGGATAAGGAATGAGAGTATGGAGGAGAAGAGTAGCATGAGGTATAAGGTAGGAAAGTGAGGAGGAGAAGAGCAGCGTGAGGCGGAAGGAAGGAGAGTGAAGAGGAGAAGAGTAGCGTGAGATATAAGGAAGGAGAGTGATGAGAAGAGTAGCATGAGGCATAAAGAAGGTAAGTGATGAGAAGAGTAGTGTAAGTTAGAATGACAGAGAGTGTGGAGAAGAGCAGCATGAGGTATAAGGAAGGTGAGTGAGGAGAAGAGTAGTATGAGGCACTAAGAAGGAAAGTGAGGAGAAGAGTAGTGTAAGTTAGAAGGAAGGAGAGTGTGGAGAAGAGCAGCGTGAATATGAGGTATAAGAACAGAGGGTGAGGAAGAGAAGAGCAGTGTTAGGCACGAGGAATGAAAGTTGTATTAGTTGTTTAGTGTAGAAATAAATGTTGGATATGTGTTATATGTATATAAATGGGAAGCAACAATAATAATGTTAATATGCAGTTGTTTTATATAGTAACAGAAAATAATTGTGTTTGGAGTACCTGTGTTCGCTTGAAGCAGTTGTTGTTTGTGCTAAATTTGTTGAAGTTGTCGATTAATATGTAATCTGTAAAAGAGAGAAAATGTTAGCTAAAAGTTAGTTAATGTTATGTAATGTATGTGTTTTTGCTACTGCTTATGTTAAATGTTTTTTTGTTTTAAGCATTTGTATTGAAGCAGTTATGAAAAGTAATAGATAAGAAGTGCTAAAGATTTAACGTTTAAGTATTAGAGTATATGTTGCGTTAGAAACGCTTAAAAGGCAAGTTAACATTTGTTATAAAAACGGTAAGCTTTTGTAAAAAAAAATGATAGAATAAAGTGAAGCGCAGAAAAGGTTTTGAAATAAGTAAAGAGCTAAAAAAGAAAGTGAGATATAATGTAGATAAGAGAAAAACTGTTGAAAGAGGTAAGTGTGAATGAGAAAGTTGTGTGTATGTTTGTGGGAGAAAGAGTTGAAAAAGAAAATTTTTTTTTGAGGAGATAGATAGTTGTAAAATAAAAAAGAGAGAAAGAAGAAAGTGGAGAAGAGTATTATGAGGCATAAAAATGGAGAGAGGGAGGAGAGTAGTATGAGGTGTAAGGAAGGAGAGTGAGAAGAGTAGCATGAGGTATTAGTAAGAAGAGTGAAGAGGAGTTTGAGGCTTAAGGAAGTAGCGTGAGGAGGAGAAGAATAGAATGAGGCACAAGGAAAGAGAGTAAGGAGGAGAAGAGCAGCGTGAGGTATAAGGTAGGAAAGTGAGGAGGAGAAGAGTAGCGTGAGGCGGAAGGAAGGTGAGTGAAGAGGAGAAGATTAGCATGCGATATAAGGAAGGAGAGTGATGAGAAGAGTAGTATGGGGCATAAAGAATGAAAGTGAGGAGAAGAGCACTGTAAGTTAGAAGGAAGGAGAGTGTGGAGAAGAGCAGCGTGAATGATAAGGAAGGAGAGTGAGGAAAAGAGTAGCATGAGGCAGAAGGAAGGAGAGTGAGGAGGAGAGGAGCAGTATGAGGCATAAGGACAGAGGGTGAGGAAGAGAAGAGTAGTTTGAGGTACGAGGAATGAGAGTTGTATTTGTTGTTCATTGTAGAATTAAATGTTGGATATGTGTTTTAATTATATAAATGGGAAGCAACTTTAATATTGTTAATATGTAGTTGTATATAATAATACAAAATAATTGTGTTTGATTTACCTTTGTTTGTAAGAAGCAGTCTTTTTGTGTGCAAAATTAGTTGAAGATGTAGATTAATATGTAATCTGTAAAAGAGAGAAAATGTTAGTTAAAAGGTAGTTAATATTATGTAATGTATTTGTTTCTGTTACTGCTTTTCCTAATGCATTTTTTTTTTGTTGCAAGCATTTGTATTAGAACAGTTATGAAAAATAATAGATAAGTGCTAAAGATATAACCTTAAAGTATTAGAGTATATGTTGGTTTATAAATGTTAAAAAGGCAACTTAATATTTTTTATTAAAATGGTATGCTTTTGTGAAAATTTTTCGTTATAATAAATAGAGAGCTAAAAAGTAATGTGAGATATAATGTAGATAAGAAAAATAGTTTTGAAAGAGAGAAGTGTGAATGAGAAAGTTGTGCGCATGTTTGTGTGAGAAAGAGTAATCGAGAAATAACAATTAGAATTTGAGAGGAGGTATATAGTTGTAAAAGAAAAAAATGTGAAAGGTGAAAGTGGAGAAGAGTATTGTGAGGTAAAAGAAAGGAGAGCGAGGAGGAGAGTAGTATGAGGTGTAAGGAAGGAGAGTGAGAAGAGTAGTATGAGGTATTAGTAAGGAGAGGGAAGAGGAGAATAGCAGCATTAAGCAGAAGGAAGGAGAGTAAAGAGGAGAAGAGCAGCGTGAGGTATAAGGTAGGAAAGTGAGGAGGAGAAAAGCAGCGTAAGGTGGAAGGAGAGTGAAGAGAAGAGTAGCGTGAGATAACAGGAAGGAGAGTGAGGAGAAGAGCAGCATGAGGTATAAAGAAGGTAAGTGAGGAGAAGATAAGTGTAAGTTAGAATGAAGGAGAGTGTTGAGAAGAGGAGTGTGAATGGTAAGGAAGGAGAGTGATGAAAAGAGGAGCATGAGTTAGAAGGAATGAGAGTGAGGAGGGAAAAAAAGCTAATTTATGGTAGTTGTTTGAGGAATGAGGAATAAGGATAGAGGGTGAGGAAGAGAAGAACAGTGTGAGGTTTAAGGAAGGAAAGTGAGGAGAAGAGTAGCATGATGTATAAGGAAGGAAAGTGAGGAGAAGAGCAGTGTGAGGTAGAAGGAAGGAGAGTGTGGTGAAAAGCAGCGTGTGGCATAAGGAAGGAGAGTGAGGAAAAGAGCAGTATGAGACATAAGAAAGGAGAAGAGAAGAGTAGCATGATGTATAGGAAGGAAAGTGAGGAGAAGAGCAGTGTGAGGTAGAAGGAAGGAGAGTGTGGAGAAGAGCAGCGTGTGGCATAAGGAAGGAGAGTGAGGAAAAGAGCAGTATGAGATAGAAGAAAGAAGAGTGAGGAGGACAAGAGTAGTATGAGGTATAAAGAAGAAGAGTGTTGAGGAGAAGAGCACAGTGAGGTAGAAGGAAGGAGAGGGAGTATGAAAATAGCAGTGTGAGTTATAATGAAGTAGAGTGAAGAGAAGAAGAGCAGAGTGAGGCATAAGGAAGGAGAGTGAGGAGAAGACGAGTAGCATGAGGCATAAGGAAGGAGAGTGAGGAGAAGAGTAATAAAGGCATAATGAATGAGAGTGAGGAAAAGAGCAGTGTGAGTTAAAAGGAAGGATAGTGTGGAGAAGAGCAGTGTTAGGGAACATGAAAGAGAATGAGGAGAAGAGCAGCATGAGGTAGAAGTAAGGAGAATGATGTGGAAAAGAGTAGTATGAGATAGAAGGAGAGAGGATGAGGAAGAAAAGAGCAGTGTGATGTATGAGGAAGTAGAGTGAAGATATGATTTGTATGATGGTATAAGGAAGGAGAGCGAGGAGGAGAGGAGTTGCGTGAGTTAAAAGTAAGGAGAGTAAGGAGAGCAATGAGAAAAATGCATTATGAGGCAAGAAGAAAGATATTGAGGATATGAGCTGTATGAGTTAAAAGAAAGGAGAGGAAGGATGAGAGGAGTAATGTAAGGCAGAAGGAAGGATAGTAATGAGAAGAGCAGCTGGATATAGAAAATGGCTTAGTTTTTTTCAGTAATACACTGGATTGTATATGACAGCATAAGTGTAATTTGTTTCTTCGCAAAGCCGTAGGCCGCCCTACTCCTTTGTCTGGAGGCATTTTACTGAACAATACAGCATTTCAACTTACCGAAAGATAAAGCATAAAGCCTCACAGTACACCGGACAGCAGCAAGCATTGGTAAAGTAGCTCACTGGATTCAGCACATGCTGCAGAGACCTGTGTGCAATGTCAAGGTTTGTAATTTATATTCAGATTAAGCGCCATCCCGGGCTTTATACTTTGGAGGTTGATGAGCTCCCAGGAGCCAGAACTTTTTACATGCCAGTCTCTTGGCAGTGTAAAATGCTGGGCCCCTGAAACAGTAGCATTGTATAGAGGTTATATTAAATTGTAAACATGTTGCATTTATAAAAGTTACACGTGGGTTTGAAGATGGTACGTTAGCTACAAGTTACTTACATACCGGATAGAACAAACAGGGTGCTTAATTATGGCATAAAAAGTTTTTTTGTTTTTAAATAAATTGTAAAAGTGAATATATCAAGAGACAGTATATTAACTTTAAAGTGCAGACCAATATTTACGGGGTACCACTGTCCTAGTACTGGCAGCCTTCCCTTTAAGTGAAAGTGACACAGACTCAAATTGACGTACAAATGTGATTAGCCGCGAAGCATTTTAAGACCGCATTTTTTATGTGAGGTTTGTTGTTGAGTAAGAAAGTGAACAGTATTTATATCCGACCAATATTAACCGGGTACCAAAGTTATGGTAGTGAAAGACTTCCCTTTAAGTGAAAAGTGGCACAGTCTCTGAATGTCCTAAAAACATGATTAACGCCAAAGCGTTTAAAAACAGCAAGATAAAAAATGTTGTTTAAAAATTACGCGTAATAAGAGCCCCAGCTGTTATTTGGGTATAAATTAAGCATTAAGAAGGCGGCTGGAGCCAGGTAACTATTAACTTTCTGTGTTACCCAAAAAGATTACAATATGCTTTGAAGGTTGTTAAAAAATACGCAGTTTTCACGGTGGCTCATGTAGCTGAGTTAATAAATACTACATCATTGTCCTTTGTTTTGTAGAAAGTAAGGCAGTCTATAAGTCTGCAGTAGTGTTAAAAATCTCCATATCCCCTACAGTTGTGAAAGGAAACCAAGACGAGTTAATTGTCTGGGAATAAGCCTCCTCGTTGTAAAGATCCAAATCTTTTCGTCTTCACCATGTGCGAAATGCAGATCAGTAACTTCAGACAATCAATCAATCAATCAATAAATCAATCATTTGTATAGCGCGCTACTCACCCAGAGGGTCTCAAGGCGCTTGGGGGAGGGGGGTCCGCTACTGTTCGAACAGCCAGGTCTTGAGTTGCTTCCTGAAGGAGAGGTGGTCCTGGGTAAGGCGGAGGTGGATGGGTAGGGAGTTCCACGTCTTGGCAGCCAGGTAGGAGAAGGATCTTCCTCCCGTTGTGGCTCTTCGGATGCGGGGGACGGCGGCGAGGCGTGGTTGGTCGATCGTAGCTGGCGGGTGGGAGTGTAGAAGGTCAGACGGTCGTTGAGGTATCTGGGGCCTTGGTTGTGGAGAGCTTTGTGTGCGTGGGTGAGGAGTCGGAACGTGATTCTCTTGCTGACGGGGAGCCAGTGCAGGTCTCTCAGGTGTCCGGCGATGTGGCTGTGTCGGGGATGTCCAGGATGAGTCGAGCTGAGGCGTTCTGGATGCGTTGGAGTCTTTTTGAAGTTTGGCTGTGGTTCCTGCGTAGAGGAGTTGCCGTAGTCCAGTCGGCTGGTGACGAGGGCCTGGGTGACCGTCTTCCTGGTTTCGGTGGGGATCCACCGGAAGTTCTTGCGCAGCATGCGTAGGATGTTGAAGCAAGACGAGGAGACGAGCGTTGACTTGTCGGGTCATTGAGAGGGAGGAGTCCAGGATGAAGCCCAGGTTGCGTGCGTGGTCCGTTGGTTTGGGTGCGTTGCCCAGGGCAGGGGGCCACCAGGAGTCGTCCCAGGCGGAGGGTGATGATCCTAGGATGAGGACTTCCGTCTTATCTGAGTTCAGTTTCAGGCGGCTGTTCCTCATCCATTCGGCTACGTCCTTCATCCCTTCATGTAGGTTGGTTCTGGCGGTTGTGGGGTCGTTGGTGAGGGAGAGGATCAGTTGGGTGTCGTCGGCGTAGGAGATGATGTTGAGGTTGTGTTGGCGTGCGATGGCTGCGAGGGGCTCATGTAGACGTTGAAGAGAGTGGGGCTGAGTGATGATCCTTGTGGTACGCCGCAGATGACTTCGGTGGCCTCGGAACTGAACGGGGGAGGCGGACTCTCTGGGTTCTTCCGGTGAGGAAGGAGATGATCCACTCCAGTGCCTTCTCTTGGATTCCGACGTTGTTCAGGCGTTGCACTAGGGTGCGGTGGCAGACTGTGTCGAACGCTGCGGAGAGGTCCAGGAGGATGAGGGCCGCAGTTTCCCCGTTGTCGAGCAGGGCTCGGATGTCGTCGGTGGCTGCGATTAGGGCGGTCTCGGTGCTGTGGTTGGCCCGGAAGCCGGACTGCGAGTGGTCGAGGGATCCATTCGTCTCGAGGAAGGCGGCCAGTTGTCTGTTGACAGTCTTCTCGATGACTTTGGCAGGAAAAGGAAGGAGCGAGATGGGGCGGTAGTTTTTGAGGTCGGTGGGGTCCGCTGACGGTTTCTTCAGTAGGGCGCTGAGTTCGGCGTGCTTCCAGTTCTCTGGGAAGGTGGCGGTGTCGAAGGAGGTGTTGATGATGTCCCGGAGGTGGGGTGCGATGACGGCGTCGGCCTTGTTGCAGACGTGGTGAGGGCAGGGGTCGGTTGGTGATCCGGAGTGGATGGAGTTCATCGTGCGGATAGTGTCTTCGGTGTTGATCGGGGTCCAGGCTCGGAGGGTAGAGGTGGGGGACGTTGGAACGGTCGTAGGGTACGTCGGCTGTGTGCTGAAACTGTTGTGTATGTCTGCGATCTTGCTGTGGAAGAACGAGGCGAGCGAGTTGCAGAGGTCTTGCGAGGGGAGTGATGTCGTTGTTTCCGGCTCTGGGGTTCGAGAGCTCTTTGACGATGATGAAGAGTTCCCTTGCTGTTGTGGGCGTTGTTGTCCAGTCGTTCCTTGAATGCGGTTTTCTTGGTGGTGTGGATCAGCTGGTGGTGTTTGAGGGTGGCGTGCTTGAGGGTGGTCATGTTGTCTGCAGTCGGGTCTCTGCGCCATGCTTTCTCGAGGGCCCGGCAGTTCTTCTTGGATTTCTTGAGTTCGTCGGTGAACCAGGATGCTTTCTTGTTGCCGGGTCTGACTGGGGGGGTCTTTAATGGGGCGAGGTCGTCTGCGCAGTTGGTGATCCAACTTGTGAGGTTGCTGGCGGCTTGGTTGGGGTTCGTTGAGCTGGCGGGAGGGTTCTGGCTCAGGGATGTGGTGAGTTGGTCGGTGGTGATCTTGTTCCAGCTTCTGCGCGGAAACTGTTGCGGGTGGTGGTGCGTGGTGGTCCTGCTGAAGCTGAAGTGGACGCAGCTGTGGTCTGTCCAGTGGAGTCCGGTGGTGTGGCTGAAGGAGATGTCCTTGCTGGAAGAGAAGACGGGGTCAAGCGTGTGGCCGGCGTGGTGTGTGGGGGTGGTCACCAGTTGCTTGAGTCTGAGGTTGGCGAGGTTGTCCAGCAGGGTGGTGGTGTTGCGATCGTTGTTGTTCTCTAGGTGGAAGTTGAGGTCCCCAAGGAGGATGTAGTCAGCCGAGGGGAGGGCGTGCGGGCTGATGAGGTCGGCGATGTCTTCGCTGAATTGTGTGCGTGGTCCTGGAGGTCTGTAGATGAGGGTGCCTCTGAGGGTGGTCTTGGGGTCGGTGTGTATCTGGAAGTGCAGGTGTTCGCCGGCTGTGAAGGTGTCGTCGGAGTTGGTCGTGATGCGGATGGTGTTCTTGTAGACGATGGCGATGCCTCCTCCGGTCTGGTTGGCGCGGTCCCTACGGGTGATCTTGTATCCGTCCGGGATGGCGATGGCGATGTCGGGCGCTGAGGAGGCGTTCATCCATGTTTCCGTGAGGAATGCGACGTCTGGTGATGTGGAGTCGAGCAGGTTCCAAAGTTCCACGGCGTGTCTGTGGACGGAGCGGGTGTTGAGCAGGATGCACTTCAGGTGGTTGCTGCTGGTGCTCGGCTTGGCGGGTGCGGTGCAGGTCCGGAGGCAGGAGAACTTGCAGGATTGGCAGGCGAAGGGTCCGTGGGTGCGTCCTGGGGTGGCACGGTGGCAGCCGGGGATACGGCCGGTGTTGAGTGCGTTGAGGGTGGCGGTGTCGTAAGTCCGGTGGGTGGGTTGGCTGCTGTGGGGGCCAGGGGTTTTGGCGCTGGGCGCGGTCCCGGCACGGACGGGCGCAGACGGGCTTGCCTTAGGCGCGCCTTCGGCGCGGCCGCGCAGCGGCCGCCATATATGGGGAGGTGGGAGGGAGGAGCAGCTGGGAGGCAGGGTCAGCGAATGGGCAGTCAGGGGGGCGGGGCCGTAGGGGACACAGCGGCGGGATTGGAGAGAGGCAGCGAGGGAGACAGAAGGAAAAGATGGACGCAGTACAGTGGGGGCAGCGAGGGAGCAGAGGAAAAACGGGCACACAGCAATGGGGGCAGCGAGGGTACAGAAGGAAAAAAGGACACGATACAGTGAATCGGGGCAGTGGGGGAAAAACAGACAAAGCGGGCACCGAGGCCAACAAGCAGAGGGCGAGCTTACCAGCAGCAGCGGCGGGCAGGACACCACAGGCGGAGCTGTGTGGCGGGGGAGCGACCTACCTGGCAAGGTCAAGGGTCGCTCTCCTCACCGCGCAGCGGCCGCCATATATGGGGAGGTGGGAGGGAGGAGCAGCTGGGAGGCAGGGTCAGCGAATGGGCAGTCAGGGGGGCGGGTCCGTAGGGGACACAGCGGCGGGATTGGAGAGAGGCAGCGAGGGAGACAGAAGGAAAAGATGGACGCAGTACAGTGGGGGCAGCGAGGGGAGCAGAGGAAAAACGGGCACACAGCAATGGGGGCAGCGAGGGTACAGAAGGAAAGATGGACGCAGTACAGTGGGGGCAGCGAGGGGAGCAGAGGAAAAACGGGCACACAGCAATGGGGGCAGCGAGGGTACAGAAGGAAAAAGGACACGATACAGTGAATCGGGGCAGTGGGGGAAAAACAGACAAAGCGGGCACCGAGGCCAACAAGCAGAGGGCGAGCTTACCAGCAGCAGCGGCGGGCAGGACACCACAGGCGGAGCTGTGTGGCGGGGAGCGACCTACCTGGTAAGGTCAAGGGTCGCTCTCCTCACCGCGCAGCGGCCGCCATATATGGGGAGGTGGGAGGGAGGAGCAGCTGGGAGGCAGGGTCAGCGAATGGGCAGTCAGGGGGGCAGGGCCGTAGGGGACACAGCGGCGGGATTGGAGAGAGGCAGCGAGGGAGACAGAAGGAAAAGATGGACGCAGTACAGTGGGGAGCAGCGAGGGAGCAGAGGAAAAACGGGCACACAGCAATGGGGGCAGCGAGGGTACAGAAGGAAAGATGGACGCAGTACAGTGGGGGCAGCGAGGGGAGCAGAGGAAAAAACGGGCACACAGCAATGGGGGCAGCGAGGGTACAGAAGGAAAAAAGGACACGATACAGTGAATCGGGGCAGTGGGGGAAAAACAGACAAAAGCGGGCACCGAGGCCAACAAGCAGAGGGCGAGCTTACCAGCAGCAGCGGCGGGCAGGACACCACAGGCGGAGACAAAGAAACAGCAGGATGCCCAAGTAGCGAAACCAAGTGTAGGTTACAGGTAAAAGGTACAAAAACACAAACGTTAAGAAACAGAACACACAGTTATAAGTATTTTAAAGTTTACAATAGATTTCATAAATGTCACACAGGCCGTGAAGTATCTGAGTTTAACATTTCCGTATAAATTCGTGCCAAAATGTTTACAAACAGCAATTGGTGATTAGTTGTGGTTTGTGCGCATGTACACGTGGAGTTTGGGAAATATAATAAAAATAGGAGACTGGAACGCGGGTTCCAGGATGGTACGGTAGCATTTTTTTTTTGTAAACCACATCCTCTTTTTGTTTACACGGTTTCTATGCTGTTTGTTTGAAGAAGGAAAAAAACGTGTAACTTAAAGCTGACAAATATTAAAAAATGACGGCAATTAATTTGTTGTAAATTATACACTGATAGGGCGTTTGCGTGTGCATAGTGTGCAAAATGGGTGGACTTGTATTTTGGACACAGATCTGAAAACTAAATCTCGGACGCACTGCTAAAAATATAAGCCAGTGGTTTTAGGTGTTGAGCAGTAGCACATAATAATTAGCACAAAAGCTTCTGCTCAACTCCCGAGCACATTTTTAGGTCTCGCCTAGCGATGCAGCGCAAAGCGCTGCTCGCTATGCGAGATCTATTGTTGCCGACTTTTGCTCCGATGCGGGACAGGACAGGTGCACGCGTATGGCAAGACAGGAGATGTGCACGCGTACGGCTCGCGGCGTTGTCACAACACCTGCTCGCACCATACGCATGCACATCTCACGGCGCCCGGACAGGCCATGTGCACGCTCACGGCGTCTCTTTCAGACAGCCGATGTGCACGCTCATGGCGTGTCCTTCAGCGTGCGCCTTACATGTCTCACCGGGGCTCAGCAGGTCTACAAAATTGCCCCCATGATGGAGTGGCCCGCTGTCTAGCGGGTCCGCTAAAACAATGGGCGCCGGCAATACACCCAGCCAAACCCTCACTCACCGGCTGGTTCAGGAGGGCGTCTCTCCTCGGTCTGCAGGTTCCCTGGCCGTCTCCTCGGGACGCCGCGGGGCTCTCCTCACCACTCGGGAGCCCCGTCTTGCCTCTGGTGCCATGCGGTCTGCCTCGCTCTTCGCCCGGTCCCTCTCATGGGGCCGGGACTTCAGCATGGAGCCTGCAGGGTTCCAGACGTCCTCTCCGGCGGTTCCTTCCTGTTTCTTTCGCAGGCCCCGCCCACGTCCCAACGAAGGCTGCCTGACTTCCGGTTTCGCCGCCATCTGCACCGGAGGCATGGAGTGCGCCCCGCGATGTCGCCTCCGTTTTTCAGCTTGTTTTTCAAATGTTGGCAGGTAAGCTACTCTCACTTGTTGTGCAGAACGGCTGGTCAGCTGTCTGTCTTCATCACGACTCGCCTTGCAATACAAACAGAGTGAGATGCGCAAAGCGCCTGTAGGGCCAGAAACCCATTGGTGCATGTGACGAGAGACACTCGGGCGTGCATGGAACACAGCTGTGGGCTCAGAAGGGTGAAGATCGGCTAAGGCAGCCTCCTCATTCATGGTCATCCAGTTTCAGTCACTGGCTGCTGTCACATGACTAGCCATCAGCTGACCTCTGAAGAACCCTCCGGTAAAGAAGAGCTTCATTGGTACATTTCAACATGCAAGCTCAGCAGCAGCTCCTTTAAAGCTCGGAGGACGGTTCTCACCGGCACTTGTTTGTTTCACAGGACCCAGACTGACGCTGTGCTGGAGAGATGTCTTCCTGTGCGCTCCCTGAGCTCTTCAAGTACGTGGACGAGCACCAGGACCTGTATGTTAAGGTTAGTGGGAGCTTGGACACCGCGGCGCTGCTTCCGTTTGCTTCTTGTTGAACGGGATTCCCAGCCGGCCCTCAGCTAGCCCACTTGTTCTCGGCTATGACCAATGAACGTAGCTCTGTTTTTTGTAATTTATTTAGATAAGAAGACCCCCCCTCCCCCTCCCGATCAAGGTGGTATTGTAAAAGTGAAGTATTTGTACTGGGCACGCTCTCCTGGATCTTAGTAAAGCAATGCACTGGCTTCAGCAGTGGGCTATATATTCTGGTACTGTTAGCAACCGAAATTGCTGTATGTCTGTTTTTCCACGCTGCAAAAGCCTTATTACACATTGTATAGTTTTAGGTATATGCGCGATGATCATTTATCAGCACAATGTGTTCTTTTGGAGTTGAAGGATAATAAATGTTAATTACAGACAATCATTGGATCAGATCGCACATTGTAGTACCTTATCCGGCGTGAGTTAGTTATGCACCCCCTATTTTTACCGTTTAATTCACCGAAGAACCCCTACCGATTTTATCGACCTTTGAAGAATGAAAGGCTGAGTCGGCTTTGAAGCGACGTAAACATTTGTATGCCCTTTAGTCCTCCCACAGATGTTTGTAGCTGTGTACTAATCTAGTAATCTATCAGTTCATGCTTTCCTCATCTTTCGAAATGCAGTGGACTGATGTTACATTCTTCAAACGAATGCGATTATCTTGTTGTCGGTTTTGGTAGCGAAGGGGTACAGGAGATGTGCACACGCCCGGACAGGCATGCACGCACACGCCCGGACAGGCGATGTGCACGCGTACTGCTCGCGCGTTCAGCACATTACTGCTACGGAGTTTGTGTGCGAGTAGCCGAAGGTTTCCTATGCGTAATATTTAAGGTGTTATGTAAAGTGCCAACTCATCAGCAAGGTGCAGAGCAGACGAGATGCTTCACAGAGAATGTTATATTTTTATTTCACCAGCAGTAGCCCAAGCATGCTTGCAATACAGTATGTTTTGGCGGGGGGAGTGCGCTAGATGAGACAGGAACACTCAATTCTCGATTGGGACAGTACACTTTACATTGTGTTTTGTGGTTTATGTTGCACACATTACCACAGTACACAGATCCACAATTTAAGGCACTGTGAGATACTTTTCCCCAGAGCCACACGATTTCTGGTCAAGTACCGAAGGTGGGACAGGTACTGTGTTGGAATATTAAATATGTATTTAACTTATGTTATTTATAGCAGGATATAGCGCTGCCCGTTTTACATGTAACAATAGCAACTATTAGTCCAGAGAGTACTTTTTAAAGAAAATGTTCTCATTTAGGTAACTTGTTTTTCCAGGAACTTTTTAGGACATGCAATATTCGAGGAGAACGGTACCCTGATATACAGCTGGGTATCAGGAGCATGTTGATGAATGTTGATGCTATCTTCTCTTCGCTATATCTATAATGTTTAGGCCCCATATACTTGTGGCAAGAAATTATTTTAATGATGACAGCCAGCCTTATTATAAAGGACACAAGTCATGTCGACTATATTTTGTGTATGGGCAAAAAAGGGTTGGGAACAGAAGCCTACAGCTTTAAAAAAACCAAAGATATGAACAGATTAGAAAAGTTGGTGGCGCCCATTTGTATTAAAAGCGATTTACCTATACATTGGAAGACGTTGTGCTCGTGGACTTGGTTTAACGCCCTCTCAAACGTTGGACAAGCCTGGCCTACAGAGCCACGTAATGGTTTCATGGTCTTAGGTACTTTATCAGCACATTCTGAAGATTAATAATTAGCTGCTAAAACAGTTTGATTCTTCCAATTCAATGACAGCAACCAAGCTCTCCTGTTCTTCATTGTGGCTAGTCAAAACAAGCATTTGCAATGCAATAGGTCTCGCATTTGCAAGAGTTTAACCTATTGGCATTGTAAATGACAATGCCTTTTATTTATGTTTTAAAAACCAACACATAAATAAAAGGCATTGCCATTTACAATGCCAATAGCTCAAACTCTAACAACTGCGAGACCTATTGCATTGCAAATGCTTGTTTTGTTATGCATTTAAAGAAATGTAATCAAGTGTCCAAAAGTACACATTTAGAAGCAACAAAAAACACAGCGGTTTTACGCTAAATTATGTAACTGAGGCGATAAAAATATGGAAATAATCTGGCCCATTTACCGGGCCACTGATAATGAGGGCCGTAGTAGTAATAGCAAATCCTTTCTTACGGGACAAAACTTTGAATTTAGGGGAAATGTACTGGTTACATTTCCTCTATTAAAGCTATGCCATGGTGGAAAAAAATCCAGCCAGTGGGTTAGCCTTTAATTTAGCTTATTCTCAATAATACACTGGATTTTATATGCCAGCATAACTGTAATGTGTTGCTGCGCAAAGCCGTAGGCCACCCTACTCCTCTGTCTGGAGGCATAAAAGGTGAATATGCATTTTACTAACTAATACAGCATTTCAACCGACCTAAAGATAAAGCATAAAGCTCCACACTACACCGGACTGCAACAAGCATTGGTAAGGTAGCTCAGTGGATTGAGCACATGCTGCAGAGACCAGGGTGCAATGTCAAGGTTTGTAATTTATATCCACAATAATTGCCATCAAGGGCTTTATACAGTGTAGGTTGATGAACTCCCAGAAGCCAGAACTTTTCACATGCCAGTCTCCTGGTAGTATAACATATAACATGCTGGGCACCTCAAACAGTAGCATTGCACAGAGGTTACATTAAATGTTCAACAAGTTGCATTCATAAAAGTTACATAATAGAACACTGTACTTGCATTCCAGATAAAACAAACAGGGTGCCTAATTATAACATAAGGTTTTTTTGTTCTTTAAAAAAACGCACATGTGAATATATAAACAGACAGAGTATTAACTTTGAAGTGCTCAACAATATTTACGGTGTACCACAGTTCTGGTACTGGAAGCCTTCCCTTTAAGTGAAGACTAACACTGGCTCCAATTGTCCTAAAAACGGGATTAGTGGCGAACAATTCTGAGACCGCATTGTTCACGTGAGGTTTGTTGTTGAGTAAGAAAGTGAACAGTATTCATATCCGACCAATATTTACAGGGTACCAGAGTTCTGGGACTTAAAGCCTTCCCTTTAAGGGAAAACTGGCACCGGCTCCAAATGCCATAAAAATATAATTAACGCAGAACCGTTTTGAAACCGCATCGTTCACGTGAGGTTTGTTGCTAGGTAACAAAGTAAACAGCAATGATATCCGACCAATATTTTCGGGGTAACAAAGTTCTACTAATGGAAGCCTCCCCTTTTAAGTGAAAACTGGCAACGGCTCTAATTCTCCTCAAAACGAGATTAACGACAAAGCATATTAAATCCGCATTGTTCACTGAAGGTTTGCTGTTCAGTAAGAAAGTGAACAAGATTTATATCCGACCAATATTTACGGGGTACGAAAGTTCTGGTACTTAATGCCTTCCCTTTAACTGAAAACTGGCACGGCTCTGTTTGTCCTAAAACAGGATAAACGCCAGAGCATTTAAAGCCCGCACGACAAATAAAATAAAGATTAAGCCTAATAAGAGCCCCAGCGTATTTGGATACAAATTAAGCATTAAGAAGGCGGCTGGAGGCATGTTACTATAAACTTTCTATTTTACCCAAAAGCATTAGAATTTGTAATACGCTTTAAACTTTGTTAGAAAAAATGTAGCTAGCTCATGTAGCTGAGTTAATAAATCCTACATTATTGGCATTTGTTTGTTGGAACTAAGGGAGCCTAAAAGTCTGCAGTAGTGTTAAAAATCACGGAAACCAAGGAATGAAGGAAACCAAGGCGAGTTAATTGTCTGGGAATAAGCCTCCTCGTTGTAAAGATCCAAATATTTTCGTCTACAGCATGTGCGAAATGCAGATCAGTCACTTGAGAAAACAAGCATTTGCAATGCAATAGGTCTCGCATTTATGAAAGTTTGAGCTATTGGCGTTGTAAATGACAATGCCTTACACCTATGTGTTTTGGTTTGGAGTGGAGTGGAATTATGTGTGTTGGATTTGAATTGTTAGTTGTGGAATTGAGTGTGATGGAATTGTGTTGTGAGTAGTGGATTTGTGTAGTGGAATTATGTGGCATGGTGAATAGATAGGGGTGAGAGCTGCACAGAATAGTTAGAAAGGAAGATAGAGAGGGATAGGTAGTTTGCGCATGAAGTGGTGAATGAACTGCAGATGGAGGCGCAGAAAAAGTGTAAGAAAGAAATAAAGAGGTGGAGAGCAGGCCACAGACGCATAAAGAGGGAGCGCCTGTGAATGCAGTAGACACCAGAAGAAGAGGAGGAGAGGGCGGGTTTGAAGGAGGTAAACCTTGAAAAGGCACAGGAAAGAAGCTGTGCTCGAAGACCTGAAGTGAACCACATGAGAGGTGGAAAGTGTGTGTGAGAGAGCGAGAGAAGGTGTAAGATATGGTACGAGAGAGAGGGCGAGTGGGAAGAGCACCTGGGGGAGTGGGGGGTGGTAGAGGTGGACCAGTGCATAGCGTGAGGAGGAACAAGAAGGTAACAGTTCATAGAAGCCAAAAGTGTGAAACATTTAAAAGACTGTTGTGAATTTCACACCAACAGCTAACCAATTACCGAAATATGTAATTATTCAGGGCAACCTTGTGAAAAGTTTGCTTCACACACCTGTCTGCAGAACGTGTGCTTTAAAGGTAGTACGATGTTTGAGAGCTAAGATTGAGAAAGCAAGTGATTACTGGTGGGCACAGTTGGCACCAACCCCGGCACCCCTCTCGCCTGCTATGGGAAGCTGCAGTGAGCTGTCTGGGAAGGAGCAAAGAAACATGGACTAGCAAATGCCTGGGAGGAGTTTCACACAGCTAGAAAATGGCTTATTTCTTTATAGCACTTCAAGCTGGCAGCCCAGCATGTCCCTAAACACTGGCACTTAACCACAACCCGTACCTCTCCTGCGGCAGCTTAGTGCCCTAAAGTGTCCCTAAAGGTCACAAATGAGCGCTCTCTAAAGCTCCAGAAACAATCAAAGAACGCTGGATGGTGTCCGGAAGTACACTTGAAAATGCGCAAGCCACATTAATCCCTTTATATCTTTGACTACGGCGCAGGGCAGTCTTTTAGGAAGCAGCAAGAAAGTTCTAGTTCGGAGCAGTGCCAACTGTGCCCTTTTAATTAAAAAAATATTTTTAAAAAAAGAAAAAAAGATACTTAGCTTCCTAGAGAGAGCTTCGTGTTGATGTACTCATGCTATGCTTTAGAAAACGTGAGGAGAAATAGGCATTTTCTAAGATCGTTTCCTTGTAATATAAAAAATATATTTACCATGTTGAAAATCTCATTGGATTGTCACAGCCATCCGATCCGAATTTCATTTTGTTTGGCCATACTGACCTCTTAAAAAAAGAAATCTCTAATGCTCAACCAAAGTTATCTTCATCCCGATTTGAAGACGTCCTTTTAATTATTCTACGCGCTGCCTAAACAGAACATAGTGTGTACTCCCTGTTCCAAACATTATTTTTAGGGGGGCACATAACATTAGGCGAGTGCCCTACATTAACCCTTTTGGCCACTTCTCAAGTGCAGGAAACTGATGTGGTACTGTTGTGGGCTTGTGCCTTTTACCCTGACAGAACGATTGTTCAGATGTACTATTCTTTCAGAGAATCAAAGCCATAATTTGGGCACTGTTCCGCCTTTTGTATATAATGCCTGACACTTTCCTTTCCACCAACGTGTTGCATAAAAAATACTCAGGCAATGCTGCGAATGTCCATTACTGTGCAATATGCCTCGTAAAAGCACACTACTTTTCTCTCAAAGTATCGTAACACCTGCACACCTCTTTCAACAAACCGATTGCTGGCACCAGAAAACCACGTATTTTTTTTTTTATTGCATATTTATATAGCGCGAACTGGACCCGAAGGTATTGGAGCGCTTTACATGAGCACCGTATTTACATTACACATTCAGGCACGGGGAGATTAAGTGATTTGCCCAGAATCACAGGATGTGGATGCAACCCGACTTTAAGCCATGGTAGCCGGGTGGGGATGCGCACTGCGCACATGCTCCGCAAAAAAACAATTAAGAAAATTGAAACAAACTCACCGCCGGATGTCCCAGCGTGGCCACAGTCCTGCCGCAGGTATGTGTGCCCGTGAGCTATCTCTGTTGCTGTGGCTTGCACGCTTGTCTCTTGGCACAAGACGCCGTACGCGTGCACATCTCCTGTCCGGGTGTGCACATCTCCTGGGCCGCGAGATGCCTGTGAGGAGCGGGCGCCATCAGAAAGCACAGTCCCGCTAGTGGTGCACACACAAGCCCGCGAGTGGTGCGCGCGCTACAAGGCCGCGAAATCCCTGCGAGGAGCATGCGCCATGAAAAGAGCCGGCCTCTGTGTTTCTGTTTCCCGCCCACTGTGCGATAGGAGGAGCCACAGAAAGTGCTGGAAGTCTGCGCTACTCCTGGGTGACAGCAAACGGGGAGCCCAGAGAGGAACTCCGGCAGCACCCGGTGCGAGGCGGGACTGGCCTGCCCCGCTGCCACCTTGGCCGCCCGTCAGTCTCACTTGGAAGGAGGCAGCAGCGGGCAAGGGTGGACACTGACGGGAGCAGGAGCGGAGGGCCGGCTGAAAGTTAGCACTGGAGGAGCCTGGGAGAGGAGGAAGGGACCGACGCTTGAGGAACATGCTTCTGCTCCGGGGTAGCCAGGAAGCCGGCCGGGGCTCCTGCTTGGTGCTGGGCGTGCTGCCTCTGCACTGCGTGCTGGCTGACACCCTAGGTGAGTCCGTCCATGGTCTCGTGACAGTGGGGGTGCAGTACGAGTAGTGCCGCTGGAGCAAAGTGCGATAGAGCGCCAGTGCTGTAAAGCGCCTACTGGGAATACAGTGCTAAGGGGCGCTGGAGGAGGGGAGTATGCACACGCGCTGTTGTAAGTGCAGTGCATTACGTGCCGGGTGCAAGGGGGTAGAGTGAATGCACCCTGTGCAGCATGTGTGCACGGTTTCTATGCTGTTTGTTTGAAGAAGGAAAAAAACGTGTAACTTAAAGCTGCCAAATATTAAAAAATTACGGCAATTAATTTGTTGTAAATTATACACTGATAGGGCGTTTGCGTGTGCATAGTGTGCAAAATGGGTTGACTTGTATTTTGGACACAGATCTGAAAACTAAATCTCGGACGCACTGCTAAAAATATAAGCCAGTGGTTTTAGGTGTTGAGCAGTAGCACATAATAATTAGCACAAAAGCTTCTGCTCAACTCCCGAGCACATTTATTTGTTATGCATTTAAAGAAATGTAATCAAGTGTCCAAAAGTACACACATAGAAGCAATAACAAACAGAGCGTTTGTACGCTAAGTTAGATAACTGAGGCGATAAAAATACGGAAATAATCTGGCCCATTTACTGGGCCACTGATAATGAGGGCCGTAGTAGTAATAGCAAATCCTTTCTTACGGGACAAAACTTTGAATTTAGGGGAAATGTACTGGTTACATTTTCTCTATTAAAGCTATGCCATGGTGGAAAAAATCCAGCCAGTGGGTTAGCCTTTAATTTAGCTTATTCTCAATAATACACTGGATTTTATATGCCAGCATAACTGTAATGTGTTGCTGCGCAAAGCCGTAGGCCACCCTACTCCTCTGTCTGGAGGCATAAAAGGTGAATATGCATTTTACTGACCAATACAGAATTTCAACCGACCTAAAGATAAAGCATAAAGCTCCACACTACACCGGACTTCAACAAGCATTGGTAAGGTAGCTCAGTGGATTGAGTACATGCTGCAGAGACCTGGGTGCAATGTCAAGGTTTATAATTTATATCTACATTAAGCGCCATCCAGGGCTTTATACTGCGGAAGTTGATGAACTCCCAGAAGCCAGAACTTTTTACATGCCAGTCTCCTGGTAGTGTAAAATGCTGTGCCCCTGAAACAGTAGCATTGCACAGAGGTTATATTAAATTGTAAACATGTTGCATTTTTAAAAGTTACAAGTGGGTTCCAAGATGGTATCTTAGTTACAAGTTACTTATATACCGGATATAACAAACAGGGTGCCTAATTACGACATATTTTTTTTTCCATAAATTGTAAAAGTGAATATATAAAGAGACAGTATATTAACTTTAAAGTGCCGACCAATATTTACGGGGTACCACTGTGTAATGATGCTGGTTTGTCCCTAATAAAGGAACCACACTTGTAGGGGTTTGTATATTAGTGAGTTTAATTATACTTAGGAGAGCGCCGGGAAACGCGTCCGGACCGCTCTAATTATCGGCACTCAGTCGCCCCCAAAATTGCGGCCGCGCTCCACGTCATCACGCTCACGCGTAATGACTAGAGCGCGACACTACATATCTCCCTTCTTTATGGAACAACAACAACAACAATAATAATAATCTGTGAGTCCCTTAGGCAGGAAGTTACTTCACTTCTCCTAGGTCATAGTCTCTGTATCTGGCCGGCCTCACCACTGTTCTCCCTGCCCGTGTTCGTCTTACCGGAGCAGAGGTGGAACTCTCCGCACTGTCCTCTGCCATGCTTGCCTGTCTCTTTCCTGTTCCCTTAGGGCTCTCTCTCTCGGGAGTCTTGTCTTTGTTCTCCCGATGTTCATCTGCGATAGGATTGTCATCCTCTTCCTGCTCCACTCCTCTTCTTTCTGCCCCTAAGTCCCGCTCTCCTTCGCATGGTGATTCATGGTCTGTAGGTAAACTTTGGTTCTCTTGTGTCCTTGATCTTTCCTCTCTGTCCCACTGCAGTATCTTATTACACTTGGACATGCGATCCTGAGACCAGACATTTCCGTCACTAAGCAATGCTGCTCTGTTATACACCTGTTCCACTTGCATGGGCTGGCTGTATTTGCTGTCTCCTTTCCTTCTTAGTTGAGCGAGTTTGACTCTGACCCACTCTCCTCTTTCCAACAATGTCTCCTTCACATTGCGTCTCTTATTGTACTGTTCCGTGTATATTCTCTGGGCTCTCTCCAAGTTGTGGTGAACTACTGCCGGGGACCATTTACTTGTGACAGTATTTTCCTTCCATGCTAGATTGTCCTTGGTGAAAGGATCACGTCCCCTTAGGATCTGAAACGGGCTGTATCCGGTGCCAGTGGGTGTAATTCAGTAGGCCCACAGCATACTCCTCACTTCCTTTTCCCAGTCCTTCCCCACTCCTATGGCTGATTGTATGGAACCCATTATGACACAGTTAAACCTTTCGGCTAGACCATTGCCCGCCGGGTGGTAGACAGATGTGTGCTTGACTTTGATGCCATTTCGTTCCATGTATTTGTTCCACTTTTCCGATGTGAATTGAGGTCCATTGTCACTCAGAATGGAGCGGGGGATGCCTTCTCTGAGGAACGTAGCCGTAAGAAATCTGAGAACTGTTTCTGTGTCCATTTCCTCCTGTATGTCTAATTCGGGCCACTTTGAATACCGATCTATGAGAACTACTACATATTTCGGAGTTCCCTCTGCGTCCAACACTGGACCAAGAATGTCAATTGACAATTCCTCCCACGGGTTGGCCGGGTTGTCGAACTTCCCCAATGACGGGCGTAGTAATGTTTGTGATTTATCAGCTCTTTGGCACTGGTCACATTCCCGAACATGTCTCTCGATCTGATTGTCCATTGCCGGCCACCAGTACATCTGCTTGGTTCTCCTCTTTGTTTTCACTATGCCCAAATGCCCTTCGTGCAACACAGCTAGTAGGTGTGGTATTAATGACGCGGGAGGAACTACTTTGTCCCCTCTAAACAGGAATATTCCTTTATCTCCTATGGATAACTCCTCACGCACTTCAAAGAATTTCCTGTGTTCCCCTTTCAGGTGCTTTTTTTCTGGCCATCCTTGCAGTATGAAGTTCTTGACTTCCTTGACCTCTGGGTCATCTTCATAGGCTTGTTTCCATTCCTGACCACTTATCACTTTCTCATGATCTTCCGTGAATGCCACCCAGACTTCGTCTTCGTCCGTACTTGTCGGGGCTTCCTCCATAGCTGAAGCTCGGCTAAGATAATCTGCCACTTTGTTCTTGGCTCCCGGGATGTACTCAACATCATATCTGTAGTCTAATAATTTCAAGGTCATTTTGGCGATGCGGGGTGTAGCGCTCTCGTGACCACAGGACGTGAGTACTTTGACTAGAGGTTTGTGGTCTGTCTTAAGCTGAAATCTCGTGCCCCATATAAATTGGCGGAATTTCCCCATGGCCCATACCGCAGCCAGCATCTCTTTTTCTATCACACTGAATTTCTGTTCTGTTGGTGACAGTGACCTGGACGCAAAGCTGATGGTCGCCATCTCTCCAGTCTTCCTTTCCTGCATTAGGACTGCCCCTAGTCCTTTTTCGCTCGCATCAGTGGTCAATATGGATTTTCCTTGCGGATCATATCCTTGTAGCGGGACTGCTTTACTGATGTCCTCCTTGATTCTTAGAAACTCCTCTTGTGCCTCTTCTGTCCACCCGAAGGCTGTTTTGTCTCTTATGAGTAGTGGCAGGTGGTGTGTCTTGGTGGCGAAATGCTGCACAAATTTACTGTAATATTCTGCCATCCCCAAGAATGACCTTACTTCCTCCTTGCTCTTCGGTGCGGGTTCTTCACATATCGCTTTGACATTGGCATGTTTGGGCATGATGCCTTGATCACTGATCTCATGCCCCAAATATGTGACAGATGCCATTCCGAATCTGCATTTCTCCCATTCTGCCGTCAGGCCATTTATTTCCAAGATTTGTAACACTATTGCTAGCTTTTTGTCGTGGTCGGTTTGATCCTTGCCCATCACCAAGATGTCGTCCTGGAAGTATTGTACTCCCTCTATGTCCTTGAACAGTTTGTGCATCAACTTTTGGAATACCGCCGCTGCTGACGCCAGACCGAACGGCATCCGGCGGAACTGGTAGCATCCAAAGGGCGTTATGAAGGATGTCAATTTGCGGCTCGTGTGATGCAGGGCTATCTGATGGTAGGCCGAGGCGAGATCAATGGTGGAGAAACATTTTACCCCCTTTGTTTTTGCTAGCATTTCCTCTATTCTCGGTAATGGGAATTTTTCCACTATTATGCACTTGTTCAGCTCTCGTAGGTCCACGCACAAACGAACTTTGCCATTGGGTTTCATCGCCACCACCAACGGGGCCAGCCATTCCGAACTGTTTATTGGTTCTATGATCCCGTTGTTCTCCAATCTCTGCAGTTCTTGTTGCACTACGTCCTTGATTGCTAATGGTATGTTCCTCACCTTGTGGGACACTGGTTTGGCGTTTTCTTTAAGGTCGATTTTGTGTGTAAATTTTGTTAGTTTACCCACTTTTTCTCCAAACACGGTGGGGAATTCGCCTTTCATTTTTGTGAAGTTGGGTTGGTTGTCTATGCTGGTCATCAGGACTTGCGTGTCCCCTCCTGGGTTCAATTGTATGCCCAAGTCGCCTTGGTCCATCCATCCTAGGACCGAGGGACCTTTTTCAGCCACGTATAGTTTGCACTCTGCACTGCGATCCTTGAATTCGAACTTCAGGATTCGATATCCAACCATTGGGATGGGTTCTCCAGTGAACGTGACCGGCCGTATGTCTGGGGGTTCGAGGTGTGATCCCAGGCTGGGTATGAAGTTTTCACTCCACACTGTCCGTTGAATGATGGTATACGGAGATCCGGAGTCAGCCACCATTTTGATCGGGACTCCTCCCACTTTCATATCACATTGAGGTTTCTTGGAGCGTCTGCAGTCTATGCCTAGTACTTGTTCTTCAATGCACAGTACATTGTCGTCTTCATCTTCACCTCCTTCTTCTTCAACTCCCATGTCCTGTGCTACGTCCTTGACCGTTGGCCTCTTCACCTTGCGGCGACACACCTTTTCAAAGTGCTCAACGATTCCACAGTACATGCATTTGGCCCTGAAGGCAGGGCAGCGTTTATCATATGCCGCATGGAATGGACTGCAGCACCTGTAGCACGTGTTCGTGCCTTCTTTATTCGTTTTCTTTGCCTGTGTTGGTCGTGAAGTCCATTTAGTCTGCACCTTCCCGTCTGCCGCCGTCGCTTTGCCCCTCTCTGGCGGTTCTGCTTCGGTGACTTTGTTGACCATGGTTCTCGCCGTAGTTTCTCTCTTCGCTGCCTCAGCGCATCTTTTTGATAGTTCCGCCTTTTTCACCATGGCTATGACTTCCTTCAGGGTAGCATCCCCGTTTACCCATAGTTTGTCTTGGATTGCTGTGTTTGTTGTGTGCATGACTATTTGGTCTTTGATAAATTCGTCATGCAAGGCACCAAATTTGCATGTGATCGCTAATTTCTTTAGCGCCGCAACGTAGTCGTCTATGGACTCACCCACTGCTTGTTTCCTCTGTTGGAAGTTGTATCTGTCAATGGACGTGCACACTGCCGGTCTGTAATGGTTGTTTAGGTCCTCTATCGCGTGTCGGAATACGTCATCGTCAGCGACCTGTCGTTGTGTGGGGACCAGGTTCTGGAAGACCCTGATTCCTTCCGGGCCTAAGTTGTGGAGTAATATTCTCTTCCTCCTCTTGCTGGGGAATGCTCCCCCACTTTCATCTTCTAGGGCTTCCAAATAGTTCATGAAGTATACTCTCCAATCCTCCCATTTCATCAAGGGATCGCCTGGTTTAGGTAAGAACGGGATTGGTGTCGTGAGTGAAGACGCCTGCGCGCACATTGCGGCGCGTCCTTCTGATCTAGTGTCTACCCCTCTGGGACTGCCCGGTGCACTTGTGCTTCTGTGGTGTGTCTGGTCTTGTTGGGGCTCCGCAGCGCCCTCTCATCCGTGCTGCACTTGTTCCGCCAGGGCCCTAGATGTTCTATTGGTGCTTATAGCGGGGTGACGTTGCGCCTTGCGACACGGTCTTTCCCTCTGCTCCCCTTCTTTACCCCGTTGTGGGCGGTAATCCTCTGTGGATTGCTTCCCCCTCTATTGCGCACTCCTTTAGTTCTTGGGTGTGAAGTTTGCGTGTTTTTTTTTTTTTCCGTGAGCTGTGATTCTGTCCTCACTACGGGTTTAGGGTGTGTCCCTTCCCCCTTTATGTGGTCTGTATGTGTCCCACTGGTTGTGACTACCTTGTCCGTAGGTGCCTGCTTGCTGTGGTGCTGTCCTCTGCCACGCTCTCCTGCTGTAAGACTTCCCCAGGCCAATGTACCTCGTGGCCTCTCTTGCTATGCTCTCCGGTGGGTCCTTGTGTTGCCTTTTTCCTGGATCCCAGTCTCGTCGCCACTGTAATGATGCTGGTTTGTCCCTAATAAAGGAACCACACTTGTAGGGGTTTGTATATTAGTGAGTTTAATTATACTTAGGAGAGCGCCGGGAAACGCGTCCGGACCGCTCTAATTATCGGCACTCAGTCGCCCCCAAAATGGCGGCAGCGCTCCACGTCATCACGCTCACGCTTAATGACTAGAGCGCGACACTACACACTGTCCTGGTACTGGCAGCCTTCCCTTTAAGTGAAAGTGACACAGGCTCCCATTGCCGTACAAATGTAATTAGCCGCAAAGCATTTTAAGACCACATTGTTCATGTGAGGTTTGTTGTTGAGTAAGAAAGTGAACAGCATTTATATCCAACCAATATTAACGGGGTATCAAAGTTATGGTAGTGAATGCCTTCCCTTTAAGTGAAAAGTGGCACCGCCTCTGAATGTCCTAAAAACGGGATTAACGCCAAAGCGTTTAAAAACTGCAAGATAAAAAATGTTGTTTAAAAATTACGCGTAATAAGAGCCCCAGCTGTTATTTGGGTATAAATTAAGTATTAGGAAGGAGGCTGGAGCAACGTAACTATAAACTTTCTGTGTTACCCAAAAAGATTGCAATATGCAATACGCTTTGAAGGTTGTTAAAAAATACGCAGTTTTTACGGTGGCTCATGTAGCTGAGCTAATAAATACTACATCATTGTCCTTTGTTTTATATAAAGTAAGGGAGTCTAAAAGTCTGCAATAGTGTTAAAAATCTCCATATCCCCTACAGTTGTGAAAGGAAACCAAGACGAGTTAATTGTCTGGGAATAAGCCTCCGCGTCGTAAAGAGCCAAATCTTTTCGTCTGCACCATGTGCGAAATGCAGATCAGTAACTTCAGACAAAGAAACAGCAGGATGCCCAAGTAGCGAAACCAAGTGTAGGTTACAGGTAAAAGGTACAAAAACACAAACGTTAAGAAACAGAACACACAGTTACAAGTATTTTAAAGTTTACAATAGATTTTATAAATGCCACACAGGCCGTGAAGTATCTGAGTTTAACATTTCCGTATAAAATCGTGCCAAAATGTTTACAAACAGCAATTGGTGATTAGTTGTGGTTTGTGCGCACGTACACGTGGAGTTGTGGAAATATAATAAAAATGGGAGACTGGAACGTGGGTTCCAAGATGGTATGTTAGCATTTTCTTTTCAAAACCACATCCGCTTTTTCTTTACACGGTTTTCTTTAAACATGCTGTTTGCTAGAAAAAGGATTTGTAAAACTGCATCTTTCACATAAGGTTTGTTTTTCAGTAAAAAAGTGAACAGCATTCAAATCCGACCAATATTCACGGGATACCAGAGTTCTGTGACTCAAAACCTTCCCTTTAAGTGAAAACTGCCATCGGCTCAAAATACCATAAAAAAAAAATTAACGCACAAGCATTTTAAAACCAAATCATTCACATAAGGTTTGTTGCTCGGTAACAAAGTAAACAGCAATCAAATCTAATTGTAAACTGGATTACCGACAAAGCATTTTCAGACCGCATCGGGGTTAGCGCAGAAGCATTTAAAAATCGCATCTTTCACATAAGGTTTGTTGGTAAGTAATAAAGTGAACAGCATTGAAATCCCACCAATATTTACGGGATACCAGAGTTCTGTGACTCAAAACCTTCCCTTTAAGTGAAACCTGCCACCGGCTCAAAATACCATAAAAGCAAAATTAACGCGCAAGCATTTTAAAACCAAATCATTCAAATAAGGTTTGCTGCTCGGTAACAAAGTAAACAGCAATCAAATCTAATTGTAAACGGGATTACCGACAAAGCATTTTCAAACCGCATCGGGGGTTAGCGCAGAAGCATTTAAAAACCGCATCTTTCACATAAGGTTTGCTGGTAAGTAATAAAGTGAACAGCATTGAAATCCCACCAATATTTACGGGATACCAGAGTTCTGTGACTCAAAAACTTCCCTTTAATAGAAAACTGCCACCGGCTCAAAATACCATAAAAACAAAATCAAGGGAAAAGCATTTTAAAATCAAATTATTCACATAAGGTTTATTGCTCTGTAACAAAGTAAACAGCAATCAAATCTAATTGTAAACTGGATTACCGACAAAGCATTTTCAGACTGCATCGGGGGTTAGCGCCGAAGCATTTAATGACAAAGCATTTTCAGACCACATAAGCAAGCACCCACAAACAAAAAAGTTCCAAGACGAATACTTCATCCCAATAGGAGCATATTTACTGTAGTTAGGCGGTGCTGCCTAGGCGTTTCCAAACAAAGAAAGGAGGAACAAAAACACAGATGAATCTGTCACAACTAACAGATTTAAGCTGACAGCCAAACAAACGAATAAAAGCCAATAGGTGGAGTTTCACCACACAGACGGATTACTGGATGTCTCGGAGAGACAGCGCATGCGCAGCCTAGGCAAGACCTAAAAATGACATTTATTTTTCTTTGTATCGCTCATTTGCTAATGAAGGCAAAAGTTGAACTAGTCAAGGCTGGTTTACAAGTCAATTGTGCCCCCACAGTGAATTCTAAGCCGTCTGTCTCAAATCTAGAGTCAGCGTCACGGCGTCCCTGAACAGAGCTGGAGCTTTAGAATGCGAGGCAGGGTGCGAGACAGGCGGCAATGAGCCGGTGTCAGAGATGGCGGAAGTGGGTGGGCAGGCATGGCAGCGGCAGTGAAAAGGAGTAGCAGCAACCCCCCCTTCAACTTGCGTCACTTACCCCAACAGAAATATAACCACTTCAAACCATGAAAAACCACTCGGCTAACCGCCACTCAGAAAAACTCTTTCTAGACTTTTTTGCCCCACCCTTGTCTCTGACAACTCCCTCCATCCTGCAACACATCTGACGAATCACCTCAAACTCTTTCAACCAATGGACATAACTCAATTCCCAGTGCTTCCAAAAATGATACCCATAATTGCAATAAGTCCAAATCATCCCCAACGGGCACAAATATATACAGTCTCCCTTGAAAAATTGCACTGCCTTAACTTCAAATCAGGGTGAACAATGCGGCCCAAACCATATGCCCTACAAAATGTCTGCAAATCCCTTTTAACTTTCCTTTTCGCCTTATCTATGGCAACCGGACACTCTGCTCCATGCCATTCCCTACGGGGTATTAACTCTGACTACATAATGTGGGTCCCAGCCCAGTATTGGGATATTTCCTTCGAATCTCCCTTCATGGCTCCTTCTCTTGCATCAAGTCATTTTCACCCAAGTGAACGGCCAAGACATCTGGACAACCACCCAAACCTTGTAAAGCATTTAAACGGGGTAACAGTTCCTTCCATAACATCCTATTTTTTCACTTCATAGAACCTTAGCCCCATGTGATCTGAAACCCAATTCACTCCCATATCTTCTCCTGCTCGCTTGTCTCTCTGCCCATTTTACAAATGAATGTCCAACTATCCAGATGGCCTTCTCCTTTGTCTCCGGGCCCAGAACAAGCCTTTTGAAGACAAAATAGACAATTAGCCCGCAGAAAGCCTGCGCTTCACCGCCTTCCCTCACATATCTCCAGTAGCAGCCTGATTGATGACCACGTCCCCAACTACATTATCCTATCCCTGCCCCAGTCCCTTACGACTGCTTCCGTTGCTGCTCTAGTTTTAAAGGAATGTCTTCCATAATCTGCTGCAGGCAACCCCAAGCGCTGCAAGGCCCTACGCAAAACCACTAAGAGCTGAAAAGCTGTCACCCTCGAACCGTCTTGGTGTTGAAAAACTATACCCAGCCTGTTTCCTTCTTGCAAACAAAATCTCCTGCATCAATACACTGGAAGGAAACGTTGCACCGGGTATGCGCCTAACAGCTCTTCCTTCCTTCCCTCCCTGGTCAGTTTTCAACTTCGTGATGTACACTTCTAGACCATTTTCTTGTACTTCAACTTCTGACCACAGCAAACCCACCCCAGTTTTTCCCCTAACAACTCAGACACCAGAAAAACATACAGTTGATCAAGAATAAAAACAATACTGTGCGTCCTACCCCTGCTTGAGGTTCCCTCTCCAGTTCTGGGCCTCAGAACTGGGTTCTGCAGCTGTTGTTCTACAAAACTGATGCATCGTCACTCTTGTGCAGATCAGAACAGACGCATCACCCTTCGAAGCTGACGCAGAGGCTGTTCAACGACAGCGCTCTGTGCGGCTCGACGATGAAGCATTGCCTGCATCTCAGCGAACCTCGACAACGAGGCAGCAACCCGACTGCATGGAAAGATCACTGCATCGTGCCCTTTGCATTGACACTTTGCTCTATCCAAGGTACTTTCTTAGCAGGCCCTGCATGTGTCCTGTAGCCAACCTACCCTCCATTGCAGTCGGTCTGAACTTTAGATTTGCACTGGTCCCTAGCGACCTAAAGTAACCTTTTGACCGCAAGTGACTTCTAAGCACTGTTTTTGCATTTAATCTTTAAAAATTCATATCTAGACTTCTACTGATTTGATTTTTGTCGTTTTGCACTTGTTTTACTCAGATAAATATTCTCTATTTTTCTAAACCTGTGTGGAGTCTTTTTGTCGGTTATTCATTGTGTTACTGTGTGTGTGCGTGTGTGTATTTGTTGCACAAAAACTTTACACATTGCCTCTTTAGATAAGCCTGACTGCTCTGTGCCAAGCTACCTGAGGGTGAGCACAGGTTATCTTTTAGTGTGTATGTAGCTTACCCTGACTAGAGTGGTGGTTCCTGCCTGGCCTGGGTGCATAACTCAGCCAACCAAACAGTGACTTGGTAAGATAAAACCAAATCTTACAGAATCGCTGTTTGGGTTTAGGAATATATACCGAATCTGTATTTGGAAGGGGCGTGATAAGGGCGTCCCTTCAAGATACTGATTACTTTAGGGATGTATTAATGTTTTGCGACAGAAATCTGGTCGCAAAACATTGATATTTTACGACCTCCTCAAAGGAGTTGTTAAACCATATGCAAACAGGAAGGGGTTCCTAAGGGATCCCTTCCCTTTGTGAATGTTCACAAATTTGTTTTTTTGGAGCAGGCAGTGGTCCATGGTCTTAGAAAAGGTTTGTTTAATTATGTTAATAAAACATAAAACAAAAAGAAAGATGGGGGGCCATTGAGCCTGCCGGCAGGATGGCTGTCGAAGCAACAATCCTGCATGTATCCGTGGTGCCAGGATGCTCTCTAACTGAATTGGAGCTGGCATCCGCGGCGGAGAGCAGCGCATGGCGACTGTGGTACTGATTTCCCCAACAGGCGGCTTATGGGGAAGAGATCTGCGGCCTTATCTTGTGGACCATGACGGGCCCGATCCCTGCGGTGGGATCGGCGCAGTAGGTCACGCGCCCCCAGGATGAGTTGAGGCCATGGCTGGTGGGCATCTGCAGCCTTAACCTGTGTCGCGGGATCCCTGGGGGCCTTACTGAGGAGAGCACCACGGCAGTTCTGTCTGATATTGAATGGGCATCCGGGTCATCGATGCGACGACCGGAAATTGACCAGGTGAGGGGGACTGGCTCCGTGTGCCTCTATCTGTGGCTGACGCAGCCCCACGCATCCTGGAGGGCTGCTGGCGCCACGGCGGGGCGAGCCGGGTTGGCCCCTTATTCTACTGCAGCCCAGGGGGTCCAGTGCCTTCTCCACTACTGGGATCTTTGAAGATTCGCCGGAGGCTTGTTGTTGGGCCCTGTAGGAAAAGGGGTACTTGTTGCAGTACCCCCCCACCCTCACACACACACTTTTTGTCTGGTTTTTGATGCAACTTTGACTGAGGTGTGCTGGGTCCATACCAACCAGGTTCCCAGTACCAGTGTTCTTTCCCTAAAAACTGTACCACAATTGGCACAACTCCAGCAACCCCTGTAAGTCCCTAGTAAATGGCACCCCTGGTACCTAGGACATTGGGTCTAAAGGGAGTCCCCTAGGGCTGCAGCACAAATTGCCACCCTAGGGAACCCTCACCAAGATCATGCGTACAGAGAAAACTGAAGAGTCGATATGGCACACAAACACAGCATTAGGTATAGGTAAGTCACCCCTACTGCAGGCTTTACTGCCCTAAGGCAGGGTGCACTATGTCACATGTTGGGTCATATCTGCCTGAGCAGATATGACCCTACATTATCTAAGTCCATTCTTGGATATTGTAAGTGCGCAGGGAAGCCGTAGAGAGTACATGGCTGGACACCCCTCATTACAATTCCCCAGCACCATGATGGCTTCACTGTACCCAGGGATGTTTGGTGCAAAACACCTCGTCTTAATAAATCCACACTGATGCCAGTGTTGGATTTATTAATAAATGCCCAAAGAGGGCACATTAGAGGTGCCCCCTGAAAACCTACCAAACACTGTTGTGGTCTCTGACGAGTCTTAGCCAGCCTGCCACCACCAGACATGTTTCTGACCCATGCGGTGAGAGTCTGTATTCTCAGAAGCCGGGAACAATGCCTGCTCTGGGCAGCGGTGCTTTACACCTCCCCCAGGCCGGAATGACCTTCCAAGGCGGGAAGCTTCAAAGACGATGCTGCCTTTGATATGCAAACCAGGCATCTCCAAATAGTGGAGGATGCCACCCCCCCCCCGCCCCCCATCCTGCTCCACATTTGGAAGGAGGACAGGTGTAGGTCTATTAAGATGAGATGTTTGGTACCAAACTTCCCTGAAGACAGTGAGGCCATCACCGTGCTGGGGAACTCCTAATGACGGGTGTCCAGCCCATGTACTCTCAATGGTTTCCCTGTGCACTTACAACATCTAAGAATGGACTTAGATGTTGTAGGGCCATATCTGCACATGCAGATATTTCCACACATAAGATATAGTGCACCTGCCTTAGGGCTGTAAGGCCTGAAGTAGGGGTGGCTTACCTATACCTTATGCACTGTGATGTGTGCCATGTTGACTCTTCAGTTTTCTCTTCACCAAGACATGCAGCCTGCAGTTACAGTTTTCATGGTCTTGGTGAGGGGTCCCTAGGGCGGCACAATTTGTGCTGCAGCTCTAGTGGACCCTCTCCAATCCCAATCCGCTAGATACAGGGGTACCATTTACTAGGGACTTATAGGGGTTGCTAAGTTGTGCAAATTGTGGTATAGTTTTGGGAAAGAGCTCTGGCAATGAGAACCTAGTTAGCAGGGGCCCAGTGCACTTTCAGTCGAAATCACAATATGTTCCAGGCAAAAAGTGGGAGCTAACCATGTCAAAAGAGGCATTTTCCTACACTTCTCTTGGAATATTCAGGGCTTCAACGACCAGCATAAGGCATGCCTAGTACACGCTTATCTTAATAGGTGCCACATAGATATATGCTTCCTCTAAGAGCTGCATTTAAACCCAGCGATCGCCTCTCGCATCCGAACAGGCTGGGTTTCTGAGCTACACGACTTTCGGTACTCCAATTATGCCTGTGGCACTGTAATTCACCTAAGGGGCTACACTGGCACACGCAACAGACTCTCCTTGTTCCGCAAGGCAGGTTCGTGATCATACACGGAGTACTGCATAACTCTCCTGTGATACTGCCCTCAATTTATGGTCCCAGCACAGGCAGCCCGGAACTCTTTGCTGAGGTTTGGCGCTTAATATCCACATGAGGGGCTGGCACTGTTAAATCGGGTGGACATTTCAATGTCATCTTAGATCATACAGTAGACCGCTCTAGCGACACTCAGCAGTCACATCCGGGTACTGCGGCCCAAATGCAAGCAATCATCAGGGATAATCAATTACATGAGGTCTGAAGCCTGCGGTATGTCCACTGCACTGAGGGTACCTGTGTTGCTACCAAGCATAACACACAGTCTTGCATAGACTATTGGCTCCTCACAAGAGATGCCTTTGCCTGGATTACCAGTGTTGCCCACCTTCCCAGAACTCTTTCCAATCATGCTCTGGTCCTGCTGAAAATTGTTTTTCCCCAAGCCCCCTCCTAGTCATTCACCTGAAAATTAGCCCTGAATGCCCTCTGAAATGCGTGTTTCACAATGAAATCCGCGAGGCCATACTAGATTTCTTTGCCCACAATCAGGGGTCAGTTGATTCTCTCTCCATGTTTTGGGAGGTGTTCAAGGTTGTTATTCAGGGCATTTCCATGACCAAGCAATCTGGCTTTCTCAAAGCAATCGGTATCCAATTAACTAAATTAGAAGCGGAAGTTCATGTGATGGAACTGGGGTTTTTCACCACGAATGATCCGCTGTTCCTCGCAGCACTCAGGCAAAAGCTCTCGGAGTACTATCTTAATTGGAAGGCGGTGGGCCACCGATATGGTGAAGGGGATAGAACTGGCTAGACACTGGTGAATCTTCTCTGTAATCCTTGGGCTAGCTCAGATGAGGTTGTGCAGGCTATGACATCATACTACTCTGCTTTGTATACGGTCTCTGTGGCCCCTGATACGGCGGCCTTAGATGCCTATCTGGACACGATCCAACTCCCGTCGCTGGACAATGCACATCGTCTGTATTTAGATGTCCCCTTTATGAAAGAGGAATAGTGCAAGTCATTCAGAGCATGCCTGGCGTTCGAGCGCCCAGCCTTGATGGGCTCACCACGTCCTTTTATAAAGAGTATGCATCACTTCTTGCTCATTTAATAGCAATGTATGATGACTCCCTATCCCAGGGCCCGTTACTGCCCACCTTGCAGGAGGCAGTCATAGTAACTTTCGGAAACCTCGCAAGCTGGTGAATAAATGTGACTCTTACCGGCTGCTGTTGATGATTAATGTAGACAACAAGATACTCACCAAACTAATAGCCAATCGCCTTCTGCCTCTCTTGCCTACCATTGTCTGGCTTGACCAATCTGGATTAGTGCTGGGGCGGTTGGCTACGCACAACCTCCGTACCATATTTGCCCTCACACACTCCAAAGACCCCCAACTTGAGGTGCTTGCAGTACTTCGGGATGCCACCAAGGTATTTGATTCCTTAAAATGGGCGTATCTTTTTTGCCTCCTTCCTTGTCTTGGCTTCAGAGTGAATTTTCTGCGTTCCAGCAGACTCTTGTATACATCCCCTATGGTGTGGTTGAGCATCAATGGGAGAGTCTCTGCTCCAATCCACTTTGGCAGCCTTTCTGGAATCTTTATTAACTGGTTGAAGTCCACCATCTTCCCCCTAACTTCTGCCACACATCCGTTTGAGCCTCAGTACCCATCTCCTATGGGCCACAGAACCTCTCTGCTATCTGGACATCTGGCTCAGCAGGGATGTCGATGATCTATGGCGGGCAAACTATGGGTAAGTCAGGAGCTGGCTGGAGGAGTGTATGCCTGTCTGGACCCGCCAACCTTGTCGAAGGCGGTCAGAATAGCCATCATTAAAATGATCGTCCTTCCTAAGCTCCTTTATCTATTTATCAACCTTCCACACACTGCGCACTTTTTTAAACTTCACTTGAACTTAGTGACCCTGACTTGGATGGGTAAGGAGCCAAGGGTTGCATGGGAGACCCTCACACTGTCCTTCTAGCTTGGCAATCTCAATGCACCACACATGCGTCTCTACACCTACTGTGCACAGGCCCAATTCTTGTATTTTTGTTTACATCCCACTTCATTTCAACCACATACTGCAGTTGAGACTGAGCAAGCAGCACCGTGCCCCTTAGGCACAGCCTTGTACCAACCACATAAGTCTCCGCGTGCTAAGACTGACACACTTGCTTGTGTCCGGTGGGCCTGGGATGGCCTGCGGAGGACAGCCTGTATTCCCTGCCTATATGCGCCCAGTGTACCACTGGCCAAAAGTGCTTTGCTTCTCATGCTTGAGGATGAGGGAGAGTGTCGGCATGCCTGCCAGCTGGGTCTCCTCATTATTGGCGAATTATACCCAGATGCACAATTTCTACCTCCTCCTAACAAAGATGTGCACCTCCAGCCTACTGCCCTCAAGACATTGCTATACCATCAGCAGTGCACCGCACGCCGGGTCCTGCATGACACCTTCTATTCGGACCCTCCTATGTTTCACGCTTTAGAACACCCAATTGTTGATCCCTCACCTGCACGCTCATCACTCGTTTAAACACTATGATGCAGGAGAGGGCTCCTGTGTGTGACCCCAGAAATTGTGTTGTCTGGGAGATAGATATGGATGCCCCATTACTGTAGCGCAATGGCACTGTTGCAGTGCCTCGTCTGTGGCCCTACACCCAAACTACAGGCTTCGGCTTCTCCACTTTAAATTTCTGCACAGACTTTATCATACACCCACCCAATTGTACAGGATGGGACTTGCAGAGGAGGCTCGCTGTCTTCGCTGTGCTGCTCCGTAGGCCACCTTCTTCCATCTTGCTTGGAATTGCCCTGAAGAGGAGTGTTATTGGTCCAGCGTCTACACAGAGGTGGGCTAGATCACTAGCTATGTCCCTCATCGGACACCGCTGGTGGCTCTACTGGGCTATGTGTGGGAGGTTCCCCCTGAAACTCAGTGTCTTACCGCTATGCTGCTCTTACTGGCCAAACGAAGTCTAGCTGTACACTGGGCACAGGAGCATGCGCCTAAGGTGGCTGACTGGTTGTGGGACACCATATAGTGCCAGGAACAGCTATCTGCCTACTGGTAACGCATGCCGGTGCACTCTCGGCCAAAGGACATATGGGCTCCACTTGTACAGCATCTGAAATTGCATAACGCAATTGAGGGTCTTGGGCGTTGTGACCATCTCGACATCTTCATCTGGTGCCCCTGGCACATAACAGGAACTCATCTGGGACTGGCATTTTTCGGGGGACAGCCCCTCTTTATATGACCTGTGTTTTTTATCTATTACGTTGTACGCTAGTGTTGACACTGTCTATTGTGCCCTCAATTCATGTAAGTCTGACTGCTCCTATTCCACGATGCCTTGCTTTCTGTAAGGTACGCTCTCCCCCCTATCCCTTTCCTCTCCCTCTTTTTCCTGTTTGCTGTTTGAAAACCAATAAAATACATTTTAAAACAAGACAAAAATGAAAAAGATCGCTTTATTTAAAAGCAACCACAGACATGGTAGTCTGCTGACCCCAGCAGGCCACCACGCCTGTGAATGTAGCCAATCGTAGTGGGTCACAATTTGCGACCTATCTCATGCCTATGAATGAGACAGGTCGAATTGCAACCCACTACCGATTTGGCATTTTGTGAACCCACCAATTAATACATGGGTTGGTTCGCAGAAAATACCATTGGATTTGGTAGAAGTCGGTAAGCAAATTGCAGCCACTTCTACAGAATCCATTTTTTTGTACATTCCATTTAAGAAATCAATAATTGTGAACTGTTATTTGTCGCAATTTACAATTTTTTTTTAAATTAAATCTATCTACATGAGGTCCTTGGTCTTGTTTTGACTATAAACAACTAGGACGAGGGTCAGATATCCAACTAGGATGAGGGTCAGATATCCGAAATGAGAAGCTCTGTTGACATGAATTGGATAAAAGTAACAGACTGCTGTAAAAATATAATGTTCATAACTGTCTTTCCAGTCTACTGCTGCTCTCTGTATTTGGTAATCCCCGTCAACCCCCTCATTCCTCCGCCGTGAACGGACTTTCCCCTTGACCTACCTCCAAGTGGAATTTTTCATAGAAATCTGCAATTCTTGTAAACAGGAACCGATAGCGTGTTTCTCAAACAGAAAGTGAAACTTCACTGTCGAGGCGTGGAACTTGTTTAAAAGCGGCCAGCGAAATCACTTGTTATCATTAATGTTCGGAAGGAAGACAACGGCAGTGCTCCTGTGAGCGAAGTTGTCTAATTTTGTTCTTAACGGCATAAAGATGAGCACGGAACAGGAGAAGAGCTATGACCCGGAAGACAGCACCTTGGAATATGTTTCCGGCGTACCAGACGGTATCACAGGTAAATGAGAGTGCGGGAGATAACGGGTTGTTGGCAGGGCTGGTCTGGCCGTAGCGGGCATCGGGCGTTTCCCAAGGAGGTTGGAAGGGTGGGGGGCGCTTTTGCAGGTGGGGGCCGGTTTTGCAGCAGGGGGCCGGTTTTGCAGCAGTGTCGCAATATCTGCCCCTAGTACCAAAAGCCACGGGGGAGGTGGCGGGGGGCTGATCCCAGAAAATTGCCAGGGCTGCTTTGGGTTCTGAGTCCAGCGTTGGTTATTGAGTACGCTACCTGACAAAATAAATAATCGTTGCAGTGGTTGAATTCGACAGATTAAAAAATATAGCCCAAAATATATAAACATGGAAAGACACGTGCCTCTACAGTGTTCTGTAATATTTTGATACAATTTTCGGTAGGTTCATTCATGATTCCCTCTTCAAACAATCATTATCATGCCAAATCTGGCCTTGGCACGCTAGTGCGACTTTTGTTTATTATTATTTTTATTGCAAGTATATGTAATAAAATTAAACAAGCATTGGCAAAACCAAAGGGTCTCGCTTTTATCACCTATTGACTTTGTCAGTGGTTTTTAGCCAGGCTGCACATCATACCTGATGCAGTGAAGCATAATCAAAGTTTAAAATAAAATTAAAAAAAACTCCTTGATGTGGGTGACTGTAGGGGCAGGGCGAACGCACCATTCACGTGCATGCCTGCACAAAGATGAGGTGCATTTTTCCCCTTTTTAGTTACTAATCCGAGTTGGATCAGTAACTAAAAATAAAATATACAATGCTTGTTTTTTTAATTTTATTTAAGCGATCGGGCTGTGGGGGAAGCCAATACAACTCTGGGGACAGCAGGCGGGGAACGAAAATGCATAGAAGAGAGTTTTACAGTTCAGGAATGGGTGGAGTTTAGGGATAGGGGTTTCCGGTTCAGGGATGGGTGGATCCGTAGGGGTAGAAAGGGCTGTCAGGGTTCAGAGATGGGTGTAATTTAGGTGCAGTGAGGGGTTTCTAGGATAGGTGGAGTTTAGTGGTAGAAAGGCCTTTTAGGGTTCAGGGATAGATGTAGTTTAGGTGTGGTGAGTTGGCAGGGGTTGATTGTCTTTAGGGGTCGTGAGGAGTCTGGGATTGTTAGTGTTTAGAGGTGGTGAGGGGGTCAGCAAATTAAAACCATCCGAAGTAATTGTTTGCTAATGTAAAAATATAAATCTGAAATAATACCCCCGGAAGTAAAGCATTGAAATAAATGCTTCCGACAAAACTGTTTCTGAAAGTAAGATCTGCAATCATTGTATTTACACCTTAAAAAAGAAGCATGCAAAAGCCAATTTCGAACAAAAAGACATTTTATGAATTGGTTTCTATGAAATGGTACATTTATTTATTCTGAAAATTTCCATTAAATCGTTTAGGTGAAATGGTTTTTCATGAATGGTATTCCATGAAATCGTTTTTCGGTAAATCGTATACATCCGTTTGAGCGCATATGTGCAAGAGGAAAATGGCAGTGGCTGGAAGTGGCCAGAGTTACAAGTGAGCCAGTGGCTGAAGTGGACTTTTCCTTTCAGCTTTTTGTATGTTGTGGGAGGCTGAAGCAAAATGTAAATGGCAGTTGAACAAATGAAAGAATGAAGAGGGCTAACACAAAGTACTTCTATTTATCTATAGGTGATAAAACAGAGCGATGCCATTCCCACGTTCTATGGTACAGTGAAGGTGAATCAGTAGTGCATGTTGCGGATATCAGCTTATGGGTTTGTTGGAGGCAGAGGAGCATTATTTTGTGGAACTCTGAGATGGTGGGATTGAGAACAAGGTATATATAAAGATAGGAAAAAACACGAGTTTGGGCTGTGTAGAGGTAGGAAGGAGTGAAGGATCAATGAGGAACCAGAGAAAAGCTTTGCTACATATCAGGTGGAGGGAATTAAATATTAAAGACCAGCTATTTGTAGTCAACTGGGTAGGTGTAGGGAGTTAATGAATTGGCATGATAGGCAGGTAGGTTTAATCAAAGTGCTTTGTATATACTGCAGGCTGATTTGAAGGATCAGCATTGTTTGGGGGGCAGCGATTTTAAAATTGTAAGCACTCCGCTGATGTCTTAGTATGTTTTATAGTCGTATTACAGTAAATCCGTAGTATGGCTTTGAGGAGTGCGTAGCTGGTGAGTTGGCAGATCCTATAGCCTATGCATGAGATGAACAACTGTATGATTACTTTTTAAGGTGTTTTACAGGGCTCGAAAAATCCACTTGCGTTGTCAAGCAAGATTAAATCAGGACAAGCTATTTTTTGGGACTACTCGCCCTTTCTGGCCAGCTGTAAATCCTTTAACTTCTGTGGAAGACAAACTGACTTTTGACTTTATTGCTTACAAAGTGAAAGAGCAATCAAGATGCCTTTAAATCTTTATCTTGTCACATTTGCTGGCTTTCAGAGACGGAGGTCAAAAGTCAGTTTGTCGTTCTACACTTATTTTTCTGTGACTGACAGAGGAGTTTGAAAAGTGAACTGTGTTACAATTGAACTGTGCAAAGCATGAGAAATGAAAGACTGTAAGATGTCAGATTTTTTTCTAATACAACACTGAAATAGCTAAGTGAACTGTGTAGGAAAGTAGGATCTGCTTCTTATGGTTACTCCCACTTTTTGCTTGATGTTACACTGTTTTGACTAGTCTGACTAGGATCCTGCTAATCAGGACCCCAGTATATCGGCTTTCTCCCTTAAATTGTTATACCTGTACTTTGGTACACTCCAGATTGGATACTGGGGTACCCTTATCAGTCCCTAGTATATGGTACACATGTACCCAGGGAATAGTTACCCCAGAGGCCTCCCATGGGCTGAAGCATGTATTATGCACCCATGAGAGACCATGCAAAATGGAACTACAGGTCTGCCACTGCATCCTGTGTAAGCTGGTGCTTGCACCACTTACTTTAGATATTGGTTCACTATATCTATAGGTCACTACACTTCAAACTCACAAGTCACCCCTATAGCAGGCCTTAACAATCCTGAAGGCAGGGTGCTGGGTTTTAAGTGAGAGGGTGCCCCTGCATGAGCAGAGCCCTCTGCAGCCTTTGGAGACCATTCTCTCGGGTTGTCTGTGACTCAGCCGGACATATAGGTAGAGGTGCATTATAACCTCGCAGTAAATGCTATCTCGAAAACTGCTGCATAGAAACATATTGTGTTTGGTATCAAAAACCTTGGAGTCATACCTCCACACTGGTAACCAGTGTGGGAGGTATGATTACACCCTTCTGAAGCGAGCTTCGTGGGGTCACTGGTCTATCCGGTGCCAGCCTTCTTAACCCGGTCAGCACAAAATGGATGCTGCCGACCAGAGACACATTTCTGCCCTCCTGCTGCTGAGCCAAGCTCGAGCAGAGGAAGGCAGCACAATAGGCATCCTGTCACAGGGAGGTGTGACCACCTCCCAGACAGGATTTAGTGTATTGGGGCTGGGTGGATGCACTCTGAGTGTGCCTGAAAGTCTGCACCTGGGGCACATTTGGTGTCCTTGTGCATAGTCCAGCTCAAACTAGTTCTGGGAGCCGTTGGCTCCTGCTCTGGTGCAAAACTGGACAAAGGACATGGGTGTAACAACACCTCCGTCCTGACCCTCCCCTAGGAGGGTCCCCCGAATCTGTCCAACCCCCTCTCGTGGGTACAAAAGGGCTTACCTGACTGTAGCTCTTTAGATTTTACATGGACATGATTCTACAAGAAGAAACCACTGACCTTCGATCGTCTGGACACTCTGGACTTCGACTGGGCCCGATTTTGTCCCCCTCTCCGTCCAAAGCTTTGTCTGTGTCCTTGCTCCAAACAGGCTCCGTGCAGGATCTGTGGTTCACTAAGGACAACCAAAGAATCTCCTTTGTGGTGAAGGAGTCACTCCCCTGCATTCGCAGGCACCTTAACGCAACTGACCAGTCTGCTGCTCCTGAGCTCCTGCAGTCTCTGAAGACTCCTCGGACCGAGTGGTCCGTGGGCTGGTACTTTGTGATCTTGCTCGAGGTCCCCTCGCAACTCCTGGTCATTCGGCCTGTGGGTCCCCCTGAGGATCATCTTGAATTCTGTTAGGCTGTCCTGGTTGCTCCAGATGTTGCCCATTGCTTGGTGAGTCTCCTGGACCTTGCTGGTCCACACCGTAACCTGCTTGACCTTCTTGCGTGGTTTGCTTTTGCCAAGGCTTGTTGGTGCTCCAGCTGGACACTGACCCCTCAGCACTCGACATCCTTCGTGGGACAGCTCGCACCTGGCTCCTGGTCATCGTCGTCTCCTGGTCCTTGTGGCTGCAGAGTCAAGCATCCCTTCTTCGCACCCGACATCGGTGGGCATTCATCTCCCGAGCCCCTGGTCACTCTGAAGTGACCCTGACTCTGTCCCCTCTGCTTTCAGGTTCCTTTCTTCCAGAATCCCGGCTGGGATTCCACTGGACCCTTTTCACCTTCATGGCAGCAGTACTTCTTCGCAGCCCTCCATTGAGAACGACGGCGGTTTCCGACACCACCCCAGACCTATGCACCCGGCTCCTCTGGGATAGGTAACTCGGGTAATACGGTATCCACGGGTGGGGTGTCTCTCCAACCTCTTAAGTTCCAAAGGGTTTCCTCGAAGTCTTCCTAGAAGGGTCCTTAACTTGTAAAATTGCAACAGCGACTTCCCCATAGAATTGTACGGAGCCCGCGGTCGTGTTAGCACACTGCACCCGTCCTCCGTGGGGTCCCTATCTACTCACTTTGGGTGGTTCCTTGGGGGTCCCAACGATTCTACGTGCTCCAGACCTTGTCTTGACCCGATTTGTGGTTGTTATACCACTATTTTAGTATATGGTTTGGTGTCCCCCTGGAGCCCACTGTGTATTGTGCTACTTACAACTGTTCTATTGATCTCGTATTGTGTGCTTTGTGTTCTATCCTCGGGTAGAGGATACTAGAGAGTGTTATATTAATAAATACATATTTTTATATAACTGTGTGGTTCGCCGTTCATTTAGTTAATACAGGAGGTGATATTCTGGTAAAACAAGCTGCTTTACATTCCTTTAAGATTAAGCCTGAAGGCTGCGCTCTACAGCTACCACTAGGATAGATTTCTAAAGGTTATCTTTGACCTCATATAATCATAAGGGTCGTTAGGACTGGTGCAAGGTGCCCACTTTAATTAGTGGACAACATATACCAGGCCAACTTCTCACAAACTGGTCAAACAGTTCAAATATATTTAATTAGTTATGAAGACAAATTTTTGTAATTCTGCTGTGAAAAAAATATTTTTATAGGCTCAAAACAAATTAGAACTCTTCACTTGGTGATGTGCAAATTTTAAATATTTTTGCTGAAACCCCATTTCCAAACATTGTTTATGCGCTATTATCAGTGAAACTACATGTTAGTGGGAAAGTTTTGTGGCCATTTCACATCATGCTTTGGTAATATATTTATGAAAAGTGAGTTTTTAGATATGAACTGGGAATTATTACTGCAGCTGCCTGGGTGACAGTGCTATTAGTGAACGAAGGGCCAGATGTACGACCATTCCATTTTGCTAGTCGCAAATTGCGATGTTTTGCGACTTGCAATTTGCGATTCGCAAAAGGAATGTACAACAGTGTCTGAGACACTGTTTGCGATTCTCTAATGGGTCGCAAGGGACCTGCCTCGTAAATATTAATGAGGCGGGTCGCAATTTGCGACCCATTGGAATGGCCTGCAAACACAGGAATTGTGGCCTGCTGGGGACAGCAGACCCCCATGTCTGTGTTTGATTTTTCAATAAAGCAACTTTGTTTTTCAAATGCAGCCCGTTTTCCTTAAAGGGAAAACGGGATGAGTTTTTGGAGAAAAAAAAATGAAAAATTTAATTTTGATTTTTTTTAAGGGCGACCACTGCCTGCTCTTAAAAATAAATTTGCAGCCATTCACAAATGGGGAGGGGTGTCACCTTGGGACCCCTTCCTGTTTGCAAGTGGCTTACCAGCTACTAGAAGTAGGTGGTAAACTTCGAGTGTTTTGCGACCAAAACAATGGTACATACCATTCTAACTCGCTATTAGGAAGGGACGCCCTTGGCACGGCCCTTCCTAATAGCGACTCGCAAACACTATTTTGCAAGTCACCTACTTGCAAAATAGCGTTTGTACATACCACCACACTTTTTTACGGTCACAAACGGGCCGATTGCCCGTTTGTGAACGCAAAAAACGGTCGTAGATCTGGCCCAAAGAGGCAAGCCAGGGATCATGTGTACCCTATAAATGGGCTTGATTCTTGTTATACATGGAGCAAACATTTAGTCTAGTAAATAAAACGTTTTTTTGTACAGCAGATATAGTGAACTTGCATATTTGAAGGTGCTCTCTTATGTGATAATAAAGAACAAGGCGGCTCCATAAGACAAAATATTTGCCTAGGATCACTCAATTTGAGACCAGTTCACAGGTCAAGTACATTATAGTTAAGTCGAGTAGATTATTCAAGTTACTAGACCTGCGGGTCTAGTAAAAGTTTTATGATTTTACGAGCCCTGGTTTTAGGATGTAGGGTTTAATGAATCTATGAAGTCTCAGGTGACAGGCGTATATTGCCCTAGAATTAATGTGGATATACTTTACGAGTTTACCACCAAGAGTACTCTGAGCAAATGTAATTGCTATGTGGTAAAGGCTGCTTGAATTTGGTAGGTCAAAGGGTCCAGAAAAACAACAACATCCCTTTGTTGTCTCACAAACCTAAATCGGCAATAAGGTTAATAACTTGAACTCCTCCTGCCCCTTCTTCCTATATGCAGTCCACCCGCTTGGGTCTACAGGCAGCCAGTCATATTTCCTCTTTAATATTTTTCCTTTGACTGACCGCCTATAGGTTTGTCCTCCTTGATTCTGTTTCTCAAATCTGCACTATCCTCACCTCCAGTAGTGTCTTTCTGATGGGCTGTTGACCATAATGCAGCATGTTCACCCTAAAAACGGTTAACTTTCACTCCTAATATATATTCATAGCCTTTTATTCAACATCAACATTTGAAGAGCTGTTTTGAAGGCTCCGATCTCTACCGGACACATCACTGCTGAATTTGCATGATAAACCTATAGTAAACCCTACTATCACCTAGCTCCCTTAACCAGCTATTTCCCTTCATCATATTGCTAAACCCAAACGGCTTGCAATGGTGCTTGGGCTTCCTGCATGCTACGTAGCTTCAACCACATATTCTGTGCCACAAATTGGGTTCATAGAGCGCATACAGCATCACACTGCAGACCCAAACTATCTTGGGGGAAATTCCGACATGCCCCCTTCCCACGAGGACCTTTGAGTCAGACATTACAAGACACCAGAAACGGGGTGCTTATGTGCACAAAAGTGCTTCAATTGCAATAGGTCAACGTTTATAGCTACAGAGTGCCTTTCCTTGGTCATCGCTTTACAAATAGCTCATAATGGATTCATTTTAACTATCCTCATTCCGCCTTCCAGTATTCTGTATTTCCCATATCCCTTATTCCACTATAATTGGTTTTGTTAGTCTAGCATTTCTCGGTCTTCTTGACTCACTTGCCAATTAAGTCATCTGACCTTTAGCCTTACTTCTGCGCAGGGTTGTTTGTTCTTAGCCACATTGCTTCCTAAAAACAATCTGGCTTTCCTCCTTGTGAGCGGGTGGAAGGATTGAGGTCCACAACAATGGGAGTGTGTGATGCTTTTATTTTATAAACACGTCGGGATGGTGTTGCCAGGGTTTTCTGAGGATAATATGTCTTATCCACAGGTTGCCTTCTTCTCTTCGGTAGCTTTTCAGGGCGTTCGGGCGGTCTGTGGGGATGTCTTCAACTTCCAGTCTCCCCTTGAGAAACAAAGACCAAAATAGGGCTTTGTTGAAACGATTCCGTTTCCACGCCTTCACCAATGGGGAAAGGGAGTGAGGAGGCACCCAGTGCGTTTGCAAAAGAAACGGGGAAGCTGTGCAAGTGAGAGGGGAGGGTGGTCGGGACGGTTTAGGTACGTGGGGAATCGCTTGGCTCGTTACCGTCGACCTTCTCCCACCTCCCAGCCCACCCTGCAAACCGTGCACGCACCTGTGAAAGCCACGCTCCTGGAGCGTGGCTCGGCGAGGAACGGGGTCGTTGGCCTCCAGGCTCTCCTGTCGTGTCTGGAACTTCTCTCTTGGCCGCCAATACCGGAATCGGAGCGTCTTCTCCCTCGGCTCTCTTCTCCTCTTCGCGGGCTCTGTTCTCTCTCCTCCAGCGTCTTCCTGATTCCGTCTTTCCTTCCTCAGATTCCCCGTCTTCTATTGGGTTGGGGCTGATGACGCGTGGCCAGGGGGCGGGGTTCTCCGGGAGCAGATTCCAATTAAAGGGGCCGTTCGTAGACACAGGGGAATCCATAAAAGCCAGAGGACCAACAACTGGGGGGAGACGTCTTTCTTTTCTTCTCGGTATAAAAGGCCTTTGTCTATGAAGAACCGGGGATATCTACGGGGCATAGGGGGATCCGTGGCCGTGGTCTGGGCTGTTTGCCAAGCATTACGTAGGATAGGGTCGTTGATCTGAGCGTATTTGAAGTTTCTGTCTAGGAGCCAGGGCTCTGGTGTGATGAGGGCCTTTTGTGGGGTCCTATGGGTAATTGCCTCCCCTTCCTCAATATGTGGGGTCTGTACAGTGGCAAAGAACAGCTCTAGGAAACCGGGATTGTCAGTCCCAATTATCAAGTCTTCTGGTAGGTCAGCCAACACCCCTATCTGTGCACTATATGGGGGTCCCTGCTGGATTTTAAGGGTTACCACTGCTAGGGGGTATGGCTTGATGTCCCCGTGTACACACCGTATGTGCACTAGTGTGTCCACTTCAACCTGATCCTTTTCCATTAGATGTTCCTGGACCACTGATTGCCTGCACCCTGATTCCAACAATGCCTTAACCCACCGTCCGTTTAGCTGAACACTTACGTAGAAGGCACTCTCCAGTTCAGCGGTGTAGAAGACCGTCCTAGGGGCATATCCGACGTCCATAGGCTCGTCTTGGGGCTTCTTGTGGGGGCACAAACGGGCGGTGTCCCCATTCCCCACAATCAAAGCACTGGGGCCCTCTATGCATCGGTACATCAGTTTTATATGGCCGGGGTCGCAAAGGATCAGGAAGAGGTTTTGGTGCCTTTTTCTCATGCTTCCCTGGGTTAGGACGGCCGGGTTTTTCTGCCTCCCACAGAGGAGTACGGGGCTGTGCACAGGAGAACGTTGCGGCCATCTCTACTGCTTGTTCAGTGGTGATGTGAGTATGTTGTCTCAACCATCTCTGGGTGTTATAGGGAAGAGCCTCTAAAAACTGCTCCAAATAGATCAGGTCCATTATCTCTTCTTTGCTCTTCTCTGTAAGCTTAAGCCACTTATCAGCAGCGGCTTTTAACCGAAAGAAAAGGGTTTTGGGGTTCTCTCCGGGTGCTCCCTTTTCTTTGCAGAAGCGAACCCGATAGGCTTCGGCATCCAGTCCAAGATGGTCTAATATGACTGACTTGATGTCGGCATAGGGGGTATTACCGCTGGCGTTTGCGACCTGGTACGCCGCCTGCGCTTCGCCCGTGAGAAGAGGTGCCAGGAAAAAAGGCCATTTCTCCAGGGGCCACCTGCAAGCTTTGGCGGCCCTCTCGTAGTTCAGAAGGAAGGCATCCGGGTCCTCTCATGTTACATACTTCTGTAAGGAGACCCCCGGGGGCCCTGGAGCGCTGCTTCTCACCTCCCGTGTCCTAGAGGATACCTGTTCCTCTGAGGCCCTTTGAAGTCCAGCTGGGCTGTTATGCTGGATTTGATGAAGTCCCAGTCGGCCTGTGCCGAAGTCATTTGTGGTTGCACCGCCCATTCTAATTTCTCTTGGCCCTTCACGATGTGCTGTATTAATGCATCCATTATTTCGGTACTAATGGAGGAGGTGCCCCCATTCTCCACCACTTGTGAGCGGGGGGGGAAGGATTGAGGTGCACAACAATGGGAGTTTGTGATGCTTTTATTTTATAAACCCGTCGGGATGGTGTTGCCAGGGTTTTCTGAGGATAATACGTCTTATCCACAGGTTGCTTTCTTCTCTTCGGTAGCTTTTCAGGGCGTTCGGGCGGTCTGTGGGGATGTCTTCAACATCCAGGCTCCCCTCGAGAAACAAAGACAAAAATAGGGCTTTGTTGAAACAATTCAGTTTCAACGCCTTCACCAACGGGGAAAGGGAGTGAGGAGGCAACCGGTGCGTTTACAAAAGAAACTGGGAAGCTGTGCAAGTGAGGGGAGGGTGGTCGGGATGGTTTAGGAACGTGGGGAAACGCTTGGCTCGTTACCGTCGACCTCCTCACGTCTCCCAGCCCACCCTGCAAACCGTGCACGCACCTGTGAAAGCCATGCTCCTCCTGGAGCACGGCTCGGCGAGGCACGGGGACGTTGGCCTCCAGGCTCTCCTGTCGCGTCTGGAACTTGTCTCTTGGCCGCCAATACCGGAATCGGAGCGTCTTCTCCCTCGGCTCTCATCTCCTACTCGCGGGCTCTGTTCTCTCTCCTCCAGCGCCTTCCTGAGTCCGTCTTCCCTTCCTCAGATTCGCCGTCTTCTAATGGGTTTGGGCTGATGACGCGTGGCCAAGGGGCGGGTTCTCCGGGAGCAGATTCCAATTAAAGAGGCCGTTCGTAGACACAGGGGAATCCATGTCCTGTGTGACAAACCAGCCTGGGGTTTCCTCTGTCTGTGGAGAAAGGAGAGGATCCCGGCTGTCAGGCACACGCCACCATTCTTCCAGCGTTCCGGTATTACTACCGGCGATGGGGGCCCCATGACACTCCTCTAATATTTTTCTTTTAGATTAGGTTTGTATGTTTTAGTTCAGCAGTTTATGAGGCCCCTAATCCTAAGGTGCCCTTCAGTCTGCAAGTCTGTTGTTGCTCAGGGACTCCATGTGATGTCCCTCTTCAAAGACCCTAGTTGGTGTTAGCAATTACAGTTTTTTTAACCCCTTCGGTGCTCAGGACGGCCTCCGGCCGTCCGACGTCAGGGTGGGCGTGTGCGGAGGACGACCGGGGGCCGTCCGAAACACGCCCACTCATTAATTCTCCCGCACAGTGCCGAAGGGGTTGATAGAGTAGTAGGAGCTGCACCCAGGAGTGATGATTCCCTTCTGAAAATGAGCACAGTGGGCTATGGCAGACAATGGACTCTGGGCATGATTCTCAAGATAAATATGCATGTATAAATGTATCTGTCGGAAAAAAATCCTTTAAGCAGCTAAAATCATGTAATCCCCACATCTGCAACAAAAGGAGTTCAAACCGGTTTATTGCATATGTTCAGACTAATACAGCTGGGAAAGCGACCCGTACTATGAGAGAAGCACACGTCCGTCTCAAATTGCACACACTGCAAGTCTAGTCTTATAATACAAATTTTGGCAAACATCCATAACTTCATTACAATGTTAACAATAGAAAAAGCTTCATGCTTTTCCGTTATGTCCCACCCAGATTGCACACATTTCCTTAAAGCGCAGCTTTTTCCTGTGTTCGTGACTTCTAGAAGTCACGTTACACTTAGAGACTACAATTGAAGCATTTTCTGCTGCTCCGAATGTCCTGTAACATTTTAGTCAGGAAGTTTCCCAGCAAACATACAATGGGAAGAAAAAACACTTAAGTCAGACCGCATTTAGACCTTTTTTTGAAAGCAGGATATAGGTTATTACCAGATAAAATGTGCAACTTAAAACATGCACTTTTAACCACACATTTAAACCGCATTATACAAAATGTCTTTCTTTACATGATAATATTTCACAGTTTGTGGGCAAGTGACCGGTAAAACAGAATATTGAACAGAATAATTAGGTCCTAAATCTAAATTAGAGTTTTGATTCCTTTCATTCCCCTCTCTAGTCGATTCTTCGACTACTTCTTCACTTCCCCTGTACATTTCTCCCAATTCTGTATTTTGCATCTCTTTATTCCTTTTTATAGGAAACATACCTCCCTCTTTAGCTGTAACCCTCTTGCAACACGCTAAGATAATCTGAAATACTAGGCACATCAATAGCAACAGAACTATTATAGGCAACAAGACCTTAGACAACCCTGACATCCAGGACGGCACCCAGTTGAACCAGCCAGTGAACCACTCGTCTGGATCACCCCCCTCTTTCTTCATCTGTGTATGCAAATTATGCAAAGTCAATATGGCCTGAGTCAGATTTCCTTCATCTTCGTCGTTTGCCGGTATGAAAGTGCAGCATACGGAATTAATCTTTCTACGTACCTCTCCTTCGATTGCTGTCATCAAATCCAAAACATATTTGTTTTCCATTACCATAAGTCTGATTGAACATAGCTTTTCTTCAATTGCATTGAAGCCATCTTCAGTAGCATGTATTGCTTTAATCAATTCCCACCGGGTAATTTGAACCCAGCGAGCAGTTGCTTTTGCTTGAAAAATAGGTAACAGACTCCCAAAAAATGTTAGGGCGTCATTGAACAACTTATACTCTTTAAGCACATCCTGCCATACTGAAGTTCCAAAGTACCCTGCCATCCTTTTTCTTCTGTGATCTTGCAGCAAAGTTGATGCTTTACTCGTGGAATGCAAATTCAAATCTTTTATTTCTTTTGCTGGTATTACCATAGATGGGGTATGCCAAGTCACCAGAGAGCAGATTCCTCTCCAGTCGGGGGGGTAATTGAGTGTATATTCGAGCGCCACACTGCCAGAAAAAATCCATAATGCTGGAGGTACCGCCCTGCATATCAGCATTGTAAATAGTTGAGCTGCAATTGAGATTCTGTCCCACTTTAACAATCCCATTTCCCTGAAAGCAGAGGGAAAATCTCATTAGTTTCACATCCAGTTTAGGATGACGCTTAGTTCCAGTCCATGTATATCTCTGTATGTTTTCATCTCATACTTGCTGACATGATGCTTTTATATCATCAAATCTCAAATGGCTTTTTGTTTCTGTGCCATTCCATAAAGATATGGCCTACATGAAAACCTAGCTCCAGTAAACCATTTATTATTGGCAAATACTGATGCTTCAATACTTAATACTGGCCTGGCTGCACAATCTGGGGGCAGTGCTTTGGCAGAATAATTATTACAGGTGGATGGTGATTAGATCTCCCTAGAATACCTCGTTCCAATACTGCTTCCTCCCAATTTACATAACTATATTTCTGCCTGCTCCCTTCATTCTGGATATCTCTTTCACTATCTCTGTTTTATCTGTCAGAATTTGCAAAATTTCAGGGCTTGTATCAAATCTAGTTGTATTAACTCGGGCAGTCATAGGACTAACATGAGTTGGCTGTAACTGTGCTTTTATCCTACACAAGAAAAGGTGCAATAAACACTTTGTTATATTAACAGGCACTTCTTTAGGATACACTAAAGGTGGTGTTTCTATAGCATGGGGAATAAGAGAACATGCATAACAACTATCATTTTGTGTATTGTTACCTACAATGTTCCCTCTAATTATTCTTCCTCGTTTGCTGTAACTGAATGTTTGTGTGCACACGTTTCTAGCTTGTGTGCGCAACCGTGTGATGAGATGTGCAACTAGGAAAATCGACTAGCTACCACAGGAAGGTTGATAAGCACTGGCAATGTCAATAGGTCTGGCTTTATATATAAAAGTGCCTCCTTAGTCATTGATGAGTTTAGGTACAAAAAAATGTATCATACATGCATCCTGTTACTCGTGCATCTATTCATCACTTAGTAACTCTTATATTCACTCATTTACACAACCGCAATAAAGTGCATGGACAAACTCCGCAACAGGAAATTGAAAGAATCAAAACGGAAAATGTAATATCGCCTAAAAATGACAGACATATGCTCGCAGTAGCAAAATTAAACAAAGCAGCAGGTGGTAGTCTTGCAATGGTACTGTACATAGTGTATTGTTTTATAGTTGCATCTCATTGCCACGTTTAGAACCAACGTTTAGACCATTTTGCAATGCTAAAAGCAATGAAACCCTATAGACAATATTCTTCCATGGTGGTCAAGTGGTTTAGATGCGGCTGTACATGGTGCAGTACACTGCACTGAACAGCAAGCAAGCAGCGAGTTAGAACTGTCTCTGGAGGTGTAGCAGGCTTTAATCATGAAAATAAAGAGAAGAGGAAAAGAAATGAAAGGGCCATATAACTAGAACATGGAAAACTAAAGGACTGGCCCACCAGCCTTGGCACTTGAATGAACTAATTTTCAGGTGGCTGTTCACATGTGGTCAGACAAATGTCATTCACAGGGCAAAAGAGTCAATTACTGAAGTGGTTTATATACCATTGGTAAATATAGCAATGGTATATATGTTTTTTATTACAAGATCCTGGCAGACAATGAAGCCTGTCAAACCTTCTGAAGAAATTCTAGAAAGAATTATTGCAGTGCAAATCGTGTACCTCTAAGGTTTGTCCAAAAGGTAATAAACATAAAGTCTTGCCCAAAAATGAATCTGTGAGATTTCATGTAACAAATTACTTCGGCTGGCTTTAACAGGGTGCAATAACAATTCACCCTCAAATGCTTTTATAAATAAATAAGGCCTATAACCTATGTCAGAACTTTTCATAAGAGACAGATCAGACCTATGGAATATGAAATAACTTTTCCCATTGAACCAATCAGGTCCATAGCATTTGTCATTGGCTCATCACTGTAATAGAGGCAGGCTAACTGTACTGTGCATAAACTGTACTACAAGCCAACCATCAGTAAAATTGCAAATATATACAAAATTAAAGTTGTCTGGAACATTTTAAAAATCCCTCCTAAGAAGGCCTAACAAGGATTATTTTAGTGCAAATCTTCTATGCCCACAGTTTATTTGAGTAAGTCACGAATACCAAAACACTTGCCTACTACAGTATTCTGTGAAATTCCATGTAAGTACTATAACAATCCCCAGTATAGGCCTTTTGCATTTAAAATATGATTTTCACAATAGTCAAGCTAGGCCTACTGCCTTTGTCATATGTTTTTATAATAAACAGATCAGACGTATGGCATCGGACATAACCTTTCCCAGTAAATGAATCCGGTATATAGTAATTTCCCTTGGCTTCACACCATAACCGGTACAGTGCGCAAAAGCTCATAACCAGTGTGCATAAAGTTATAGAATTCTAAATGTGATTAAAACGTCTGATTCTCTCACAGTAGTCCATTTCATTAGAAATCAGAAAGACCACTGCAAAGGATTCTGGTACTTGGAGTTTTCCTAAGCATTGCAGACTACAAGCAGGGCCACTGGAATTATGCGTTTTTACGGTTGTAGCATTTTCTGAATATTTAAGGATTTTCTGCATTTGCCACATAACCCATCATTTGCTGCATAATCTGCAGAGTTTAGCAACAAAAATTGTTTCTAGCGCAAACAGATGATAAGTTACTCGAAATGCGACGACGCACGTTGTCACACAGTATAAGGAGCTTTGCAAAGGTTGACTTTCCTCTTCTGTTGGTTATTGCTGTATTTGGGTGTTGAACTGGTACTGATAAAGTGAGCCCTTTTTCAAGACAGTGTTAACCTGTGCAAAAATGCCAAAATAAGGAAGAAATACTATCACGAAATGTGCTGCATTGTGCAGCATAATTTGCCTTTTATTGCAGCATAATTTAGTCAACCCTGACACATAATTTGGACTTCCTTGGCCACAATTCCAGTGGCCCAACTATAAGAAAATAGTAATGTGGTACTCCTCTCTGTAAACTATCTGTTAGTTTGGATAGAAGGCCATGAAAACAGAATTACCTAAGCAATAGGATTGTGAGGATTAATGTTACTGATTATTTTTAAACTATGAAAATCTGCAGCAGTGAAAATCGGAGGAGTTTTAAATCACACATTAACTTACGATCTACCAGATGGTACTTTGCAGGCTTGGTACCTGGCGCCACTGCATCTGCTGCACAATTTCTATCCATGTCGTTCTTTACAACAAGATCAGAGAAGCTTGAGCAATGAAAATACACAGTCCTGTCAGCTAGTGAGGGTTAAAACTATAAGTGTCCAAAACTGATGGCTCTCAATAATGAAGTTTCAGCCTCTGGAATGTTACTGGTGGCTGACACCTGAAAGGTGAATGTGTGCCCCAACTTCCAGAGTATGTTAATATATGAGAACTGCCACAATTCCCAATGTATGCTTCAGCTTGGACTCTTGGGCTGCAGTGAAGGCTCTGTGACTGCTCTCCTGCTGCTTCTGGACTGTCCGTCATTGCAGGTGTTGAAACTTCTCCATTAGCATTTTTAAAGACAAAAACACATCTTTAAAAATGCATTTAGCAGCGCAGCTTATTCACTGCAGCCGCATTTAAAAGGCTTGAATTAAGCACTTTACAAGTGCAGAGGAATCCTTTATGGTGCGCGGTGTTTGAAGGTCTCTGTGCGGGGAGAAAGGTAAGTGTGTGCGCGCGCTCAGGCACTCGGCTTGGAGGGAAGTATGGTTACCTATATCATACATGCTTTTGTACCACAAATTATCAAGTAAAGAATCATGCAAAGGATGTATATCTGTTTCATTGAAAACAGCTCTGCGAAAGCGTAATATTTCTTCCCTTTGAGTGGGGTCGTTTTCATCTACATAACCCATAATACAATAGCAAATTATCAGAGTAATAATCATAACCACTGAACTCATTATTATACTATGAAAAATATAATTTAACTGTCTCTTCATTGTGTCATTTATTCTTGGACCATTGCCTCTTCCCCCTCTTTGCGGGAGTGAGGCCTAAAATGGAATAAGATCTGTTACGTGCACCCAGTTCCGCATCCCCTCCACTTTTACTGCTGTTGGCGTGCTCTGTGTTACTTGGTAGGGGCCTAGAAACTTGGGGTCTTTTTTTTTTTTTTTTTTAATTTCTTTATTTGTAAATTTTGCAAGAAGGACAACATATACCAAATTCAAAATAATAAGGACATACACAAATAAAAACATAGGTCATCAACACAGCACATCCTGCTACATTGGAGCATACAGATTATAATGGGGACTGATATCCCAACACTGGGAAGGTCACTACATGGTTGAAGTGTAACTTTACAAAGGGAAGAGAGGCTCGACGAGCCAACAACTGTATTACATGTGACTGAGACGTGGGATTGCAGTTATATCACAATGACATTTCAGTGAATCAATAACCTACAGTACAATAGCACCAGAATTATTCATTATGGACCTCAACCTCAGTGCAGTTGGCTGCTTGGTATTGAACAAAGAGCCCCCAAAAACTCAAAGGGCGTGAGGTAGGCGGAAGCAGCTCATTATATACATCCGACTGGGTATTACAATATACCATGTCTTTTTTCCACTCAGCCACCGTTGGGAGAGGACCCCGCATCCACCTCATGGCCAGCCTACGCTTGGCCAAAAATAAACCCATGGCTATCAGTTTACGTACTTTTTGCCCAAGGGCTTCACATAGCCCAACAACGCCAGCAAGGGGTCAGGAGGAAGAGGGATGCCCACAATTTCCGACAGGACTGCAAAGATTTGTCCCCAATAGTCAGCAACAGGGGGGCACATCCACGCTAGGTGGTAAAACCCCGCACCGGGCATGTCACAACGCTCACAACAGTCCATAGCAGCCCATATCTGTGAAGGCGTTCTGGGGTGTAGTGTACCATGTTCAAAAACTTGAAATGTGCCAGTCTGTGCCTGCCATTCAGAGAGACCTTACGAGTCACCTCACAACAGAAATACCATATATCGTCCGGGAGTTGCTTCCCGAGGTCGACCTGCCAAGCCAGTCTGGCTTTAGAATATGGAGCTACCTTGGTCTGTAAAGCCGAAGTGTATAGTTTAGAGACCAACTTGATTGAGGACTGGGAGCGGAGTAAGATGGATAGGGGGGGATGTCCATGGGCTCTGACAACTCGTCCCCAAGCACCGCCCGAGGCGCATGCCTCGTTCTGAAGAATTGAAATTGTGACAGGGCGGAGGGCTGTTCTTTATTAGCGATTGCGTCCTCCCAAAATCTCATTATGCCATCTTTAAAAAGGTCGCCCATTTCTGAAATGGCAAGACTTTGTAGTGAGCGGAGCACGCCTGTTTCTGAGCTGCAGGCAAACCAATGACACCACCCAATATGCAACTGAGGTGAGTATAGCTGCGCGCCAGCGAACAGTCCAAGCAGAGCATGCCACGCATGTACCACCGAATTCACCGAGTCAAGGACACCACATCGCCTATCTGGGGGTGTGGACAAGAGCCAGGGTAGCGGCGCAGGGGCCGCGGCCCCTCCCTCTATGCAGAGATGTGGAAGGTCCCGAGGACCATGGACCCAGGCGTGCGCATGAGATACCTGCGCCACCTGGTAGTAGAGCTCGAAGTCCGGAGTACCCAGACCTCCCGCTGAACACAGCAGCACTAAAGTGTCCATGGAGACTCGGGGCGTTTTGCCAGCCCAGGCCAATCTAATCAATAGCCCCCGCAATTCTTTAAACAAGTGCCGAGGAACGACAATAGGGATGTTGACAAACAAGAATAGGAAACGGGGCAATACCACCATCTTCATCAATGAGATTCTGCCCACAAGTGAAATCGGAAGGCGGATCCAGCGCTCAACGTCATCACTCAGCTTAGCAATAGCTTTTCCGTAATTTGCACGGACCACCAACTCAGCGTTCGAGTGGACATGTATCCCGAGATAATGAACCGGGTCTGCGGTCCACTGTAACAGATAATCTAACTGCACTGGAGTCGTACAAGGTGTCAACGGGAAGATCAAAGACTTATCCCAGTTTATTTTCAACCCCGCTAGCCCACGAAACGCATCACCTCTCGGATAACCGGGGACAAATTAACCTCCGGGTCTCTGACGTATAAAAGCGTGTCATCAGCATAGGCAGACACTATTAAATTATAACTAGGGAAGCGAAGCCCTCTGTGACTGTGATATTCCCTCAAGGCGCTCAGCAGAGGTTCAGCCGCCAGCGCATATAAGAGCGGGGAGAGGGGGCATCCCTGTCTTGTGCCCCGTGAAATATAGATGGGATCCGAGGCCATATCGCCGACACGGATACGCGCCGTAGGAGAATTGTAGAGTACCCGAACTAGTTGCAAAAAGATATCGCCAACCCCAATGCGGCGCAATGCAGCATAGAGGAATGGCCACTCAATGGAGTCGAACGCCTTTTCGGCGTCCAAAAAAACAGCCGCAGCAGGGATGTCCGGGCGGGTGTGTTGAAGGGCTCCAAACACCGTCCGGAGATGATGCGAAAGCGTGCGACCTGGGATGAACCCCGCCTGCTCTAATCCGATTAACTGAGGCAGTAGCGGAGAAAGACGGTTAGCAAGGATCTTAGCATAGATCTTAGTGTCCACATTTAGCAGAGACAACGGACGGTAGGAGGAACATTTTTTGCGGGTCTTTATCCGGCTTCAGCAAAGTGACAATCAAGGCTTCCCTCATGGTCTGAGGCATAATCCCGTCAGCCCCGACCGCTTGGGACAGAGTGGCTAAATGGGGGACCAGCTGGTCGCTAAAAGCCTTATAAAATGCCACCGTGAGCCAATCCTGACCCGGAGCTCTACCCTCTCGCATAGAATTCAAAGCTAATCTGATCTCTGGGAGCTCCACGGGGCGCATCAAGAACTCCCTGTACCAGTTCTGTAACCACGGCAGCTCTAGCCCTTCCAGGTATTTTTTTTTTTTTTTGTCCTCATCTCACCAATAAGCTTCTGCAATATCTCAAAGGGAAAAGCCAAACGTTCGGAACTGTGCGCCCAATGGCTACTACAATAGCTTAGGCCAACCAAGCCAGCCTCCTTCGTTGAAGGCTTGGTGTAATCATAGGACTAGATTAAACCAAGGGGAGGGTCTACATCAGATTCCGATCCTTACCCCAGGAGACCATGGCTGACCAGATATTCACCCCAGTCTCGATCTCGTCACCCTGATCCAAACGTGCCATGGCAAAAGCAGCTTTCAACCATTCCTCATTTGTTGGAGGGTGAGGCTCTTTCCATTTTAAACAGATTTCCCTTCGGGCTATTAAGACCAAGTATAATAGTAAACCTTTTTGATCTTGCTGAAGGTTCTTTCCATTGACAGCATCTTCCCCAAATATTACCAAGAGGACATTTACCATGATTCTGATCTTAAAAATACCACTAAGAACTTCCGCCACTCCCTTCCAAAAAACCCTAAGTTCTGGGCACTCGTAGAAAATGTGTATATCGTTTGCTTTGGGAAGGTTACATCTAGGGCACTTAGTGGAGGATAGAGGCGCGAACTTAGCAATCTTTGCAGGTGTGTAGTAGAGCCTATTTATGACAAAAAAATGATTCTTTTTTAGGCTAGCTGATCTCACATATTTGTAGAGAAGCTTCAATGAAGATTCATAAAGATCTTTACACTCTGATTCACATGGTGACTGATTCCACACCGCATACAGTGGAGGTAAGTCCAAATCTTCCACCTCCAATATCTTTTGGTACCAGAATGAAACCTCCTTTCTTTTGGAACATGCATTTTGCAAAGTTCGTTCTATCTCCCAGTCTCCTCTTATGTCCTCCTTTTCTGCTGAAAACCAGAAAGCTAATTGAAGATATTTAAATCTTGAAAAGCTACAGCCAATCTTTGCTCTTAGAGCTTCCCAGGGATGCACTCCATCAGTAGAGACGAGCTCCGACCAAATACTGATGCCCGCCCTTTTAATGGAAATCGCTAAGCTATCCTTCAAACAGACTGGGGTGCCCGGGGAGTCCCAAATCGGGGCAAAGTCAGAGTAATACCCAATCCTCCATCTACATCGAACCTTATACCATACCCTAAGGGAAGCCCTCAAGACTTTCAAACGCACCTTTTTAAAAAATCTTGGTGCCCCATATTTGTACAAAAAACCTTCCCCCGCACCACCACCCTCTGCCATCACCATTTCCCCTAGTAACCTCCCCCATGGTGTTTCATCTGGTTTAACAAGTAACATCCTTATGTTTTTAAATTGGAAAGCGACTGAATACCAATTGATGTCCGGGAGGGCCAGCCCGCCTTTAATGAGCCTACGTCTCAACTTTACCCATGACAGTCTGGCCCCTTTATTTGCCCAGATGAAACTTCCGATCTTACTTTGTATTCTGTCAATATCTTTACTTGGGAATTCAAGTGGGATTGCATTAAACAAATAAGTCAATTTTGGCAAAATAACCATTTTGACCAAATTAACCCGGCCATAAATAGTTAAAGGAAGGCTGTTCCATCTAGCAAATAGCCTTTCCACCTCTTTAGTGATCCTATTTAGGTTAAGCTGGGGTATTTTGTCCAGATCCTTAACAATGGTGATGCCCAGGTATCTTAACTCTTTACTCATGGTGCCTGCCCAGTTGTCGATATTCCAACACATCACCTCTGTTTTGGAGGAGTTGGCAAGATAATCCGAAAGGGTACCAAAATCTTCCAACAAAGCTTCAACCCTGGGGATAACCACCCCAGGATCGTTGGTATATAGCAGCAAATCGTCAGCATAAAGAGCCAGCTTGCTGCTATATTGCTGTGATTTAAAGGGAGAAATCTTATTATCCAATCTTATTGCTTGCGCTAATGGCTCAATATAAAGGTCAAACAACAACGGAGAAATAGGACAACCTTGTCTTGTTCCTCTATGTATATTAAAACTGGAAGTTAACATACCATTCAACAGAATTTTGGCTGAGGCTCCCTGATAACACTTCATCAATGTCTGAACAAAAACGGGGCCAAAGCCCATCACCCTAAGTACCTCCCACAGGTATACCCAGCAGACTCTGTCGAACGCCTTGGCCGCGTCTAAAGCCACCACGGCCAAGGGATCCGAACGCCCCATAGCCAAATCGATATTACCAATTAGCTGATGGGTCTGTTCCTGGATAAACCTACCAGGAATAAAACCCTTTTGATCAGAATTAATCATCCCGGGAACTAATTTGACCAATCTCCCTGCTAGAACACTCATAAAGATCTTATAGTCAACATTCAGCAGGGAGATTGGCCTATAGGAATCTGCCTTCCGGGAATCTTTCCCAGGTTTTAGGATCAAAACAATGGTTGCTTCTTTCCATGAGCTCGGAACCAGTCCTTCAGACCTATAAACTGAATTAAACAAGATCAACAATGTCGGGACCAATTGATCCAGGAGGAGTTTGTACACTTCACAAGGGAGTGCATCAGTACCGGCAGCCTTATTGTTTTTACCCTTCCTTATTTGGTCTCTTATTTCATTTTCCGTTATGGGGGCATCTAAACAGGCGCAACCCTCATTTGTTAATTTCGGCAATGATTTATCTCTGAGACAATTTTGAAGAGCATCATTATTAGGTACCTTCCCCACTTTCATTTATAATCAATTCATTTATATTGTTCTTGGAGCGATCTAATCTAGCTTTCCACGCCAAGAGGGCACCTGCCTTCTCTCCATGTTCAAAATTTTGCATATTTTTTGTTCTCCATTGCGCCCTACATTTAAAATCCAATCTCCCCCTATAATCTTGACGTACTTTATCCAGATCATTCTGAACTAATAGGAGCCTTTGGGGGTTCGCATAGCGAATCTGGGACCTCTCTTCCTCAAGTATACCGATTTTCCTCTCAAGGGACCGTAACTCCCTAGTTTCCTCCCTGTTCTTTGAACATATAAGACCATGCAACAGGCCCCTTATATTTGCCTTAAAGGCATCCCAAACATAATTCATGGAAGTAGAGCCCATATTTATTGAAAAAAAAATCGACGGTAGCCAATTTAAGAGCCCTTACTATATCCTCTTCTAACAGCATGGACCTTTTAAGGGTCCACCGGGGTTGTGGATTATACCTTTTCCCAACATACGAGACCAGCACTGGGGCATGGTCAGACATGTGGGTAGGCAAGACAGTTATATTGCTTATATTGACTAAGCCAGGCCTATCCATTAAAACATAATCGATACTTGAGGAATGCCAATGTTTCTTGCTATGGAACGTAAATCCGTTTTTTTCGCCCATTTTTGCCCTCCAAACATCTGCAAGCTCCAAATCATGTAGCATGTTTTTCAGTGCTAATCGTACTCTAGGGGCCCCCACATATCGGCTAAGATTAGATCTACCTTTTACGGGATCAAGAAGAACATTAAAATCGCCTCCTATAATTATTGGGGAGATAATTTGAACAAGGTTAGACTGTAATCTTATGATATATGTCGGGTCATCAGTATTAGGACCATAGAAGGAGGCACAAGCTAACTCTAATCCTCCAAAATCCAATATGGCCACTATCCACCTCCCTGATACATCTGAATGAATGGTTTTTATAGAGCAACCTGCTCCCTGTTTAATCAAAATAGTCACACCCTTATTATGTACTGTCTGCACTGAGGAACAAAAGTATTTTACCCAGGAGTATTCAGAGAAGATAATAGAACACTCTGCATGGCTTAAATGCATCTCCTGGATAAGACAAATTTGGGCAGAAGATAATTCTAAGTACTTTAACACCAGACGCTGTCTACGGGGGCACCTTAAACCATTAACATTCCACGACATAATCTTAACCTCCCTACTCACGAGGGAAATATCTGTCATCTGGTGGAAAGAGCCAGCACGGCCGAACGCTTATAAATGTGAGATTGAGGACTTTTTTTTTTTTTTTTACCCACTGCTCCCCACCTTTTTAGCACTGTCTCTTTCAATAGGGATATCACATACCCCCTGATGTCCGAACCCTCCAATGCTTCAGGGACATTAATAAGTCTCAAGTTATTCTTTCTTGTGTGGTTTTCCAATCGCTCAAGATCTCCCTTCAATTCTTTATTTTGAGTTGCTAGCGTAGCCATTTCCGCAGTAGAGATGAGGAGCGTCTCTTTGATTTTCGGTATCTCCTGCTCCAAAGCATCTGTCCTCAAGGAAACCTCCTCTAGCTTCTGCGCTAGCACCACACAAGACGCCTGAATCGCTGCCTGGTTGGTTTCTGATACAATAAACCTATTCCTCATCTCATCTTTAAGAGAGTAAGATTTCTGCCAGAGAACCTGTTGCAGATTCATCCATCCCAGAGGGGTTTTGTTTTCCAACTTTATGCGCGTCAGTGGGCTCTAGCGAGGAGAACCTGTTTGATATATCCACTGAGGGATGGATAACAGAAAGTTGGCTCCCTGATGGATCTTCTGAGCTCTTAAGAGATGCAGCTCCATTACTCATGACATCAAGAGTCGGAAGTACCTAGTGCCTGCATATCCTGCTGCGGAGCGACCACCAAACTAGACAACTTAAGCTGGGTCAAGGTCGAGGTAAGAGTCGGAGTCAGAGTCGAAATAGAATCTAGTGATATAGACTCCGGTGTTATAGGTGATATAGGTGACACAGGTAATACAGGTAGTATAGGTGCTATGCCAGACTGTACCTGTAACTGTAATTGAGACTCACTAGCTCTAAATGAAGCTTCTTTATCCAAACCCTGAGATGTAACATAGGATAGGGTTGTAGATGAAGATGTTGATAGAACCTTATAAAAAGCTTTCAAAGACGGGGTTAATTTCACTTTAACAGCTGGTTTTTCTTACCCCTACCCTTCCCTCTACGGTTGACTCCGGATTCAGAATTCGCGCCCTTGCATATAACTTGTTTTGCCAGTCCTGGGACTTGCACATCGATTCCAGGAGGAGAGACTCGAGTAGGCAAACTTAATTGTGTACTATCGATATCAGCACAGGACTGAACCATCCTGGCACGCAATACGTATCTACAGCCTCTGGGCGGGGGCGGGGAAAAACCAGGCTGCGGCACTTTATTTGTCTCCATACATTTGTAAGAATCTTCTCCCTTTATGGTTGTCTGAAAGGTCTGGGTACTACATTTTAAATAGTCTTCCTGCTGGCATATATATACACCATCAAACAGATAATCCTGCCAGAACTGACATTTGGTCTTACCTTCTTTCACCAAATAGATGACACCAATTTTATTGCCAGTCTTTGCCACAGAGACTTGCTCCAGACACCCTACCTGGGCCACCAAGTCTCCCCCTCCGTCTCTCTCACCGCGGCGTCCTGCTCCCACGCTGTAATCACCGGTACTGACCCTGCCGCCCGTGGCTCTGACCAGGAAGTAAGCCACACCACTCCGCCCCCACTCACGAGCTGCGCCCTCCCACAGCGAAGCTCGGAGTGCCGGCGAACCTCGAACACGCTCTGGTGCAGCACGCTCCGGCGCCATACACCACGCCCGGCAAGCAGACAAACAGGCAAACCGGCAAGAAAAGTGGAGCAGCGATATGGCGATGTAGAGGATATCGACGACTTTGGCGAAGGTTTCAGGTATGCCGGTACGCAAGATTATAGGCAAGGCAAATCTACACCGTCATGGGGGCCGCTACTCGAGACCGCACACAGACCCAAGGGAACATCAGCCACGACCGCTTGGCTTGCGGCCGCCATGTTTTCCCGCCTTCAACTATTCTCTTCTCATCCCTTCCAGGTATTGTAAGATATCCTCCTCACTGGGAGGGAGACCTTCGAGCTATAAAGCTCTTGGTAATAACTCCGGAACTGCTGAGTTATATCTTTCGGGTCAGTCCATGCCCTGCCGTCGGCATCAGACAATGTTGGGACGCCCTTGGAGTCCAGCCGTCGCCTCGCCAAGACCAAACCCGGGCGGTCTGCCTCACCATACAGCCTGGCTGTAGCATATTTGCCCATGTGTTTAACCTCACTGTCCGCCTCAGCATTAAACTCTGCCATCGTGGACTGCAGAAGCTCACGGAGCTGCGGCAAGGACCCTCGAGCCAAATCAGCCTCCAGTGCGGCAATTCGGGTCTGAAAGAGTGTGAGCCTACCACGGATAGAACGAAGGACTCCCGCGTGCTTACGAATAGCGATGCCACGAATATAAGCTTTAAACGATTCCCAAACTGTCGCAAAGGAGTCTACTGTGCCAACATTAATCGTAAAGAACTCTGAAATCCCCTCATTCAGCTCTGCTTTAAAAACCGCATCCAACAACGAGTATGGGGGGAACCGCCATAGAAAAGGGGGGGGCCCACGCGGAGGAACAGTCAGCGTCAACAAAATGGGAGAGTGATCTGAGAACGTACGAGCCAGCACCTCACAGTCCTGGACCCTAGACAGCAAGGCTTGCGAGATGAACCAGTAATTGATGCGCGTGTGTATATCATGCGGCGCTGAATAGTGCGTAAACCCTCCCCTAGCAGAGGAGCGAGCTCTCCACACGTCTACCAGCGGTAACTGCACAGACACATCCACAATCGCCCTAGCCGCAGCAGACGGGGCTCTAATCGGCCCCCTAGAGCGGTCCAATAGTGGATCCAGCACACAGTTAAAGTCTCCACCCCACACCACAGATACCGGGGAATAGTTCTTAATGGCTTGGAATAGGGACTGATAGAACTGCGGATCGTCGTAATTCGGGCCGTAGGAGTTCACCACCAGAAAATCTATGGAGGGGCCATAACAGCGGGTGATAACATAGCGACCAAAAGGGTCTGCAGCGCAACCTTCAATTCGGAGCTTCGATCTGGGATTAACCCAAGTGATGACCCCCCTAGAATGCGAGATAATGCAGGCAGCGTGAGAAACCTCCAGCACGCGGCTACCTATCAATAATACGCTACTCGGATGCAAATGTGTTTCCTGCAGTAAAGCAACGTCCACCTCCCTCCGTTTTAAATAAGCCAGAATTTTGCGCACTTTTCTGTGATAGTTAAGACCTCTTACATTCCACGTCAAGAACTTCAAGCGCTTCGTATGATTTATAGAGTAGACTGGTCAGTGTACATGGTGAAGAGGTACCAATTTGGATCCTAACCCCAAGTGACCACACAACCCCCCCAGAGAGAGGAACAAGACCAGTGAACGATGACCTGCAAAACTTTTTTTTTTTTATAAACCAATACATACCAATACAAACCCCCCACAATCCCACCCCCTACCCACGCCATGCATACCCCAACTGTGCATAGTCGCCTAACAGCCCACCCTCTTGTAAGTCAAACTCTTGACATCAAGAACAACAGCAGGTAATGCTGCGGGCGGATGTTACCCAGCAGAGCAACCAATTGCACATTCCTACGCCATACCACCGAAGGCGAACAGTAAAGCTTCACTTATGAAGGGGACACTACTGAGGGGGACCCCAGCGACCAGTATACCAACAGAGTACACCACTGCAAGAAGAACAATCTAGATAACAGTTCTGTAACAATCAGAAAATCCCCCTTCCAACATTGGGGAGGTCTTCCCCCTCAGTCACTAAGCCGATCTCGGGAACGCTAGCGCCGTCAGCGGCACTAACAGGGCAACGGGACAGGGAGACAATGTGAGCGCAGCCCTCGGAACTCAGTAGTTGAGGCTTTGCGATGAGGCCCCACCATCAGCAGCCTCTCCCAGTTCTCGTTTACGTTTGCCAGCAACCTCCCAGGACTTCAAGGCCTTCTGTAGGGACTGAGTGTCTGAGAAGATTCTGGGTTTGCCATCAAAGAGGACCCTCAGCCGTGCCGGATATAACATAGCATACTCAATGCGGTGCTCCCGCAGCTTACGCTTCAGAGGGACAAACTGCCTCCTAGCTTCCTGCACCCTAATAGTGAAGTCAGGGAAGAGCGAGATGGAGGAGCCCTCATATTGCATAGGGCCAAGCTCTCTTGCCCTGCGCAACGCTGCGCCTCTATCACGGTAGTTGAGCAGTTTAGCGATAATGGGCCGCGGAGGAGCACCAGGCTGAGGTCTCGGGCCCAGCGACCGATGTGCCCTCTCAACAACAAACAGGGCGGAGAAAACGTCAGCCCCCAGCAATTTTTGAAGGAGTTGCTCGACGAAAGGTTCCATAGGTCCCGTGGCTGTGGATTCGGGGAGGCCCGTGATGCGGAGATTGGACCGCTTCGACCTGGCCTCCAAATCCTCCGCCCTGTCTTGCAGCGTAACCAGTGCCTTCTCGACCTGTTGCTGTGTGGTATTGGTGTCCGTTTGGGCCTCTTCGGTCTCAGTGATGTGCCGTTCCGCCATGTCCAAGCGTTCGGCATGCTTATCGACCCTTTCCGCCATTCTGTCCATTCTATAGGCCAGCGTATCATTCTTGGAGTCTATGGCCGTCAACCCTTGCTGCATAGACACTATTTGTTTGATGTCACTCACCGGGTCGTCCACAGGGTTGTCTGAATCGGCCATCGCCGAGTCCGTCGCGTCTTCGTGCCGTTTCGATTTGCGCTGTTCGAAGTTAAGCTTCGGCTGGGACTTGTCCGGCTGCCCATAGTGACGCCGGTACCGGGGACCCCTAGTGTGAGCAGGAGGCACCTAAAAATCTCGCACCTCTGCGTCACTGTCTGGAGGGCACGAGTGATGAGGGAGTCTCTAGGCGGCAGGGGGAGGGAAGGCAGCGTCGCAGCGAGGGGAGACCCCACTCCAATGTAGTCACCCAGGTCGTCTTCCGCACTAAGGTGGAGCCAGCCAGGCGGGCCCGGCCAGTAAAGCCGATCCGTGCCCACCGGCACACAGATGTAGTCCCCCACAGGCAGCAAACGCCGAGGGCCTGCACCGCCAGCAAGCCCAGAGCAAACGGCCTCGGATGCGCTGCGCCAGGTATGTGACTGGCAGATCCTAGTGTCCTGCTGTAGGGTGTGGTCTGGAAGGAAAGTCTAGAAGGGAGTAATGGCCCAGACTGTGCAGCTATACAAAATGGCGAGGGAGGGCTCGCCTTGCGTGAAGTTACCCAGGAGGAATGGGGTTATTTAACTGCTGGCGCAAATCAGGTCTGTGTCCCAGCGCCGCTACCAGCAGGGGTTCAGGATGGCACCAGCCGTTGAGGCCACAACACCGGGCGCGGGGACACGCCCGTCCCCTCCGTCTCCAGCCCGCAGGCCACCACAGTCAGGGGCGCTCTGCTCACCTCCGGCCACTCGGGGCCCCGGGATGCATCCGCGACGCCCCACCAGGCCTCTGGGTCAGCAGGCAGCCGCTGCAGGACCGCAGCACGCCCCACGAGGGCAGAGAAGGCAGACAGCGGCGATGGGCTGCCGCGCGCACAGCGGCCGCGCTCCGATGTCGGAGGCCGCGGCACCGTCCGCAGGCACCCCGGGTTCAAAGCAGGAGCAAGTCACCTCCTGGGGATCAGCGGATCAACAGGAGCACCCCTGCTGGCAGCCTGCGCTCCCTCAGCAACGTCGAAGCGGCAAATCTTTACGGATAGTTTCGGTGGATGGCGGAGCTCGATCACCGAGCGGCCATCTTACAGCCAGGCAAGCTCCGCCCCCCAACTTGGGGTCTTTCCATGTTCTCACGAAGACCCAGTAAACGATGCTGATGGCTGTAGACAAGGGCAGGGGTGGTGCAGTACTGTCTGACTGTTGCAGCTGAACCTGTTTAGAATAAACCTGTACAGCTTTTGTTAAGGCAGACATGTATGCATTAATTTCTTGCCAAACACTTTCTGATGCAGACTTGGTATCAGAACAAATCATTTGATTTTGTTTAAAGGAAAAATTACAATGCCTACCTGTTACGACTTGGTGAGGAGTCAAATGATGATCCTTTGAAGGGGCATTTCTCAATGCATAAATAGCAAGGGGAAGGCAGTAAAGCCAATTCTTTTTCATTGTCTCACAAATTTTTGACACTTTGCTTTTCAATAAGCCATTCATCCTCTCAACAATTCCATTACTCTCTGGGTGGTAAACTGAGGTAAGTTGGTGTTCCACTCCTGATAGTTTAGAAATTTGCTGAAATACTGTGTTAGCAAAGTGTTTGCCATTATTGCTGCGTATTGCCGCTGGAAGCCCCTACCTCGGTATGACCTCTCTCACCAGGAATTTGGCTGCCTGGTCAGCATCACTCCTGGAGCAGGGTCCTGCTTCAATCCATCGTGAAAATGGACGTACCACTACTAACAAGTATCTATATCCGTTACATTTTTGTATCATATCTACAAAGTCTATGTGTAACTCTATGAAAGGAACTATTGGTCTTGGATTAGAGGATGAAGGCAGTTTGGTGACCTTTTATTAGTACTGATAACACACATGACATGAAGCTAGGAATACATCAACTAATGGTCCTAGATTAGGGATAAACCAGCTTTTATTTAATTCATCCATCATTATTCTTTTAGAATTGTGTGTTGGTAAATGGAGTTGTTGAAGGGCTGTTATAAGTAGTGACTGAGGCATTATAACTTTACCTGAAGTTGCTGATCTATAAAGAAGATCTGGAAATCCAATCACTCCCCCCCTACCCCCCCTTGATTTCCACAGAACTTTTTCATGTTGTGCTGCTGCATTTTGAATGTCTAATAATGCCTCTGTAGAAATATTCTCATAGTGTTTTATCTCAACCTCATCATCTGCATCTAAAGTGTGCTTACTACATGTTTTCATTGCATATAAACTAGCTTCCTTCGCTGCTGTATCAGCAGCTTCATTTCCTTAGACACCAAATCTGTTCCTTTTGTATGTGCCTGGCACTTAACCACTGCTACTTGACATGGTATTTGCAATGCAGCAATAAGGTCAGCTAAAAGATGTTGGTGCGCTACTGGTGTCCCATCAGATTTGAGAAATCCTCGCCGTTCCCATCTCTTCAGCCCTGAATGAACTGTGGAAGCTACATCTGCTGAATCTGTGTATATCGTTACTGGCTGGCCCTGACAAGCCTGTAGGGCTGTTATCAATGGTTTTAATCCAGCCACTTGGGCTGAGTCTTGGGCTGGCAAGGGTAAGAGGTGCAATGTGTGTAAGGTATAATCAGTAGGTGTACCAATAGCCTCAACAACAGCTGCACCTGCATGTCTTTTGCCTGTCTCCTGGTCTATCCATGAGGAACCATCAATAAACAATTGTCGGCCATCAGACAAGGGGTCCTCATGTGCCAGGTGACCATCCTCCTCTGATGTTACACTACAGTCGTGATCAGTGGGCTCTAGTGGGTGCACTAAAAAATTTGCAGGATTAACTGAGTGTACTTGCTCAATGCAGATAGAAGGGTTTGACAGTATTACTTCATAACCTGTCGCTCTTTGAGTGGTCAGTATATTTGTATTTTTCTGCAGCACAGCAAATGGAGAGTGCTCAACGTACAGTGTAACAGGGCATCCTGCCGTAATAGTACTACTCTTTTCTACTGCGAGAGCTGCTGCTGCAAGCGCTCGCTCACAAGGAAAGTGACCTTTCATTACTGGATCTAATAGTCCACTAAAATAGGCGACAGGTTTGTGACCCATCGGGCATTTTTGAGTAAGGACTGATATCATGGAATCCTCTGTGGCAGCGGAAAACAGAAAAAAATCTCTTTGTATAGTCTGGATTTGCTAGCAGTGGGGCGGAAGCAATTGCTTCTTTCAATGTCTGAAATGCACTTACACTGTCATCAGTCCACTGTATGCCTGTGTTGTCATTTTTAGCTTGTTTCATTGCATATAATAGTGGTTGTATGATGGTAGCATAATCAAATACCCACTGACATACAAAATTACAAAGGCCTAGAAGGTTTTGCATGTCATTTACTGTGTTGGTCTGAGGCTGATCACGTATAGTTTGTATTCTAGAACCTACTATCTTTTTGCCTTCTGCAGACAACACTTGGCCCAAATACAGCACTTATTTTTGCACAAACGGTAATTTTTTCCTTTCCACTTTGTATTCCTTAGTAGCAAGTAGCGTTAAGAGATTGAAAGTGTCCAAAACACATTCAGATTCTGTTTTACTACATATTAGTAAATCATCTACATATTGCAAGACTGTACTGTCTGACTGGAAATTTAGCATAACATCTCTCCATACTCTATTAAACACAGATGGAGACTCACAATAGCCTTGTGGGAGTCTAGAGTACTGGATTTGTTCACCATCAAAACTATAGGCTGTCAAATAATGACTGTCAGGATGTAAAGGTTTCATTAAAAAAAAAGCATTCTTTAGATCCACTCCAGAAAACCATTTGCTGTCACTTGGTATATTAGTCAATATCACAGATGGGTCTGGCACTATGGGGTACTCTGCTAATACTATGGCATTAAGGAGGCGAAAATCCTGAACCATCTTCCAAGTATTATCTGTAGATTTTTTTTTTTTTTTTTACAGGATAAATTGCGGTGTTACAAGGTGATGGACGGGAATACAGGACTCCCTGATCCTTTAGTCTTTGTATTGTCCCTCTAATACCTTCTTTTGCTTCTTTGGACAGTAGATACTGTTTTACACGTGGCAATTGTGCACCTGACTTCAACTTTATCTTGAATGGTTCTGCAGATATTATCAGTCGTACCTCGTCTGGAGCTGATGTCCAGAGACAAGGCGGGACTGCTGCAAGCGCTTCAATATCATGGGGGAGAAATGGCACAACTGTTAACGTGGTCTGTGCATGGTAAACACGCACTAACAAGGGTGCAGTGTGTCTATAAACTATCTCAGTCCTGGTGGGATCGTTTGAAAAGAGTTCTGAGTCAGAAATGCCCCGTGGTCTCAGACCAGGCATAAGAAAAATCAGGACCTTCCATATTCCTCCATCATTATCTGATGCCACCATGGCGCCCCACCTACTGGATATTTAAAGGGTATTCACCTGCCCCAGTTCATCACCACCAGCTTGCCTCCTGAAAATGAGTCTAGGTGGCAATTCCATCCATCTCCCTAAAAGTATTTCCTCTGTCTTCAGAACCATAAGTACTGCATCTGCTAGCGATTTATAATGCACTGGCTCTGCCCTTCCAACCACATTTTCATCTGGTATTCTTAGCAGATGTATCCTACATTTCGCATGCGCTGGTATTTCACATGTCATGGACCCATCAGAGTAAAACCTTATTGTCATGTTTAATTTAGACCTCAAGGGCCAGATGTACGATCATTTAGCATGCGCAAAATCGGTCGCAAAATGATTTGCGCATGCTAAAATGGCCGTTTACCATGTACAAAAGCCACTCGCAATTGCCTAAATAAAATAGCGACTAAATACCGACACGCAAAAATTGCCCATGCAATTAGCGACTACCAAATTGCGTATCGCGATTTGCGAGTCGCAAATTTTGGTGGTCGTACATCTGGCCCAATATCCCTTCCTAATAAATTTTCTGGTGAATTTGGAGAATAAAGGAGACGATCCTGCGTTCACACTCCTGCCACCTTTATGGGCACATGTGTTGTGTATGGAATGCGCTGTACTTCACCAGAGAAGCCCTGCATATCCATGGTGGCAGAGAACAATGGAACATTTCCTTCTGAGAGGCAAGATTTTGTTGCCCCTGTATCAACCAAGAAAGCATACCTCCTTCCCGTTATAATCATTTCTAACATTGGTTCTTTCTCTGGGTCTAGAGTCCTAGCTACCACAGAACAATTGGGATTCCCTGGTGGGTCCCATCAGGCTGTATGATAAAAGGGGTTTCCACCTTGAACAATCACTCTTCCTTGTCGTTGACTCCCTGTGCTCACCACTGCAGTAGTCTGCACCTGATGCTGGCCTCCTGTATGTACAACAGGTGCTGGTGCCCCTTGAACAGGTACATTAGAAAATTGTTGTTGTGGCATATAAACCTGTGGTAGTGGAGTTATTTGTTGTTGAGGATAGGGGACATAATGATAAGGACCATATTGAGGCGCTGGCCCTGACGTGTTCATATTTTGTCTTCCCCTTCCTCTCCCTATTCCTATCACTCCCTGCACTTCATCACTCTTCCTAAAGCGACATTCAGCAATAAAATGTCCAATGTTACCGCAGTAATGGCATTTAAAATGTCTTCTTCCTTGTATCGTTCTCCCCTCTCTTTGACCCCTTCCTTGCTCCCTGTTTGCAACAGGAACCTGCACAGCCATTTCTTTTCCTGTCTTTTCCCTCTCATTTTTCTGTATTTTTTGTGTCACCTGTTTGGCTTGGGCTCTGTCAATTTGGTCTTTACTTTTCCTCTACTTTTCTTCCTTTTTTGTACAAAAATGTATAATATGCGCTTGTATTTCTGCCCAGGGTTTTACATCTATGCCATGACCTGATCTAAATAGTCTTGTATGTCTCCTGGTAGCCCCTGTTTTTAAAACATTGTAGAATAATCTACAACTACCTCCCATGTCTACAGGTCCCACATCTGCTTCCCACTTTTTCTTCATCATTGTTATGTAGTCTGCACAGGACTGTACTGGAGACCTAGTTTGTGTTATCAATGCCCCAATGTCTGGTCGGTCTGGGTACCTATTCCTTAATTCAGTGCACACCCTAGAGAGCACTACTCCAAAAGCAGACCCATCCTTTAGTAATAGTTACTCCTTGAATCCCTGCACTTCTCATTATACTGTCCACCTCATCTCCTACTATGGAGCTCAACAGGCTCTTTACATCCCCAAGAGCTAAAGGTATCCCAGCTGCTGCATTTTCAAATGCTTTTATCCATTTCCCTGCTCCTTCGTGTAATGGAGGCAGGCCTTTTTTTTAGATTTTCTTTATTCATGTGTTGCCATGGAACAGACACAGGCTGTGCTTCCTGTGTCTTATACACCAGTGGCATCTCCATTACAGCGGTATTCCTGCCACCATGTCCCTTATAAGGTGTCTCAGACCTTAAAGCATATTTCTTACAAACACAGGCTTTGTTGCATGTAATCATAATCCCACTCTGGGTCCCCATAACCTTCAAAAATACATAAATCAGCCATATTGATCAATTCAGGGTCAAAGGATCCTGCTCTTGGCCACACTTTCATCTGTGGCACCATACTTTCTGTCCACCCTGCAAGGTTATTAGTAAATGGGACAACATTATACCAACTGTTTTCTCCCTTCACTATTATTTCATTGGGTGTCAAGTCACGGTTTCCTTTCCTTTCTTTTCTCTGTATAAAACTTGTCATTCCATGCATATTTTGTACATGAAGGGATCTTACTCCAGCCAGAGGGGAACTTTGTCCTAACTCTATCATACCCTCTGCTCGAATGGACGCCCAGACCTTGTTATACTACTGGGAAGCACCTGCTCTCCCCTTGTTTGTTCTCTAAAGGCACTTTGTTCCTATAATCTTCTATTTATTTCAGCATTTCTGTTCTCAGCCTCTTGCCACAATTCCATGCGTTCACGGTCAAGAACCCTTCTAATTTCACTCCCTCTGAGTTCATTTCTTCCTCATCTATCTCATCCTTTCTTGTCACATTCTTCATTTCTGTATCATATCCTATATCCCTTACAACTGGCTTTTCATCTGGTTTAAATATTCTGGATTTACATATATTTGAACAGTCATTAACAATAAGGCTTAATCTCTCAATTGTATTCTGTATTCCCTTTACACTGGTGTTCATGTCACGATAACCCTTATCCTCTTCCTGATGTATTTTTGATCGTGCCCCTAAGTCAAACTTCACCTGTGGGGTACTAGTATAGTATCCATTTCCCTCACTTGAGTTTTGAGGAATATTGCTAGCCCATTCTAATATGTCTTTTGACTTTTGTTCCTGCAATTTTCCATTATTGTCTTGTCTTAATTTTGCTGAAATGTCTCCTGTAAGGGACACTGTTCCCTCATATACTTTTTCAGGTTTAAGAGAATCTTTATTAATTGTTTGAGCAAGATCAAACTCCTCCATGTTTAATAAATCATCAACCTTTGATGTCAGTCAGGGGCATTAATGTCTATTGAGGTAGTGGATTCCTTATCTTCCACTGACAATGATGGATACATACCCTGACGGCATAAAGGCCCTTTAATTATCTCAGAATATGTCGGGGTGGTGCTGTGGATTCTACACGGGAATCCTGACTGAATATCTTCCTCGTGTCTAATGATGCTAATCTTTTTCTTCTTTTATCTCTTTATATGCTCCTAAGATATGATATTACATGGGCTACCACTGTATTATCAAAAGAGCCATCTGGCGGCCATGGAACCAGGGAAGTCTTTGTACCTTCTGCCATTCCTGACAATGTCTTTTTATTCTATCAGAGTCTCCTGGAAATGTGGAAATATATGGCCTAAAGGAGTCCCTTTCTCTCCCTGCCTCCCCGGGGAAGATTTCTTAAAGAAAGACATGACCTCACAATTTTTCTTTTAGTCTACCAGAATCTTTTACTATTCCTGTTCGTGGGGAAAGAACTTGTGGACTATAACACAGACTACTCCCTTTTGTTTAGCCTTATCTTCAGTTATTCCTAAATAAGCACGTTGTGGGAGACTCACAAGAGTTTAACACAACACACAGACACTCAAATCAGATGGATCTATATTACATTGAATAAATCTACCTGGGATCCTAGTAGACCTAACTCTTACTATTCTTAAAGGCTCCTGTCCTAATGGAGTTAACACTAAAAAACAGTTGGTACCTCTGATAATGCAAGAGAGCTCATGAACCATTACACATGCTATAATAATCACAAATCTACATTTACTATATATATATATATATATATATATATATATATATATATATATATATAATATATTGTTTAAAAAAACAACTCGCAACATATTTATACAAAATGTCAACCTTTTCTCTTTCTCTGGCGTTTTCCTAATTCATACTGTCAGGATAAACTTCTTATATAATTCCTATTTCTCTCGTAATTCTACAAGGGAAAGAAAAACAGTCTGCCAAGTTTAACTAAATACACATCTATTTCTCTGATGATTCCTAAACAAAGGTCTGCCAGGATCAACAAAACACATTTACTTCTCTCTCTCTCTCTGACGATTCCTAAACAAAGGTCTGCCAAGATTAACTAAATACACATCTCAATTTGTAACAGTTGTGGATCAATGCACAAGGATTCGACAATCGCCCTTTTTCCTACCTTATCTGGCTGCTGCAGACGTCCCCCAGACCGGTACCCTTGTCGTCCAAAAAACAGATCTTTCATCTCAACGGGCGTCTGTCATCCTCCTCAAATTCTGCACAACTAGATTAGTTGTCTGAAGGGGAACCTCCCCAGCGGCAGGCCGGAGCAAAGGGGATCTCTTGGCTGGCTCTGCCACGATGTCGGTAAAAAATCCTTTAAGCAGCTAAAATCATTTAATCACCAGATCTGCAACAAAAGGAGCACAAACAGGTTTATTGCATATGCTCAGGCTTATACAGCCGGGAGAGCAACCCGTACAATGAGAGAAGCAGAAGTCCATCTCAAATTACACACGCTCTGAGTCTAGTCTTATAATACTAATTTTGGCAAACATCCATAACTTCAATACAATGTTAACAATAGAAAAAGCTTCCTGCTTTTCCGTTATGTCCCACCCAGATTGCACACATTTCCTTAAAGCGCAGCTTTTTCCTGTGTTCGTGACTTCTAGAAGTCACGTTTCACTTATAGACTACAATTGGAACATTCTGTGCTGCTTCAAATTTCCTGTAACATATTTTAGTCAGGAAGTTTCCCAGCAAACATACAATGGGAAGAAAATACACTTAAGTCAGACCGCATTTAGACCGTTTTTTGAAAGCAGGCTGTAGGTTATTACCAGATAAAATGTGCAACTTAAAACATGCACTTTTAACCACACATTTAAACCGCATTATACAATATTTATTTCTTTACATGATAATATTTCACAGTTTGTGGGCAAGTGACAGGTAAAACAGAATAACTAGGGCCTAAATCTAAATTAGGGTTTTGATTCCTTTCCTATCCATGTGTATATTTACCAGGTGTAAGTCTAAACCTTTTTTTGCTATTCACCATTTCTGATACATCTAGGTGTAAATCTGTACTCCTTTTTTACTATTCACCTTTTCAGAATGTAGATTTACACCTTTAGTAATTCAACCTAATTTCCAACCTAATTGCCTGGAACATAGAGCACAAGGGGAGATCTAGGAGTTTTTTTTAAGGCACTCCTTCCAATTTATTATTAAATATTTCCCCTAAATGTTCGTAGGGCGAGGACTCCTTCACTGTTACACCTCCTAATTTCCAATTAAACCGCATACATTCCTTCCCCTGTTTTTGTAAAATGAATTGTGAGTTTGTTCTTCTGGCAACATTTATCAAAAGCGTATAATTTCATTTCCAAACCCACTTGTGTTACATCTAAAATGGCCAGATCATCAGCATAAAGTATCAGGGTATATGTTGCTTTCCCATACTAGGGGAAAATGAATGGGTTGATTGTAAAACTTCTGGTCTGCGAAGAACAATGCAAACAATGTAGATGCATTGACGCACCCCTGACTGAGTATATTGTTAGTACTATTCTTGTCTAGCCCAGTTCTCCTTATGAAGTGCTTTCAGTACTACCAGCAGGGTACTAGCAATATTAGTACAACTAAACACCAACAAAACAGAAGTACTCATCATGGGCCCAAACCCCGACGCCTGGAGCGACACCTGGTGACCCCTGCCCTCGGAAACCCGCCAACCCCGCCAACCCCGCCAGACCACGCACGCAACCTGGGAATCATCCTGGAATCCGAGCTCAAAATGGACCGCCAGATCAACTGTCTCTTCTTCCTGCTTCCACACCCTCCGCCTCCTTCGTAAGACCTTCAAATGGATCCCCCTCGAACACCGAAAGACCGTCACTCACGCCCTGGTCACCAGCAGACTCGACTACGGCAACGCACTCTACGCCGGAATAAACAAAAACCTCACCCGCAAGCTACAGAACATCCAGAACGCCGCCGCAAGACTGGTCCTCAACCTGCCAAAACACTGCCACATCTCCCAGCACCTGCGCACAATCCACTGGCTCCCCGTCGAGGCGAGAATCACCTTCAAGATGCTCACCCACGCACACAAGGCCCTTCACGGCACCGGACCAGCATACCTGAACAGCCGACTCAAATTCCACGCACCCCAAAGGACCCTACGATCAGCCCAGCTCTCCTACGCCATGGTCCCCCGCACCAGAAAGACAAGATCGGGAGGCCGCTCCTTCTCCTTCCTCGCAGCCAAAGCATGGAACGCCCTTCCGCTCCACCTCAGACAGTCAACATCGCTCCCCATCTTCGCAAGAAACCTCAAAACCTGGCTCTTCGACAGACCCCCTCCTTGATGGAATGGAACCTGCACCCCCCCACCCCTAGCGCCTTGAGACCCTTACGGGTGAGTAGTCGCGCTTTAACAAACCCCTGATTGATTGATTAGGCATACTCGATTTTCCCCAAAGAATAGCACGATCAATTAAGTTGAAAGCAGCCTGAAAATCCACAAAGCAACAGAAGAGATTACCACTTGTCTCAATTATTTTTTTGAGCCCAGGCCCATAGGCTGAAGCAGTGATTCATGGTAGAATACCCTTCTTTAAAACCATCTTTTTAATGGGCACTAAAGCATGATATTGTAAATCCAATTAAAAAAATAATTATTAACCTAGAATTAGTAAAATAAGATGTTACAACACATTAACTCATCAAAATAAGTGTTTTAAATAATTAATAATTGAAATATATTATTTTTTAAGCAGTTGAAAAAAATGTCCATCCTCACTAATATTTTTGACTATGAAGTGAATTTTGTTAAACGTTTTGTGTTGAATTAATCACAATTATTATTTTTGTAATAAAAGGTTAAAAGTCGAACGTATTTTTTATGACTTTTATAATAGATGTTTAAAATAATACAATAATCACATTGTGTGTGTGTGTGTCAGTCAGTGTGTGTGTGTGTGTCAGTGTCAGTCACCACACCAGTTCCGGTTGGATTATCCGAGACTGTCACACGGGCGGCCCGAGTTCGGGCTACCGGGGGCCCCAATTATTTATCAAGTCCTCCGCTTATACACAGAAAGTACTCGGACACTCCCGCATGCTGAATAAAGTTTAATGGCAGAAAAACGACGCGTTTTGGCTTACGCCTTGCTCACGCTGCTAGTACACAAACTAATCACTCGTGATTTTATCCATATCCTTCACAAAAATAAAAGAAGGACTACACCCATGTATTGTGCATATAAAATGTAACAACTGTGGCAGCCATTTTGTAATGATGTAAAAAGTCATAATATACAATGGCAACTTCATTGGTAAGTTCAAAAGGTGGCAGATAACGTATCAAAAAAGCAGTAAAATCACACAACAGTAGTATAGTAATTCAACAGTCGAGGTCGTACTTCTGTCTATCGATCTTCGTTGGGCATCATTAAATAGATTAAATAAAAAAGCCCGCACTTACGAGTAATGTATCTGATAAGAATACGCATATAAACAGTCATTCGGAACGTGCTACACATTAGTTCAAATTGTCACTCCACTGTAATTTGAATAATGGGCAAGACTGAGCTGGGGTATCGCTTGGGGAATTGCTGGGGGAACGATTGTTGAACTGTTTTTAAATGTTTTAATGATTGCACCCACAATTGCTGCTAAAACTGCACATTTTTAAAAGTTTTATTAGCCTACCTGCACTCAAAGTTGCTCTTTACTCTCCTTGTGTTCCGTTGCCACTTCCTGACTTTGGTAGTGCGCTCGCGCTGATTGGTCGGCTCTCAGCCAATCAGTGCTCAGCCCGGGTGGAGCCTGTTGAGCCCCCGTGGCATTCAATGAACGCCGCTGCGAGGACGCGCAGCGGGCACGCGGCTGGCGCGCCGAAGGCGCACCCAAGGCAAGCCCGTCTGCGCCCGTCCGAGCCAGGACGTCGCCAGGAGCCAGGGACTCTACCTCTCCCAAGTCACAAAGATTAGCCTACCCCCGTGAAGCATTATTTGCCTTATATGGAGTGGGTGCCTGTGGGACTCACGGCTGGGCCCCAGATGACTGCCCGACCTCCTGTGGACAATGTACCTTTAGGTTGAATCCTCCTGGGCACCCCATACCCTCAGGTCCTAGGACCTTGACACACACTATCCTGAGTATCAACTGCCAATCCCTGTCTAAACACCACGCTGAGGTATTCGACCTCCTTCAGGATCGATCGCCTGAGGTCCTCCTCTTAACGGAAACTTGGCTTTCCGAGGCCTCTGTGGCTATACCGGCACTCGCCATCCCCACAGGATATGCTATATGCAGTCTTAAATAGAACAGGGGGGAGAGGGGGTGGTATTGCGATCGTCTATAAATCAGTCCACTCATGTAGCTTTATCCCCCAAAACCTACCGGACTGTGAAAGTGCGCTCTTCAAAATTGCACTGAGTGCAAACTTCACCTTCTCTGGCCTCCTCATTTATCGTCCACCTGGTCCATCTAAAACCTTCAGAGAAGCTCTGATGAACACTATTACAGTACTAGCTCCCCAGACTGCCAACTTCAATATCATCGGTGACCTGAACCTTCACTTGGAGATGCTAGAATCACCGGACATTCTTAGTTTCTTAGGAGACTTGGCAGCCTGCCAACTGACTCAACTGGTCCACGGTGCTACGCATAGCGCCGGACATCTCCTTGACCCCATTTTTTCTAACCTTGAGTCACTGGAAGTCCTAGCACCTCTTCCCATGATCTGGACAGATCACTTTCTCATTTCAATGCGGCTAACGCTAGTTGGCCCCAAGTCCCAGCCAAACCAGCACCCTTCACTGAAACGGCCTTGGCATAAACTTGACCAGGAGTCTTTCCTTACAGCCTTGAGCACAAAGCCACTAGATAGAGCCATCAATTTGGAAGAGGCTGATGCGCTCTTTCATAGGTGGGTAACTCAAGCACTGGACACCTGCATCCCTTTCAAACTCACTCACTCTAAAGGTGCTCGGGCTAACGCCTGGTTCATCGAGGACCTGACCCTAGCCAGGAAGAATTGCAAGGTTCTGGAAAGAATATGGAGGCAATCATATGACTCCCAGGCTAAATTACAGTATAGATCAGCTATCAAATCCTACCATAAACTAGTGCGCAAAACTAGGGCAGCCCACTACTCCAGCCTGATCACCACAAGTACCAATCGCAGCAAAACTATATTCTCTCTTTTAAAGGACTTGGTCACTCCTCCCTCGGCATCAGGCAGTATTATATCCTCTAGCCAACAATGCGAAGAGCTGGCAAACTTCTTCCTGGAGAAGGTTGAAGGCATCTACCATAACTTCGACCACGGTGTAACTTCCAGCGTCACAGGGAGGAACACGCACATTGGTCCTGAGATCGTCCCTCTTACATCATTACCCACTATCCTCCTTAAAGACTTGGAGGGATTAGTGGTCAAAATTAAATCAGGATCTCCAGACCACCCCTTAAGACCAGACGCCTTCAGGAAAGTACAACAGGGCCTCCTACCTGAGTGTCTGGAGCTGCTCAATCTATCCCTTGCCTCGGCGGTGGTCCCAAAATCTTGGAAGCATGCAAAAGTGGTTCCTCTACTTAAAAAACCAACACTGGATTCTTCTAAGCCAGAAAATTATCGTCCAATCTCACTGCTTCCATTCCTATCCAAAATCCTGGAAGCTCATGTAAATTCGACGTTAACTCACTTTCTGGAAGCCAACCACATACTTGATAGCTCCCAGAACGGTTTCCGACCATGATGCAGTACCAAGTCTGCACTGCTGACGGTTGTTGAGCAACTAAGAGCCGCCTTGGATGCCGGCAGAACCTCTGCTCTGTTTCTGCTGGATCTGAGCGCGGCATTTGACACGGTCTCCCACGAAATCTTGCTCCACCGTTTGGAGGAGATAGGGATCGGCAATAAAGCCTTATCATGGTTCTCTTCCTTTTTGGCCGACCGGACCTTCCAAGTGATAGCTCCACCTTTTGCCTCCCGTGTCCACCCACTCCGCTGTGGGGTTCCCCAGGGCTCGGCACTGAGCCGCACGCTTTTTAATATATATATATGAGCCCACTGGCACGGTTGGCAAAAGCGCGGGGAATTTCCCTGGTGTCGTACGCAGATGACAACCAACTGGTGATCACCCGGTCTAACAATCCCAGTCCGGACAGAGCGAAATTTAAAGAAAACATATTGGCCATTGCAGAGTGGATGACCGCTAACTTCTTGCAGCTGAACTCTGCTAAATCTGAGATTCATCTGATTGGCAAAGACTCCCATCTTTGGACCAATGACTGGTGGCCTCCGGCCCTTGGAGCCCCTCCTGCCCCTAAACCTGCAGTGAAAAATCTGGGTTTTATGCTTGACAAGATCTCAGCTTTGAGACGCATGCCAAATCAGTGGCCGGAAAATGTTTTGGGCTACTGCGCGGCCTTAAACCGATACTTGGTCTATTTGACACCCAAACGCGTCAGCTGATCATCCAAGCTTCTATACTGGCCCGATTGGACTACTGCAACGTGCTTCTCTTGGGCTCCAATAAGTCTGTGCTGAACCAACTGCAGCGGGTCCAGAACGCTGCAGCACGCGCCATCTTCGCCCTCCCCAAGTACAGCCTTGTCTCCAACCTCCTCCATCGCCTGCACTGGCTGCCCCTTGAACACCGAGTGCGTTTTAAGGTGCTCTGTACCATGCACAAGATTCTGACCGGTATCGGCCCAGACATTCTGAGCGACCTGTGCGCCCTCTACTGTCCACCGCGAGCGCTGCGCTCGGCAAACCAGATCCTCGCACGAATTCCACGCATACAAAGGACCAGATCTGGCGGGCGCTCCTTCAGGCGACTGGCCCCCGCCTTATGGAACTCTCTTCCTCTACACATCCGCAGCAACTCTGATCACCAGGCCTTCAGACGGCTTGTGAAGACCTGGCTTTTCTCTCAACTCTAACTCCTCGCTTGCTCCCCACTTTGTCTTGCTTTAGCGCTGGGACGCCTCATTGCCGAGGCAGCCATGCGCTCTACAAGTATTCTAATCTAATACAAACAGTGAAATGTTGGCATAACACTCTGAACTTATTTAAACGGTGCCTCAAATTAGAAATGTCATTAAGTTCGAATGATAAACACCAGGCAGTATTCCCAAAACGCATAATGCGATGGGTACATCCTCCATCTCGCCCCAGTGGGCACAAAGTATCAACATGGTTGCTGCCTATACACTTGCAAAAATAACCGCAAGACATATGTTATCCAACTAATGCAATTTGAAACCAAGTTCTCCCTGGGTTCCTATCCAGCTCAACATCACAATGTAAGTTCAACAGCACATTATCTTCACACATCTCGTTTTCCTCCAGAGTAGACATTGTAAGCAGCACCTCAATATTTAAGTTACTTAATGGCTCAGATGTAATCCCCGCCACCCGTTTCATATGTTGCGTTTGAAACCATTTTTTTAAATTTCAATTTCCTTGAGAAATGAAATAAGTCAATTCTAGTTTGTGTGAAGTTCAAATTCAGAGGGACAGAAAGACAAACCTAATGAGAGGACCTCCATTTCTTCAGAAGAAATAGACTGCTGGGATAGAATGACGACAGTCCTGCTTTCACTTTTCTGCCCCTTGTCTCCATTCCCACGGGCGTTTTTTCGTCGCTTTTTGCTCCTCTCTTTGGCTTGTTTATTCCTCTCATTTTTCCTCTGCCCCTGGGCACACCCTGCTCTTGGTAAAATTCTGTCCTTCCTTGGTTCATCATCTGGAATTGCCGTAAAAAATTACTTTTCTTCTTTAGTGGGTCTTGATTGATTTCCTGATTGATTGCAGTTATTGATACATCCGAAAGGCTACTATCTGAGATGTCACTTTCACTTATCTCTCTCACAGCTGTTGGCATCCTAGTTGTCGCAGCACCGCTTATTTCTTTGTTATCAAATAAATGGTAATACTTTTTGTGAAATGTCAGGGTGCGACCTGCTTGATAATCTTTGAAATCTCTATGGAACTTCCGTTGTTTTTTCGCCGTGATTTCCTCCTCGAGTTTTCCCATGCGTGCTGTTAGATTTTTCATGTAGTCTTCCAAAGTTTCCTTTGGTACCAGTTGACTTAATTCATTAAGAATTCCATCAATTTCCGCAAGAAGCTTGCTTCTATCTTTTAAGGCATACCTGACAAGGATGCGCATCATGGTCATAGAGCATGCTGCCGAGTTGTTGGACCACTCCTCAAGCATCTCAGGGTCCGGATCCTCATTGTATTTTATAATATTTAGAGTATATTAGCAGTGCAGTTTTCAGGTTTTAGTGATTTTAATATTTTACATTTCTATTTTTGTAGGTGTGGGCACTTCTTCCTTCAACTGTGGCAACAACCTGTATGAAATTAATTTTTTGGAAAGTATTTATATGTTGGCAACAAGGTGTGTCTCACTGACTGTTCGTTTATGCCTACTGGGGCAGAACTTGGTTTCAAATTGCATTAGTTGGATAACATATGTCTTGCAGTTATTTTTGCAAGTGTATAGGCAGCAACCATGTTGATACTTTGTGCCCACTGGGGCGAGATGGAGGATGTACCCATAGCATTATGCGTTTTTGGAATACTGCCTGGTGTTTATCATTCGAACTTAACCCCTTCCACGCGGCGCAAATTTTCGCGCTGTGCGGGGGGTTATAATTAATCTACGGGAACGTGACGGAACGGTTCCGTCATGCGCACAGCGCAACCGACGTGCATGACGGAACCGCTCCGTCACAAGCATGGAAGGGGTTAATGACTTTTCTAATTTGAGGCACTGTTTAAATAAGTTCAGAGTGTTATGCCAACATTTCACTGTTTGTATTCAAATTACAGTGGAGTGACAATTGGAACTAATGTGTAGCACGTTCCGAATGACTGTTTATATGCATATTCTTATCAGATACATTACTCGTAAGTGCGGGCTTTTTTATTTAATCTATTTAATGATGCCCAACGAAGATCGATAGGCAGAAGTACGACCTCGACTGTTGAATTACTATACTACTGTCGTGTGATTTTACTGCTTTTTAGGTCTCGCCTAGCGTTGCTGCGCACATGCGCAGCTCGCTCGGCGACATTTATTGCACATGAGGACTTTCAGAAAAAGGCTTGAAGCCCCGCCCCTTATTCCCATTGGCTTGCGTCACCGTTTATGTTAATCGGTGGGCTGCCATTGGAAATAAGGTTTCTGGGGTGCCTCCTTTTCCCTTTTTGGGACGGCCCCTCCGACTGGATGGCTTGGCTTACGGCTTTCGCGACGATATTTCTTATCTATAGGGGCGTGTATCTGCAATCATGCCTGCTCGTCGGCCAATCAGAGATGGCAGTCTGCTGTTAATGGGCGTGGCACGCCGACACCTCCCAGAGCGAGGCTTCCCCCTTCTGTGCCGCCATTCCGCCCAAGCAACAAGCGAGGAAACCAAAGTTTTAACTGCCGTGCACACCGCGCAGAGAACCAGCTGTGAGTCCCGCAGCCCTCCGTCTCTTCAACCCGACGGTCAGTGCAGCCACGCCTCGGAGCTCCGAGCTGATTTAAAAATGCATGCCATGTGCACGGTACATCTATAGGACTGGGCAGAGGGGGTGGTAGGGTTGGAGCAGGGTCACTCGCATACGAGTCCTCCACCTCAACCACCAGGGCTCGCCAGGCAGTTTCCAACGCTCCGGGGGCCTTGGTCCGTGTCAGCATCTCCCTCCCTCCCTCCCGCTTGTAACTCCCTGTTGGGTAACCCTCCTACCCGCACTTCCATCCATGTTGCTTGGCCGGGATGTGCGCTCTTGCTAAAGGCTCATTACATTTAATAACACTTAGGTGCCCCTGGGGCACCCCCCAGACTGACTATGCAAGTGTCTGGGGGGCGTGGTGCAGGCCGGGCGCTGGGGCTGCTGATGTGCCCTGCGCCGCCGTCGCTGCTGCTATGAAGGTGCTGCCAGCGCTCCCTTCACGATCCCAGCAATCATGGGCCCCTCCATGCCCCCTCGCTGACTGGTGATCACACCTCCGGAGCAGCTCTGACAATGCCTCCTCCCTCCTGTCGCCTCCCTTGTTCTCACTCCTGTGCTTCTCCTGCTCCCCTCGCCGCCTCTTCCTCCCCCTGCCCATCCCCCCCACCCCCACCAGCCATCAACGAGAAGGAACTATTTATTTTAATTTTATTTTATTTCTTTATTTTATTTAATGCATTTTTATGTAGCGCAGACTTTACCCGAAGGTGTCAGAGCGCTGTACAATAGAACCAGAACATTTGCTTGCTGGGATAACCACACGATATGACGCTGAAAGAAACAGTTTTCAGCAAGGCTGCAGATATGCTTCTATAAAAGGTTTCTATTTCCGAAAATATTCTTGGGGTCCACGTAATTTTTGACAGATGCCAGCATCCCGATGCCCACATCCGAGATGCTCTCCTTCAGCCAATGCTTCCGTAAAGTGCCGACTACAAACCAAACAAAACAAAAAAAAAACTGCTTCAATATACACACGATGATGCAGGGAGGCCAATCAATCTTGTGACCATGAATGAATAAACACTGCATGATCAATGCTTTTATTCAAAAATGAGAAATGTTTTGCTTTATTTGATTTATGGAGCTCGCCAGACTATCAAGCTCATTAAGCTCCGTTTATTCCCCAAGGAAGGATGTGTTCCACGTGCACTATTTTCCATTCAAACTATAAAATGCAGATGAAGGCTTGCCAGACATTAAATGACATTTTACAAATAATTACAATTTCCAACTTGCGCGTTCCAAAGAAATAATCCCCATTTTTAAAGATTTTATATGAAAATATATAAACACACAGGCTTCTACAGCGGTGGGCATTCATGAATAATGTGCACATTTATGAGCTAGAGCCTTGCCTCCTCTCGTTAGAGACGGCTTCCTTAACAAAACACAAGGCTTTGCCTAATTCCCATTCTCAGTGACGCATTTTTAAAGATGAATGGTGTCCGCGTATATAAATGCAATTACAATACAATAAAATCTTACGTGTGCCACAGCATGTACTATTGTGCAATACGTGGAATGCAGGCAGCAAAACAAAACCAGCATTAAAAATGCAATAGGTCTCGCCTTTCATTAAATTAAAGCCATTTGCTTTGCTATACAATACCATTAGCAAAGCAAATGGCTTTAACTTAATCAAAGGCGAGACCTATTGCATTTTCAATGCTTGTTTGATACATTATCTGCCACCTTTTGAACTTACCAATGAAGTTGCCATTGTATATTATTACTTTTTACATCATTACAAAATGGCTGCCACAGTTGTTACATTTTATATGAACAGTTCATGGGTGTAGTCCTTCTTTTATTTTTGTGAAGGATATGGATAAAATCACGAGTGATTAGTTTGTGTACTAGCAGCGTGAGCAAGGCGTAAGCCGAAATGCGTCGTTTTTCTGCCATTAAACTTTATTCAGCATGCAGGAGTGTCCGAGTACTTTCTGTGTGTAAGCGGAGGACTTGAGAGATATATATATATTCACTGAAAAAACCATAGGTTTTAGGGACAGTTATAGTTAGTTGGACATTTCACTCGTACAAAACCCGTGAAATTCTCCCGTTCTAGTTAGTTCAGCTAACTATAACTCACGCCCCCGGAATGCACTGCTGATGACGTCACATATTACATCACTCATGACATGGGAAGAGAGAGCAGGTTTCCTGCTCTCTCTTCCAAAATTCGAAGCAGTTTGCTATGACAGGACGGGAGCCGTGAGGCTCCCGTCCTGTCATAGCAAACTACAGTGTCCCGGGGGTAGGCACCCCGGGACACTGCAGGAGCCGGCCCTGGGTGGTGGCGGTCCCCAGGGCCACCACAGGCTCCAGAAGGGGGGCCGCGCGGCACCCCTCCCAACATCTACAAAGCCCCGGGGAGGTGGCGGTCCCCGGGGCGTGTGGGGAGGCTCGAGCCCCCCCACACAGGTAATTTAATAAAAAAAAGAAGCCCTGGGGGGTGGCGGTCCCCGGGGCTGCGGGAGGGCCCAGTGCCCTCCCGCACAATTTAAAATTCAAAGCCCCGGGCGGTGGCAGTCCCCAGGACTTAGGGGGCTTAGAGGCCCCCCAAACCATTTTTTATTAACCCCCCCCCCGCATGCCCCCTGGGACTTGGCCCACCCGGGGGCCAAATAACAAAGAAGCGCTGTAGTCCGCGCTTCGTTTTTTTTTTTTTTTTTAATCGGCTGGATCCGCGCACCCAGCGCGTTTTTTGCCGATTTTAATAAAATAAAAAAAATTGGGGAGCCGTGGGGGTCCTTGTAGGACCCCCTGACCAGGCCTAGGGGGTCAGGGTGTTTCTACCCTGCCCCCTTTTTGCGTTTTACACACTTGTTTTTCTCTTTTCTTGTGCCTCGGTTCTACCGAGGAACAAGATGTCTGCCAACACTTCCTGATTTGGAGTGTTGACAGCCAATTAGCATGCAGCTCGTGATCGGGAGGGTACGCGGACCCTACGCGGCCATAGATATATATGTGATTTTATGTTTGATTTTCTCAGGAGCTACTGAACGGATTTACACCATTTAAGCAAAAGGCACGACTCTGAACCAAGGGCTACCTTTTTGCCAAATTTGGTGTAATGCCGTTCAGCAGTTTGGGCTGTAGCTGCGACTAAAGGTTCCTATGGAAAATTGCATGGGGAAAACACGTTTTGGGACCCCCTTTTTTCTCGGCCCCCGCTTGCCGAATCACCCCGAGACTTTCAGGATAGGAGCGCACCGGAGCGCCCCACAAAGTTTGAAGATTCGTCAACCGGCGCCAAAGTTATTTCAAATAGAATGTTGCGGATTTCCTATGGAAAATAGGTCCTAACTATACCTATCTACTGGCGACTGCCAGTAGATAATTATATATACCAAAAAAATATATATATGTGCATGTGCTCCTCTTGGCCTCAGAGTGTCCAATAAGCCAGGCGCTGATTTAGGACTGACAACTTCAAACTGTACTCAAGGCTGGTAGGCCGAAACGTTATTCTGAACTGCCACTTTTAATATACACCTCTTTTGGAAGCCATCAGTCCTGATTGCACGTCTGGTTTGTTGGACACTCTGAGGCTAGGAGGAGCATGTGATGTAACTGGGCACTGCGCCCGGTGTAACTCACTAAGGATGTACTGACCCTAATTAGCAGTGGGCTTGTGTCTAACATTTGGGCCTTAGAAATATTAGCTACAGCTCCTATCCAGCTTACTGAGCGTCTTCAGCATAAGCCTACGCAATATCCCCTGCTGGTGCTACCCAAATGTGGAACTGGGAACAATCCTGAAGGATCTCCTGAAGCCCTAATGGCCTGCCATGCTGCTGACCTTGCTTGCGTGAGAGGACCTAGTAAGACCAAGGAGTCCTAATGCACACCACGAAGCCCCCTACACTCCTTACCACAGATCTAAGGAGTTCTGCCCGAAGAATCTACTTCTACAAGTCCAGGTGAACTAAGTGGTGGCTCTGCCGTGAGAGTACTCTAACCCCCTGCGCTGACTTTTAGAGTTTTAGTTGTCCTGTAACCTTGTTTGTATGTATGAAATATGTGGTAGTTCTGTAGCTTGAATCCAGGCAAAAGGCAGCGGAGCGCTGTACAAAAGTAACAAGAAGAATAAAATCAATGAGTATTTAAAAGAGGTAGTTGGTTTGTGGACTGTGAATGGGTTGTGAGCTTGTTTTCTTTAAGGAGGTGCATCGTTGGTTATTTCCTAAATTGGGACCTCTTTGGGGTGGTCCTGATGGATACAGGGGTGTTCTGCCTGATCCTGGGTGCATAGATGGAAAAGGCCTGCACTCTGTGTTTTTTTTCTTTTTTACATTTCTTAGTCTACAGTGTGATGGTGTCCTGGCTGCGGGTGTGCCGAGAACCACCAAAGATAGTGAACTTTTCTGAAAGATAAACAAGGGTGCTGGTCGTAATGACTTTGAAAATGGTGCTGCTAGTTTTGCAGATTAGCATTTCAACAGGCGTGAATGAGGTGTGGAACTTACTCCTAAGATGGGACAAAAGACCTTGAGGGGGGGTGGGGAAGGTATTGTGCCCTTGACATGATGGCCACGTGGGCTGGGCCCAAGTCCTTGATTAACTTCAAAGAGGCCTACCATATCACAATCAGGTGTAGCTAACACCTAGGCCTGCACCCTTTTATTGCAGTCCTGCCAAGTACCACGCATCAGGCGTTAGACTAACGCATTCAGTGTGGTGTTCCGCATCACCACACTGAAATGCATTGTCACGCATATTTGCATGATACGATTGATGTCACTGAAGCCTGCAAACCTGTGTGTAGCAGCTGGCAGCACGCCACCTGTGGCTGTGCGTGCTGCTCCCACACGCTTGGGACCCTCTGTGGTACTTGGCAGGACTGCCAGCTGAGATAAGACCGCGCTGTCAGTGCTACAATGTATTATACCTATTCAATTTTATTTCCCCGGTGCCGTGCTGCCTGCGCAGCTCTGAGTCACTTGATGCAACTCTGAGACAGACTGATATCGCGTGGCGCTGCGAGTGTACGCCACGTCCTGTCTCCGGCTAGACAGTGCACCCTGGGTACCAGGAGTATGAAGGCGAGCTGCTCAGTAGTTTTAGTCACAACCATTATGGCGCTTCCGGCTCTGCTCGCATCGGTCTGGTGCTGTTTCCAGCAGTGCTGAGTGTAGTGCTAGCACAGGCCGGACCACCCGCAGACAATTCAGTATTGCTGAGGCCGATCATCGGGAGAGTGCAGTATAGGGCGTGGTTGGAGTGATGACCTATGACCGACCGTCACACGTCTGGTTCGGTTGTTGCGGCTGCCAGGAGAGGACTCAGACAGGCTGCCTGAATTCCCGTGCACTGGCGGCAAACTGAAAATGATTGCCGTGGGGGTTGGCACGAGGCAGCCCTTAGCCTACTGCAGTGTCAATCGCCAAGGCCAGAGACACAGCGCTAGGGCTGCCTGGATGAAGATGGAATCTCCAAGAACAGAGTTAAGTAAAGTAGTTACAACTTGCCACCCCCACCCGAGTATCTATCAGAGTACTAGATTAGTGCCCTTCAATTTCTGGTCCTGTGCAGCACTTTTAAGATCTTCTTAGAGTTTCTCGTTGCTGAAGTTAGTGTATTTTCTGATATTTATGTGCTTCCCTCATCTTTATGTTGCTTGTGAGAAAGTGTCACTCATAGTCCCTGAAATGTCACTCATAATTACACTGAAATTATGCAAATGTCACACATAGCAATATGAAACCTTGGCAGCTATGTTATTGTCCCCCTAACTAGATCGGCATCCCTTACAGAGGGCCTCTTTTTGACATCACATTGTCGGGTCCTGCTGGAGTATCAAGACCTGCTTGACAGATCAGCTGGGATTTTTCATATGACATTTGGGGTGTACTTTAAAGGGGGTACACAGAATGCCCAAAAGGTTTCTGCTGTCTGGTTGCTGAAAGCTCAGCTTTTTCCTATCAGACCTCTGTATCTGAAGTTGTTGTGGGTACAGGGACTGCCTAAAACTGGATTGGGAGGGTACTAGGATTACCATAGTACACTCCTTATGCATAGCCCCAGCACTCACAGCCCCCATTTAGTTTGGCTTTAGATTTCGGCCAACTTGAAAAGGCCCAAAGTGGGTAGGGTTAGCCCCGGGAACCTTTACCCCATTTGTTAGGGCATGCCCGGGGTTATTCCCACCCACTAGGTTGTGCAGGCATAAATGTTGCATCTCTAGGAACCCACTTCAGAACATCACTGGAACTTTGGAAGATGAGAACAGAATTGAACGTGTTGTCTGATACCTGAGAAGAACCTAGAAGACTAGACCTAATCTGCCTCTTTTACGCTGGTCAAAGAAGTGGACTCTTAAGAGTCATAAGACTGAACTCCTGTTAAAGCTACAGGGGCTCAACAAGTTATAAGAGGCCTTTTCCTGCAACTGTCCAGCTAACCAGTGGCAACTGGACCTTGACTGGACCCTCCTGTTGGCCTCTGCATGCTTCCCTGTGAGTCTGTAAGTGCCTCCCCCGAGGCCTTGGGCAGGGGAGGTTTAAAAGTGTGCTTGTGTGATGGATTGGGACTTAAAGTCAGAAGGTAAAACCTTTGACCAGGATGAACCTGGTTAGTGTATCCGACCTGCACTCCATCGCGATCAGCGTCAAACCGCGCCTAGATCTTGTTCTATGGTGCCCATTGACTATCACTGATGATTTGCACTTCTTAGCGCTATTTCTACTTAAAACTTAAAGAAATTATATCTCTGGTTACCCTTATTTTATTTTGGTGTAATTTTGAATATTCTTTTTAGAAACAAATTTTATTATGTCAAAGGTCAAGCACAATGCAGAGCTCCTTAACCCAGGAAACATCTGCCATATTATACATTGCAGATTGTCATCGACGTTTAGTTTATACATTATCATTATCATGGTTATGTAAAACAAGACAACATGAACGTTTTGAACCCCTCCCCCCTGTTGCACTATTCCACTACTGCGTTTCGTTTGCCACCACATCACCCACCTGATATATCCACCAATGCCATTAAACCATGCTGGAAATGTTGCTTTAATATAACAACTAATGTAACATAGAGCACTTAAAACATCTCCACTAGAACTTGGCTCATGTAGGAAATGTACCTGCAAGTATGCCTATAATTTAGCATTGGGATGGTTTGTATCTATGAGGCTAATGAGATCTATACACCTCCCGTAGTTTTATTTTATGTCTATTTTTATCCTTGTGAGTTTTTATATCTAATGTTATCTTTTAAAATTGTATAATTTTATCATCGAAGTGCATTTTTTAACGTATACTGATATATATGTAATTCATCCTCTGAATCTGTGTCTTTTATGGTAATCTTTACCGAAATAAAGATTCGATATACACATCACCCACCTCAATAAATAAATTCCGTCACTATATTGTTGGTCCCTCACCCAAGAGGCCCACATGACAATACAGATGCATCCACTGGGGGCACTGGGTCCAGGTATAGGCCCCGGTAGTCTGCCCATGTTTTCCAGATCTTGGGATGCTTTTGCGGGCATCCCCTGGCCTTAAATATTGGTATCTCCAATCCCATACAAAAGTCCAATCCATTTTTCCATGCCGAGAGAGAAGGTGGAGCCAATGCCCTCCACAGCCTTGCGATATCCCTTTTAGCCAATGTCAGCCCCAACAGTAACAGGTGCCTTTTGTACATATTACCCCCTATACCCTCCATGATCTGTAAAATTACCAATCTTGGTGAGGAGGGGAGCAACACCTCTGCAAGACAAGCCAGAACCCCTCGCCAAAATCTCTTGAGTGCTGTGCATTGCCAAATTGTATGTATTAGGGATCCCTCCTCCCGACCACACCGTAGGCATATCGGGGATGACACCAGACCCGCCCTCCACAACCGTAGCCTGGTATAATAAACCCGGTGAAGGTATTTAAATTGGATAAGACGTAGCCGCGTTGCTATCGCTGCCCCCCCCCGGGGGGAGGCCAGTGCATCCATCCAATCATCTCCATCTATTTGACCAAGATCACCCACCCATGCTTCTCTAAGTTTGTCTAATGTAGTAGAGCTATTGGTCACCAGTGACTGATAGATTTTCGAGATTTTATGGTTCTGCAGATCGCCCATAAACACCTTGGCTTCAAGAGGACTGAATTCGGGGAGAGCCTCTATCCCTGAAATGCTAGGATAAATGGCGTGCCGAAATTGGAGGCATTTATAAAATTGAGTTTGTGGCATCTGATACTCTTGTTGGAGATCTTGGAAGGACTTCAGGACAGAGCCTCGCATCACATTTCCTAACGTAGAGATTCCTATAGTGTCCCACCCACGAAATCCAGATAACGCAGCCAGCTGTGGCAATCGACCATTGTGCCACAGTGGGGTTTCCCGGGTCAGCTTGTCCCACCACCTCATCTTGCGGAGGGATTGTTTCCACACTTGGAATACCACCCGCGTGGCCGGCTGTCAAGAGTTGCGCAGGGGCCCCGAATACAATATGGTATGGAGGGTAGACTCTCCCATGCACCTTCACTCCACTGCATAAGCGGGGTCCTTCCTATCCCCATACCACCATTCATTCAGTACTAGCAGGTGCAATGCCATATAATACGGTTGGACATCCGACATAGCCAACCCCCGGAAATACGTCGACTGAAAGCAAGTCTGCAGCGCAACTCTGGACGCCCCCCTGCCCACAGAAATTGGCCCAATGCCGCGTTAACCTGGCGGAACCACGTAGGGAGAATCGGGTATGGATGGTTCTGCAATTGGTAAAGCAGGCGCGGCAACGACACCATTTTAAAAATACCCAATCTACCATAGATGAAGAGGGGCATGTGCGACCAAGCTTTAATCTCTTCATGAACTCGCGCCCATATTGGGACAATATTTCTGTCCCATGCCACACTCAGCAGATCTGACAGGAAAACTCCCAGATATTTCACTCACTCCGTAGTCACCTGCACCGCCGAAGCCCAAAGCCCCATAAACAGCCGTTCCCCCCCCCCCCCCCCAGGGTGGATTTACGAGGATTCATGAATAGGCCAGAGGATTCCCCAAAGATTTGCATGATGCGGAGCAGCCTCGGCCCGTCCTGTTAATGTCAGTTAAAAATAATAGGACATCATCGGCATATAATGCAATGTGATCCGAGAGCCCATGAGACCACTCAAAGCCCGCTACCTGCGCATCCATCCCCATCCACGCCGCCAAAGGCTCCATTGCTAAAGCAAAAAGATATGGCGACAAGGGACACCCCTGACGGGTGCCCCTGCCAATTGGAAATGTGAAGGAGGTGGATCCCGCAACACGCACCGACGCTGTAAGGTCTGTATACAGCAATTTTAAATATGACAAAAATCGCGGATCCATGTTAAGACGGTCTAAGAGTGCGAACAGGTACGCCCAACTGAGGGAGTCAAACGCCCTATCCATATCTGCCAGCAGGAGGGCGGCCTGTTCTCCTAGTCCCTGGATGGTGGCTATGACAGTGTGCGCTCGTCGGATGTTATGGCGTGTAGCTCTCTGGGGCATAAAGCCGGCCTGGTCAGGATGGATCAAATTGGTTATATGGGGTTAGAGGCGATTGGCAAATGCTTTGGCCAAACTTTTGGCCTCGACATTCAACAATGAAAAGGGGCGGTGTGAGGCGTGTTGGTCCGGAGGCTGGCCCAGTTTATGAAACACAACCACTTCTGCGTGCCTCCAGTCTCGTGGAAGACTACCTCGGTCTCTCACTTCGTCTACAACTCGTAGGAAATGAGGCCCCAATTTGGAAAAGTATTTCTTAAAAAATTTGCATGGGAATCCATTAGGACCCGGCGCCTTTCCGGAATTCAAATCTCCCAGCTCTGTGCAAATCACCACCTCGGTAAGCGGGAGGTCAAGATCTGCTCGTGCCTCGTCTGAGAGGGCCCGGGGCAGTAGGTCGTCTATAAAGCGGTGTATCATGCCTTCCTGTAGTAGTTCCTTAGGGGTATACAGCTCTGCAAAGTAACTTGCGAAACTCTCTGCTATTAGGGAGGGATCACTGAGAGCATTCCCATCTGGGCCCGGTATACTGGGAAGAACCTAGGGATGTAAGGCCCTTTGACACAGTCTATGGAGTAGTTTAATGGACTTGTCGCCCCATTGGTAAATTCTGCTGTGGGACGCTAGCCACGCTAGGCGGGCCTCGTCCATCAAGATGTTGGCATGGGTCTGTTGCGCCAGCACCAGCTGTTGGCGCACCAGATTCCCTCCCTCCCCCTACTGTTCCGCTCAAGTTCCATTATATGGGCCTCTGATCTCAGAAGCGATTCCCGCCGGGTTTGACATGCTACCGCACAGCATGAAATGTCTACTCCCCGTATGGTTGGCTTCATGGCCTCCCACAGGATTTCAGCTTCTGCTACCGTCCCCACATTTATGTCCAAGTATTGCTCGATTGCCTGCCCTATGTGCTCCCGATATTTCTCATCCTGCAGAAACAGGGGGCGAGACGCCAACGAAAGGGCTGTTTCTCAGGAACCAACTGTACCAACCAACGGCCCTCACTCTGACGGCATAAATATATAATCGAGTTGGGAGTAAGAATCATGCGTCGTTGAAAAATACGTGTACCCCTTCTCCTCACCATGGATCCGCCCAGCCCAACCCCCTCGCTAGGGAGTTCAGTTTGGTAGCTTGATGTGCATTGGAGTATCCCCCTGCTCTCCATCTATCTTTGGCCATGTCCATCACGTCATTCCAGTCCCCACCCTACTATTGCCAACCCTTCCGGTATATCCGCCCACAGGGTCGTAAGGCACTCCACTAGTGCCCACGACAGCGGCAGGGGGGCATATACACAGCCCAATACCACCTGTTCCTCATAAATGGTGCCCCCAATGAATACGTATCTCCCCTGGGTGTCTGTCCATGCCTTGATATGTGTGTATGGGGCCCTACGATGGATTAGAAGCGCAACCCCACGAGACCCCCTGGTAAATCCAGAGTGGAACACTTGAATATAGCCATATCTGAGGGGACACAACGCTTTGGTTCCCATTAAATGCGTCTCCTGAAGCATCAGAATATCTGCATGATACTGTTTGGCCTGTTGGGAGTATAGCCCCTCTTTTAACTTTGTCTAGCGCTCCTCTGACGTTCCAACTCACTATCCGGAGGTCCCCCGCCTGGGTTCGCACCCTATCTATTTGAACCGCCATCAAAGGGTCCCGGGACTTTGGTATGTGGGACAATTATCATCCAGTGTGCGAGTAGTGGCCATGTATTGTGGTGACGCAGTGCAAGCATACAACATGTATACCCCAGCTCCCCCCTCCCCGTACCTCAAAACTGCTGAAGTATCTGTCGCAGCGGAGGTGGCTTGCGGACCCCAACGGGAGCCCGCCCCCGCCAATGGTTCCCCTGTAACCAGCCCATATTTAGCCGGCGTTCCCCTTGGCTATTGAAAGTCTAACAAAGGTACTAGTCCCCCCCTCATTCTTCATCGATCTGAGCAAGTGTTACCAACAGTCCCCCATCCTGGGGAGTCCCGAAGTGGCTATAAGGCCGAGGTCCCCTGACTGGGCACCGATGCGCATCTGTTAGGGTCGCATTTAGATCGGCGTCTAGATCTCGACCTCCTGTTTCCTTTGATTTTGGGCTTGGGTGGCTTGCGGACGACATCACTGGACGAAGAATCAGATTCCATCCTGGGCGGCGTGCAAGGCCGAATCTTCACTGTCTCATCTGTCCAGCTGAAGACGTCTTCAGGCGACTCGAAGAATAGCGTGCGGGATTGGTATACTACCATCAGTCTGGTGGGGTACAGCAGTGCATATGGAAGTTTCAGCTCATGAAGGCGGGCCTTGGCTGCCATGAATGACTGTCACTTCTGCTGGACTAGTCGTGTATAGTCTGGAAATATAAGGATGCAGGTGTTTTTGTATGTCAGGGGCTCTTTAACTCTGGCTTGCTTTAAGATCGTGTCCCTGTCGTGATAATTTAAAATCTTTGCAATGACAGGCCTTGGTCTGGCTCCCGGGGGCGGCTTCTGCATCAGGGCCCTATGTGCCCTTTCAACAATGAAACAGCAGGACAGCGATTCCGGAGGAAGCCAGCTCGCGAGCCACCGAGTCAGGAACTGTTCCATGTGTCCCCCGTCCCCCCCCCATTCATATCCTTCAGGGAATCCCACAAAGCGTAAATAGTTTCTCCTGGCCCTGCCCTCTGCATCCTCCACCCGCGATACCAGGCTTCTGGTGACCGTCTCCAATGACGCAACTTTTTCTGTAGGGTAGTGACCGAGTCTTCCACCTCCGAAATCCTGGACTCAGTCTCTGTAATACGCTCCACTGCGTTCCGCAGATCTTGCCTAGTGAGCATGACGTCGGAGCCCACCGATCCAATCTTCGCTTCCAAGGCGTCCCTAGACTGCGTAATGGCCGCCATGAGTGCTGCATTATCCGGAAAGCCTCCTGCTGCGCCTCCCTGTTCGGTTGCCGAAGCCCCTGCTCCGGTGTAGCGGTCCAAAGTGCTCTGTTTAGCAGACCCTCCCGCCGTTTTGTCTTTCGTCATGGTGCAGTCTGGACACCAATCCCTCAAGATGGCGGCTCTATAGCACCCGAGTCGGGCCTCCAGGACAAACCGCGCCTGTAAATCCTGCGGAATGTGGATCTTCCTTCTTTGTCTTCTTGGCTTTCAGTATCTATCTCTGCACTAGACCTCCTGGGATATCAGGACACGGGCGGAGACCTCCTGCCCACAAGCCGCACCGAGTTCTAACCCGGCCGCTTCCGCAGACAGTCGTGCATCATCCCCCCCCCCAAATGGGTGTCCCACTTTCCTCTTGTGCGTTGCCCCCGGCCGTCAAGGGTAGTATGTCTCACGACCTGCACCAGGTTCCCACACTGTATATGAGGCCTAGGCCCGGCCCTTCACCAAGCAGGAGTCAATGTCTTGTGGGGCCTGATCCGACCGCCGGGATGAATGGAGGAGGAAGGGAGGGGGGGGAGAACAAAGCACTCACCGGGCCACCACTGGGGTCCTCCCGGCCACACGGATGCCGTCACCGCTACCGCACACGGTCTGAGCCGGCTGCCAAGAGCTGATTCGCCCCTCTGCCAGCCCTCCCTCACTAGGAGCACTTCGGCGCTGCCGCATCCGTCGTTCTCTGCTCCGGCTGCCGCCCAGGAGGCTCCGCCTCAATCCCGCCCGCTAGGCCTCCAAGTCCGTACACCACCGCTGCCAGCTCTCCGGCCTCGGCACGGCTGTGTGTCGCAATCGCCACCACTCAGTTCCACCACTGCCGCGGGAGTCTTTTTATAACAATTTATCCGACGAAACAGGATAAATGCAGGATATTCGGCACGGGCAGAGGGGAGCTCGCCTAACGCGCGTCCACCATGATGGATCGCTAGGACACGCCCCTTGTTTATTACATTTTACTCTATTTTTCTCATTTGTTTTTAGATCTTTATTGTTTTGCATTCATCTTTATTACTGCATAAATAATTTACACATTGCTTCTAAGTTAAGCCTGTTTCTTCTGGGGGGTTGAAGTCAGGGCAATTTAGTGACTTTATGGCTTCAACCTGACATAGATTGTAACTACTACGTCAGGCGGGTAATTGTCTTCCTCAATTAATAACCCAGTTTCAATACAGCAGGAGGGACAGAATACTGAAAACCCATACAAAACTAATAGAGGCCAGATTGGCTTGAAGTTAAACCCTGGGGAGAGTACAGGACACCATTGCAGGAATTCTTGTGTGAGTAGAAAGCACAGCTGACCTTATTCTGTAGACCCCTTGAAATGTGATTGATTGGTTCTTATTGGTATCTTGGTACAGTGTGTTGGTATCTTGGTACAGTGTGTCGGACGGTGACCATATTGTAGTGGTGTCGGGGGAAACTCTGTATGCACAGCATGGTTACCTTTGTCATAGATAAAGACTGATTCTTTTTGGTAGAATAGAAGTCCGTACTTTTATGGTAAGCCCTGTGATGCCATTAGTTGTTGTTAATGTACGTACCATAGTTGGAAATTCTAACACAAGTGTGCTAAATACTCCAATTAACAATGTTTTGAGAAGACAGAATAATGCATATTGAATCAGTGAAAACAGTTGTAAATTAAATAGGTGTGGAGACAGGGTCACAATTCTCAAGTTGTGCTGTGAATTCCATAATCATATCAATTCCTGACGCATTATCTATTTTGACAAACCCTAGATAACATTTTTTTAACAGAAGTCGTAGTGTGCAAATAAGATTAGTACAAACATGTTTTATATATTTTTCTTATGGAGACAGTCACAGTTCTCAAATCTGGCTCCAAATTCCATAGCAGTATTCCCTCTTCTAGATGGTGTATTATCTATATTAGAAAACCATACGTCATCACACCAGTAAGTAAATGCTCCTGTATTTTGTTCTTTAATGGTCTAGTGGTGCTACCTACACATTTTCTGAAATGGATATTGAAATATGAAGATTGTGTGTGGTATTGTAGATGATCCACCCATAGATCCTATGTCTGTAGCCATTGGTAAACATAAAGTCCTTTAGTTTGTTGTCTCCCAGTTTGGAAAATGGAGCAATTGTGGCATTTGTATAAGATTCTAGGTTTGTCCAGAAATATCTTGTTTTTCTTCAGCTGATCTAAGAATGGTAATCTATACAGGTGTTGTTTGAGATTGGTGTCTCTTCTGTATCTGACTTCTGGGTAAGGTTGTAGTGTTTATCGCTCCATCTGTGAAACTTACGTCATTGCTTTTTCTTGTAGTTGGTCTTCATAGCCTTTGTTAGCAAGGCGTTGATATACTTCTTGAAACCTTTATTCATGTTAGAAGAAAATGCACAAACAGCATCACAAATACAGTGCATTAAGAAACGTAGGTGTAGCAATAATATTGTACAGGAATACTATTATACTGTGCCGAATCAGATTAAGTATCCATACCAGCAATTCTTGGTGAAAGGGTGTCCGTCGAAGCACCACATGTACCAGTCGCTGCCACACACGGGCCGTCTGCCTAACCACATATGGCAACTCAGCCGAAAGTCCCGACCCCTCCATCAATAAAGCGGAGAGGTTCTTTTCCCCCTAGAGTCCCCTCCAACAGAAGCTTTTCCCAATTATTCCCCTCTGCCAGCCATCGGGCCACATGCTCTGCCACTGCTGCAAAATAATAGAGCTCCACTCGCAGTGCCTACAACCCTCCTTCCTCATAGCTTCTCATCAGTGTGGCCTTGGCCACCCTACTTCGCTTGCCCGCCATAGCAGTAAAGTAAGCAGTGACTCCAATTGCCTAAACACCCAAGCGGGCATAGGGCAAAGGGAGTGCTACATCGTATGAAGACAACCTGGCAGGAGTACCATCTTGGAGACAGCGATCCTGCTCATAAGCGACAGTGGCAAAGTGTTCCAAAAAGTGACTGATGACCAAAGGAAGTCCAAAACCCGGCACATATTATATTGCAATTGGGCCTTCTGCGAGTGAGCAACTATAATTCCCACGTAGCGAAACCTATCCAGCTCCCACCAGAGACCCAAGTTCGGAACGTTCTTTTTCAGGGGTGAGGGGGGGGGGATGGGGTGCTGGGGGTCCGGGGGTGCAGGGGGGTCGAGGGAGGCCAATGAGGCCACTTGAAACATCAGCGGTTTCCTTCTGTTCATTCGCAATCCTGACACCCCTCCAAAATATGTAGGAGCTCTCCAAACAAAACCCGGGGTGCCCTCAGATAAAACAACATGTCATCTACATACAGCGACACAAGGTGTCTCGTCGTACCCACTTGTATGTCCCACCGCGACAAATCCCGATGGATCCTTATCGCCAGAGGCTCCAATGCTACAGCGAACAACAAGGACAACAAGGGGCAGCCTTGGCGGGTGCCCATGCCTAATTCCCAGATTTCTGAGCGGCAGTTCCCCACCCTGATTTTTGCACTAGGTCTCGTATAAAGACGGCAAATCCAGGCATGGAATTTTGGAACAAAACCGAAAACCAGCAGGACCTCCAACAGGTACCCCCAATCGAACGCCTATTCGATATCTACTGCTACAGGACCATTTCCTCTTCTGCCCCCTGTAACTCATGAAGTATATGCGTGAGATGTCTCAGGTTCATACCCGTATTACGACCTGGGATGAACCCACATTGATTCTCGTGTACCAACTCGCCCACTTCAGGGCTCAGACTGCTTGCTATAATTTTACAAAGGACCCTCACATCACTATTAAGCATAGTAAATGGATGATATGTTAAAGGGTCTGTCTTAACCAGGTTTAAGCATCATGCGGAGTTCCCCTTCTGGCATGGCTGAGGCAGTACACTCCTGTCTTGCACCTCCAGGTATACTGCCAGGAGTCCCTCTGTGAGAGTCGCCTAGAAGGCCTGCATAAATTCTGCCGCAAATCCGTCCCCCCTGGGTGCTTTATGTGTAGGGAACAGCTTCAACGCCGCCCTCCACTCTCCCAATGTAAGGTCAGATTCCAATTCAAGACCCACCTCCTCCCTCACATTCGGGAGATTGAGGGTCCCAAGGAAGCCCCGTATCCCAGCCTGTGTGATCATCAGATCCCTCTTGTAGACACCCTCCAGGTGCTGCCGAAATGTGTCCACCACAGCTGCATGAGTGGCTCTCAGCGCCCTCCATCTGACGCCCTCAAGTGTACAACCAAAGCCACTGCTGCTTCCCTACTCAATATCCAGCCGAAAAGCCTCCCTGAGTTGTTGCCCTCCCTGTGCAGGCGTTGTCTATACTGCGTCGGGGTGTACTTGTCCAATCTGTCCCATATATCTGCTTTGCAGCGGCGCAAAGCAACCTCCTCTCCCTGTCATTCAGGTCCCCAGCCTGCAGGGCCACCAGGTCTGCCTCCCTCTCCTTGAGCTCCCTGCCCAACTGTCACCGCACCCCGCACATCAGACTCAAACTATGGCCTGCAATACCACCTTCATGGCCTCCTATTTAATGGCCCTGCTGGAAGCACTTCCCCACTTTTCGCCCATGTAATCTGTCAGTGATAACGCCAGAGCTTCCCTACCCACTGCATCGGAGAGTACATTCACAGGGATTCTCAAGCGCACCCCCCTGCTCTTTCGCTGTTTCCCACTGCACCGCACAGCTAATTGGAGTATAATCGGATAAGAACCTAGCCAAGTACGGCACAGACACGCTCTCGTCAACCGGGAGCCCAGCCAACAGCACCCATTCCAGCCTTCTGTACGTATTGTGTGTGGGGCAGTGGCAAGTATACACCCGACTCTACGGAGACTGCAATCTCCACACATCAACAAGGCCCAGGTTATGCATCACCACCCTCAATGCAGCTGTCATCTAGGGTTTCACGCCCCGTCAGGGTGGAAGTCTTTCTATTTTACCATCCAACACTTAGTTGAAATCACCCATCCAAATCAGAGGCACATCGACTTCCTGGCTGACCAGCTCTTGCATAGCATAAAAAAAATCTAGGTCATTTGTGTTGGTTGCATAAGTGTTCAGTATGGAGATGTATCGCCCATCCAGTGAGCCCTGCAAGAGTACATAGCTGCCCTCCACATCAGCCTCCGAGTACATCAGGGAAAATGGTGTCTCAGACGCCACCCAGACGAGAATTCCCCTGGCATACGTAGAGTATGAGGCATGGTAAATCTGACCCTACCACTTCTTAGCTGTTTTGGCAGCTTCCGCATCATTCAAGTGAGTCTCTTGGAGGCAAGCCACATTGATTTTGTATTGTTTAAAAAAGGACATCACTCTGTACCGATTTTGTCTAAGAGTCCAATCCTCAGACATTCCAAGTCAAGAATCTTTACACTTCCCTCATGCTTTCGTTAGAATTCGACAAGTAACTGCCCCATGACCAGCTTTGAACAACCATCTAGCACACCTGTAACATACAACAAAATAATAAATCCCCAGCCATAAACATCCACCTACCCACGGACTAGTATAATAAAACATAATGTCTATACGTGTCCAACCAATTGAAGTGCCAGGACCAACACTTGTTCCCACACCCCGTCCAACTGGACGAGGCAGCGACACTCAGACCAAACTTGCACAGCAAAACAATGAATTAATAAGAGCAAAAAAGAAAGGGGAAGAAGAAAGGAAAGCAAGATACGGTGGGAAGAGGAGTGAAGCGCAGCCAGACATTCGGGGACCCCCGCCCATTACAGATCAGACCGCCCCTCATGCCGGTAAAAATCTATTAAGGACATCCTTTATCGGGCACAGAGGTGTCTCCCCCAACGTTTCCATCAGCAACCACCAACCAGAAAACAATAGATATGCCATACATCAGCGCCACCGGCACCAACACATGCCAAATACCACAGTAAGTCAAGTTTCATCTTAAAAAGTGACTGAGTTCTCCGGGGCCGTCATCAAAATTTCAGGGACAATGTCAGTCTCGGGCCCCAAGCCATCCTCTGTGAGGCTCCCCCAGCGGGCCCCTGTGCTCCATCATCTGCATTGTACCATCTTCCAGTATTTTGACTTTATTATTGGCCTGGTGTCCAGGAACCACCCCAATCTCTGTTCCCCTGCAGCACTGGAAATCCTGCAAGACCCTCAAAACAAGGCCAGGACGACCTTCCAACCCAGCAACAACTTTGGTGGACCTGAGTGGTCATTTCACCAAGCAGGGCAGACAACCCCGAGCCTCCAGGGACCTTCAGCCCCACTCAATCACTGGGTCACTTCAAGTCTCCACCACATGGCCTCCCAAGCCTGCACAGAACACCTACAGGCTCCCACTGGCTCCCACAGAGCCACTCCCCCCTCCCCTCAGGCCAAGATCCTCGGGTGCCCCGCTCCTGCCGCCCACAGGCCTTACCTAAGAGAAGCAAAAGGTGAGTCTGGCCCGCCGCTCTGCTTGCAGTGCCCGGGGGTGAGGGGTGGCACCCATATGCAGCAGTCCACCATGTGTTCGCTTCGCCTCAGGGCTCAAAATGGTAGGGGAATCCTCAAAGCTCACCAGTGTCGAGGGCCATTACGCCCACCACGCCTTGTCGAGGCAGGGACCCTCATCAGCGCTTGCAACACTATCTTGTGTGGGGACATGGGGTGGAGGATGCAAGTTCCGTCTGAACACTCTATGCCACAGGCAACTCCAACAGGGCAGTACTCCCAGCAAAGCAGCCCCCAACTAACCTAGGCAGAGCCAGCCGCCACTATGAGCACCTGCAAGGCCGCCTTCTGACACCTCCCAGCAGCTCAGGCACAAGCTGCCGTTCCCACAATTGAGGCCCAGCCGGGCTCCATTCCCAGAAGGTGAAAGTTGCTGCACCAGGTCATGTTCGTGGTGAGGTTGTGATAGTCCCACAGCTTCCGTCGGCGCCTTAACCATCAAACAAGCTTCTGCTTGGCCGGCCCGGAACAAAGGCACTCCGTTGAGGGACACCCCAAAGCTCTCCTCAGTACAGGGGCAAGGCCCACCCCCATAGTCAGCCCTCCCACTGTCTCTCTAGGCCACCTTCCAGCAATCCAGTCTCTGACTTTGTGGGGGAGGCCCCACCGGATCTCATGACTCAAAGTATTGAAAAGAGGCTCCAATTCACCCTTGGGAGGGAGGGGGCCAAGCCAAACAGATACCAATTTTGTGTGTGTAAAAGGCCGCTTTATTGAAACAGGTGCACATTACAAATACCAAACCTGGCAACTGCCTTACAAAACTAAACCTCACTATACATCGAATAACTGACCCCTGATCCCCCCCCGCCCATATGATCCCTTCAAACCTTCCCCCACCCTGCCATTAACATAACAACAACATTACACAGTATTGCAGTTAAAAATGATGCACTCCAATAAAAACCTAAATCCCCTACCTGTCTTTCTGCAACTGTAACTAACAAAATGTCTACCCTGAAACTTAGACTACCTGCCTACCCTTTCCCTGCCCCTGCTCACAAATTCCAATACTTAACCAAAAACCTCTGCCAACCCTGGCCAACTTTTCAAAACCCCGCCACCCAGGAAAAAGGAAGGTCGGATCTACCGCCTGCCCTTTTTTCTGCCCTTCCCTCCCCACCCCCTCCTTCATCCTAGCCATTTTATTTTCCTGAGTGGCTTTGAACATTAAGAGTCCTAGCTAAAACTTCTTAATTTCTAAAAGGTATAGATCCAAGCCAATCCTTGAAAGGTGAACACCATCCCCTCTGAAAAAGTCAGCAGTGTCAAAACGAATTTCCTTATGCGCAATCGTGCCAAAACCTACCTCCCTACAAAAACGTGCCATCTCAGTGTTAAGTTTCCTTCGGGCCCAGTCTACCGCCCCTGGGTTAAGCACCCCACGCCACACCCTACAGGGCACAAACTCCATCCAAACTACAAAACAGCCTGCCCACTGTTGCTTAATCAGCGCCAAGTCCCTTTTCATATCTCTCATCAACACTATGCCTTTCTCTTTACCCAAGTCGTTTTCACCCAGGTGTATGACCAAAATGTATGGGCACCTGCCGCCCACCATCAAGCTATTCAGGCTCGGAATCAATTCCCTCCAGGACATACCTCCTTTTCCCTTACACAAAACATTAAAAAGCATCTGGTTAAATCCTAGGTTCTGTCCAAAATATCTCTTGCGGGCCTGGATTTGCGCCCACTTCACGAAGGAGTGCCCCACTACCCAAATTGTCATCTCCATGGAAAGGGGGCCAGCCACCGAACCTTAATCGAGAAAAACTGCGTGAGCTTATGCTTTGTTGACAACTGCGCCAATCCCCCCGTCAAGTAACGTTTGTACACTCCGAGGACCACCTCCCCAGCCGCATGATGTCACCCCGCTCCCATCCTCTATTGTTTGCTTCTGATGGTGCCCTAATTCAAAAGGAGTGAGTCCCAAAGTCCGTGCCATTGATACCCAGTTCCTTTAACACCTTCTTCAGCACCACCAGCAGCTGAAAAGCTGTGACTCTGATCCCATGGCCATTCTTAAAAACTGACCCCCAGGCCCTTCGGACACTGCGCACCAACATGCCTCCCAAGTGCACAGACAAGTGAGCTGCGGAACTGATGCTTGTAGCGAAACCTATTCACCTAGACCCCTCTGATCAGTTTTAGACCTTTTCAACTAACTATGTATCCTCCAACCATGTGGGACCACATCTTCCAATCCCCCCACCCTTTCTGTCCCCCAACAATTCTGATACCCGAAATGCTCCAAAAAGCATCCACACCATCAGTGTGGAGAACAAGCAGGTCTCAAAGCCATCTGTGCAGATTTTCGGCAATATCTGTATTACCCTGCCCAGCAGCCGCCACGACAAAGGCTTCCTCACATGTCAAATCTGGCCATGTTCCCTGGCCCATCCCTCCAGCATTCATGCACCCAACTCACCTGCTGACAGCGAGTAGCCCCATAGTAGCTTACCCACAAAGGCAATACCCGCTAACTTCCCTGTAATTGTCACCTTCAATAACCCTTTCTCAATCATATCCAGTATAAACTGAATGACATCCTCCCCCCGTTGATCTTTCTCAAAATGCCGCTAGATTATAAGCTACCCTGGTAGACTTTGCTAGCGACCCTACCACCAGTTGTAGCATCCTGTGTTGCCTACGTACCACAACTGCTGCGGCATGGGCGTCTGGGTTCTGTCAGCGTCTTTGGCTAGCCCACAGAATCTCCCCCACTGCGAACGAGACAAAGCATCCGCTATGTCACTGTCCATACCCGGGACGTGCAGTGCCCTGAATGATATGTCATGGCGCAAACAACCCAGGACAAACACCCTCAACAACTTCAGAACCTGTTCGTCCCTTGCTGACTGGCGGTTCACTATCTCCACGACTGCCATATTGTCTACTCTGAATGTCACCTTCTTGTGCTCTAGTTGTGAACCCCACAATGTTACTGCCACTACTAAAGGAAGAAAACTCTAGAAATGCAATGCTCCTACCCTGTCCCTCCATTGTGTCGGCCACTGCTCAGCGCACCACCTTCAATGCCAAAAAAGACCAAAGCCCTTGCTGCCTGCCGCGTCTGAGAAAATCTGTACGTCCCATACCAAGTCTTCCTCCCTTGCAAGTGGAATCCCATTAAAAGACTGCAAAAATACCCGCCACATTCTCAAGTCCTCCTTTACACCTGCTGAGAGTCACACATGATGGTGAGGTAGTCTTTGTCCTGCCAATGCCCTTCCCAGTCTCCTATAAAAGGTTCTCCCTACTCTCACCACCCTGCATGCGAAATTGAGATGGAGTAGTAAGATCTGTATCGCCTTGACGTTCACCTTTTCCCGAGCTGGCATAGCATTGAGCAATTCCAATATCTTTTGTTTCTTATCTTCTGGCAAGCGCGCCTGCATTGCTCTCGGATCAATTTCTATTACCAGAAAAGACAATGCCGTGCTGGGGCCCATGGTCTTTTCCGGTGCCAATGGTACCACCAATTCCTCCGTCAGCTCTTTGAAGTTTTCCAGGGCCACCTGGCACTCCGTGGAGCCGGAGGCACCCACAAAGAAGAAATCCTCCAGATAATGTGTCACCAACTTGTGACCTGTGCGCTTTGAAAAACAGCCACTGCAGAAACGTGCTATACCACTCAAATAATGCGCATGAAATAGAGCAGCCCATCGGTAATGCTTTTTTATCCACATACCATTTCCCGTTGAAATGGATACCCAGAAGATCCCAATCATCTGGATGGACTGGAAGCAAACTGGAAGCAAACGGAAAGCTGATTTTATGTCACATTTTGCCATTTTTGCCGCTGCGCCTGCCGTCACCGCCAGTGACATGGCCACGTTAACAGAGGAGTATGAAACTGTAGCTTCCTTGTCGTCAATAAAATCATTCACTGAGCTCCTTTCTGGCCATGATAGATGTTGAATAAGCCGGAATTGACCTGGTTCCTTCTTTGGCACTACCGTAATGGGTGCCACAATTAAATTTTTCACAGACCAATCGGTGAAAGGCCCAGCCATTCTCCCTTCCTTCATTTCTTTGTCTAGCTTTTCCTGCACTATTTGTTTATGCTCCTTTGCTGACTGTAGGTTCTCTGCCCACCTTCTGTGCCTTGGCCCACCATACCCCAAGCGAAAACCCGACCTGAAACCCTCCCTCAAAACGTCTGCAGCCTTCTGGTCGTCATAACCCAGTAAGGCTGCATTCAACTCTTCTGGCCTAACCGGCGTATGAGCCCTTTGGCCCAGACCCCTGACCTCCCCTAGCCCCACGTGCCCCTGCAAAGTGTTGCTGCTGCCCCCCTGCGGTAGCTCCTTTCAGCTGCCACTGCTGGCCCCTGTGTTGGAAACCACCCCTGCCCGAAACAGTTAACCAGCGCATGCTGCCCCCCGCACTCGTGGTGAAATTTACAGAACTCCCGAGTGCACAGTCCCTTGTTGAAATCCCAACAGGACCTTCCTGACCCCATCTGTCCTCTTCCAGCACTTCCCACCCCTCCACAGGTGGGTCTCCCCTGAAAGGGCTGGTACACTATTGGGAGCCCACTGGCCGTGAAGATGGTCTTACCCGCTCTGGACGCTCCCAAGGTGTGCTGCCACAAATGTGTCCAGTTCCCCCCCATTTTGCTTCGGGATCCCAGGCCATGCGTGCTCTAAACTCCTCCTCATATTGTGCCCACACATAACGCCCCCCCCCTTGTGATCTGTGCTTTCCAAATAACGTCCATGTATTTAAAGGGTGCCACACAGCGCTCCGGATATTTTTCGCTGTAAACGCTTGCGTAAATCAAAAACGCAACCGTCCAGTTTTCAACAATCAATAGCACCCTCAGCCACTTAGCCAACTCATACTCCTCTTCTTTAGACCCTTCTTATGTGTGCACTTCCCTATGAAACAGTTTAAGCATTTCCACGTATTCTCCCTTTCAAATGCGTTCTGTAGTCCGCATCAGATGCGCTCCCAGTGGTTTAGTCACCCCCATATAAGGAAGTTTTTTAATCTTCAACTCCTTACTTTCTACTTTATCTTTTTTCTCATCAATTGTCACCTCTCCTTTATCAGCCATCTCTGCACTTTTGTTAGCTTCAACTTTGGTCTTTCCCTTCTTACCTTCTTCCTTTTCGGTGCCCACGCCTACATCTAAAACATACTTGCCCTTCCGCAACCTACCGTCCTCCCCCCCCTATATCGCCCCCCCCGTCCCAACCGAAGCCATCACTGGCTTCCCCAGCCTTCCCTGTGCTCTACCTGGCTCTAAGGAGGGTGCCTGTGTTGCCGCAGTCCACCTCTCCAGTGACCCCGTGGTCAATACCGACTTAGCTGGCCTCCACGCAGGCTCCAACGCCCTCCGTGTAACCTGCAAAATACTATGAGACACATTACTCTGTCCCCCCCACCCCGTCTTCCTCATCCCGCAATTCGCCTTCTTCAAGGCTCTCCTCATCAAAATCAAGCTCTTCGGCCATTCGCGCGTTTCAACCTGATGGTCCCTACTGAGCCCTCGACTCCTTGCCTCAGGGGGTGCCGACTGCACCTGCCGTTATTCCACTGGACTCCCTACCTGCTTATTCCTGTGTTCCTTTGGCCCTGCGGACTGCTGAGGACCGTCGGGTGTTGGGGCCAGCGAGACCGCTCAGGGCCTACATATGTCGGCCGCAACGGGGTCCCCCCATGGTAATGGCTCCACCTCCACCAGCTGCTCCCAGCTCTGCCAAGTCTGTTCCTCTACGTTGCTCCTCCGCCTGAAAAATAAATGACTAGTCTGGTGTGCTGGGCCTAAGCAAACCCTCCCCTAGCTCCTTTCTCCTCTTCCTCCCTACTCCTAACGTACTCTCTGCCCACCGACGCCCCACCTTGAACAATTCGCCCACCTCCCTTTCACTAACCCCCCCCCCCCTTCCTCTCATTCACTCCAATCCAGTCCGGCGGCAACGCCTGCCGTTGACTGATCCTTCCCTGCCGTTGACCCAGGGCCCCTACTACCTTGCGTTAGCCCGCCCTTCCTTTTACCCCACTTTTCCTGACTCATGCCCTTTTCTTTGACCCCAAAAGATCCACCCGGGCCAAATGCGCATCCACCTGCCCCAACATGCCCAGGCCCCTCACTTCCTTGTTCCAGGAAGTGAAAATATCTAACCCCTCCCATGCTTGGCTGCCCCCTGCAGGCATCCATTCCCCATGAATTTCCTCCTCCTCCCCCCCCCCCCCCTCTGAAACATTGGGCTCCTGATCCTCAATACCCGGCGCACAATCCTCCCCCGACCCTCCCAGGGCTTCCCACCGTACCCCAGTGCCACACCCTCCTGCCCGGAATGCCCTCAAGCCGTGTATACCTCCAAACCTGCCCCTGGAGTGTGTTCTCTGAACCGGAATACCTCTGGGGGTCCCACACCCTCCCATCGGCCTCCTGTACTCTCATCCCCCTGTGCCCCTGTCTCCCGCTCCTGCTGGGGCATAACCGCATCCCCCCACACCCCTCTTCCCTTCCGACCCAAGGCCTCATCCCCCTGCAGCCCCGCCGCTCCAGAGGCCTCAGACACACTCGTCCATGCCCCGGAGCTGACAGGACCTTTCCTCCCATCCCTCCCTTCAGAGCACCTGATGCGCCCTGCCAGCCCACTCGGACCCCACCCCCACGCTCATTCGCTGGAGCCTCAGACTGTGCATGAGACTCCGGCACCAAGGAGGACACAGGGGCCGCTCTCCTGGCATACGAGCGGCCCCTCGCACTTACCGCCCCGATCTTTGGCCTTTTAGGGGACGTGCAGGCCGCGACGGTGGCCGCCACCCCTGCTGACGCCCGCCGAGGAGGGCACGATGCACCAGCGGCATCTGGCATCAGCAAGTCCAGCCGCCCCGCCTCGCTGAGCAGGCGCACCGCCTCCAAGACATGGTAATCCTCGATTGCAAACGACTATTAACCTCACTACCAACACTACCAACAAGAAAAATTCTCCAGCTACACTACCCTGCTCCCAGCCACCAGGTCACCAAACCTAAAATGGTGGCTGAGAGCGTCCCTCACGAACCCTTATACTGTTGGGCTATAATTGGGCTCCTTTAAAAACCAGCCCAAAATGTCAAAATGGCCGGTACCTGGCCAGCCCTACCCCTCCCAATCTGCCCGGGGGGCAGACTTCCCAAGGCTCGGCTGCCCCCCAAACACCCCTTGCGGCATAGCCTCCGTAAACCAACGCATCGATTTCCGCACCTGATGGCGCCAGCCCCAGCACTCGCAGCCTCTTCAGGCCCGGTCCAACAGGCGCAGACCGGCCAGCTTGGCACAGAATCTCTGTGCGACAGGGGCTCTCCAGAGCAGGCCCCGCCCCAACTGTCCGCCCCGATGTTAGTCCACTGGCCGCAACGGGACAGAGTTCTCCTTGAACTGCTGTCGCCGATCGCAGTGCAGCCGCATAGTAGCAAGCGTCTCTGGGCCTCGTCATGCCACAAGGATCTCACTGGACTCCGCTGGATTGCTGATCACGGAGTAGCTATCGTCCCTTGTGGACTCCCAACACTTACCCCCTCAAAGCCAGTAGACTGATGAGCATAATTCAGCTCTCTGCTGTCCAGTAGGAGCGACAGCAGTGCAGGATTCCAAATGATAGGCCTGGCGAGACAGTGGCTGAGCTCAGCTACATCCTGCTGGCTAACTTGTCAGGTCACGCCCCCCTTGATATACTCTTGACTTGTTTTTGGTGTATGCTGTCTGATTACTGTGGTTTCTTTTGACGTGAAGGAGTTTACCCCTTGGGATTTTGTGTATAATGTTTCTGGGGTGGCAATTGTTGGCATGTAGTGTAGAGTCAGATGCAGTCTTGTTTTGGGGAATTTTGCTGCTGATTTTGTTCTTGATACAGGTGGTAAGCTACATGTAATCCACTTGCTGTTTCAAGATAGCTGAGGTAATTAATTGCAATGTCCCATCCATTGATTGTCAATTGGCCCAATATTCTTCTAGGAACTTGGCCCTGCCATATTACTAGAATATCAATACAGCATCCCCGGAAAATTATATGTTTGTTTAGGTGTTGAAAGACTTCATCCCAAAGCCAATAATTATCAACCTCAGCCACAAATATACAGGTGTACGATGGAGCAATTTTGACTCCTAAATTGGCCCATTGCTTTTGTAGGAATATGTTGTTGAATGTAAAAACATTGTGGCTAAGGCAATTTTGTTACATTTCCTTATTCATATTCATTACTTTCCAAAAAGTGAACTGACCTGAAAGGTGGAGCAACTGACCTAGAATTTCTAGGCCACCCAGGTTGCAAGTTATTCCCCTTTTCAGCGAGAAACAATTAAGAATTAACCTTAAACATAGGCATACTTTCCTATGCACGTTTCACCATTTTGCTCAACTCCAAGACAGTCTTGTTCATCTTTATCGTCTGATCGAATAATTAAATCCATCAACAAAATATAACACACAAGATTTTTAACACCCCCTAACTCCTTAACTCTGAGACACTCTTGTTTTCGGTCTAGATTTATTGTGGTATTTCTGATGGATTTGCTTCACCTTGATTTTTTTAATATGCCATCAGTCTTCAGTATCACTGTATTGCCAATAGTAAAGTTAATATAAACCATAACAAAGGAAACAAATGTTGGCAGGAGGATTATGATTCTCCATTTTGGACTGCAGATTTTGGGGTCCACTAGCAATTTTCCATGTTACCTGTTTGATAACCTTGTGTGTACTGCTCGGCTGTCTCCTCTCCTCTAAAGAGTACATCCATGCTGCATTGCTCATTTATGCAAGGTTGTCACGCTGATGCACACGTTTTACACTTGTATACATAATTAAGCTGACCTCTTGTGATTGTCTTAAGTTAGAGGTGGGCTTACACTTGAGGGCTGTACACCCTTGTCGCATCTAGCCCGCAACTCTTTATGTAACTACTGTGCTTAAATGGTCCGGATGAGTGCCATTCTCTGTGGAAGGCGTGTCTCCTGACCACTCTTATTGGCTCTTCCTTTGAGCATCATGCAATGCATTATACCTTGATGATATATATTTATTTATATCTTCAAGATACATAGATGTGAAGGTCAGAATAATATATCTATATACACCAATATATATATTTACATAGTCGATTTTCTGGTCATTGGGATTTTCGCTACAGTACTGTGGTAGCACAACCATAAAAGCTCCATATTCACACATAGAAGTTTCTCACCCAGGTAGTGAGCACGATTTTGACCAAATATGTTATGTTAAACAATTTTTCAAAAAGTGTTACTAAGTGAAGTTGCCAAAGAGCAAACTCCAGTGTTGATTGGATCCCTTATTTGTTCTGGAGTTGGAGAGTGGGGTACAGTATTGGGTCTCTGCAATCAGATCGGCGGTGATCTGAGCAGCAAAAAACCCAGTAGGCTTACGGGCTGTGCTAGTACCTTGACACAAGTGTGACTACAGGGTGGCACATGGCGCCGGGTACGCATGATGCTACAGTAACCCAAAATTAGGGATGATCCACAGACGGATTATATTCTCAGGTTCGAGCTTTAGGCTTCTTACACCCACATAGAATGAATGTGTAGTTTTTACGGACAGGGACACGGTTGCAGCTGTGAAGAAGTCCCAGATCTGTGTAGACTCATTGTGAGGGCTGAAACACGTTGACATTCTCTTTAATCCAGGTTAATTGAGCAATAAATCTCCACGGTAACCTTGCTTTTTTCATGTTTTTTTAACCATATCCCCAGTTTCCTACTAATAAAGGACTTAACTTGGGATATACTGTGAGGTATTTTTATTCACAAAACTACGTGGGTCAGGCGAACCAGTTCCCTGGATGTGTGCACTTTATCCTGAAACAATATGTTTCTTCACTTCGTTCAATTGTTCTCAAACAAAATCCAATACATTGATCATTGTCATTGCTCCATGAATTTATTCATTCATCGATTGATTTAGTAAATCATTCATTCATGATTCCATCATTTTTTTAGCAGAATAAAATGCTTTTCACAAAACCCAATGCATTTCGGGTCGCATCTCGACCCTTCATCGGGGGTCTACCTGAGAAATACAAGAAACATCAAATCAAATTTCACATTATACAATCCTTCAACATCATTGTCATGTGATGTTCATCAGTGTTTCTTCAATAGCACCAAACAGTTCATAATTGAGAATAGGACTCATTCATAAAACAGAGGTATATGTGTAGCTACAAAAATTCACTCCTAAGTAGCCTAAACCAGCCAATTTAATCAGTTGAATGTTGTCAATAAAATGCATCTACCCCTTACATGCAAAGATTTTAACAGGCAGTTTACCGCACTGCTCTATAAACCACCCAAGTTTTCCCCCTCACAAACATGACCTCCCTTACTTATGAGCGTGACCGACAACGCTCGTGGGACGTAGCACGATGTTGCTTCAGTGTTTGCCGGTTTCTAAACAAACCGCGCAGGACGCCAAAAGTTATACTTCCTCATTGAGTTATCGCGAGATGACGGAATTCGCCTCTCTCATGTGACTATACAATCCTCCCTTAACTCCAAACACTCACTATGTACGTGGTGCAGTGTAGTCCCAAACTATTACCTAACAATATCGTGGTGTTCTTGTGAGCGTCAGCGCATGCTCATGTGGTTTATGCCGAAGTGTTAAAACTCTGGAATCATGAATGAATGATTTACTAAATCAATCGATGAATGAATAAATTCATGGAGCAATGACAATGATTAATGTATTGGATTTTGTTTGAGAACAATTGAACGAAGTGAAGAAACATATTGTTTCAGGATAAAGTGCACACATCCAGGGAACTGGTTCGCCTGACCCACGTAGTTTTGTATTATTAGGGCACTGCCTGACACAGTGCAACGGATGTAGTAGCACACAACAAACCAAGTATAATCTGGAATTATTTGGAGAATGAGTGCACCGAGAAACAAAACTGTAATCGTATTTTTATTCACCACATCTCTGGATCCCTGCACTATCCGGTTTCAAATTCATCTAAGAACTCCTAGTGGCTTTTTCCTGGTTGAATCCGCCCTGGTGGTATTGCCCTACTAGGGTGTGGATAGGTGCCGATGATGAAGCATGTCACGATAAGTCAGTGAAGCGTCTACTCCAATATCTTTGGATACCCCAGCAAGACAATAGAGTTTTGGCCTGTTTTTCCTTTCTTTTTATTGGTCCAGTTGCTTATATGTGAGTGAGTCTCTGCAGTCAGTATCTATTCACCTAGCATACTAGAATATTAATGGACCTGGGTATAACATACCGTCTGTGAGAGACTGCTTCATTAATATTTATCTGATTGTATGATACGTGTTTGATGGGTGTGTATTGACTGTGTAAGTGGAGATGTTTTGTGTGGTCTGCAGACTTGGTAGGTGATTCATGAAATTATGTCCATATCACTGGCTCAATGGAGAGCATTGGACTACTGTAATTGTTACTTGTAAGTGATAGTGGTCAACAGTTCATGTAGGAGGAATTTCTGTGAGATGTTTTGCTAATCTAGCACTTACTACTTCACTGCTTCTAACTCTTTAGAATTTTGCTTAGAGTGCCAGTAAATGCTATTTTTATAAAACTGTAAGTATCAAGGAGAATGATAATGGAAAAACTTCAGCGTAACTAATTCTGCATTTTAGGTTCAATTAAATTATGCAAAAATTATATCTTAATGATGCTCTATCTCTCTTGTTTAGTGACATTGTCTTCAGAACAGTCCATGTGCTTTCTTAACATGTTCATCCAAAACAACTTATCTACAAATCTGTGGCACTTTCTACAAATCAACACAGACGACAACAGAACCTTATAGAGTATTACATCTCACATATTTATTCTGGTTTATTAATCTCCATTATTTCTGCTAGGAGACTGTGATGATGCCCGCCGTGTGAAAATGTCGTGTGGACATGCTGTTGATCCCAACTCATTAACCAGATGGTGCCGTAGTCTGTTAGATCAGGTATGTCTAGATGTAACGCAACATTATTCTACCTTTAGTCCTCTTCTGGTGTCAATTTGAGTGGTGCCAATTCATAATTTTATAGTTCCTTCAACAAATCGCGTATATCTCTTTAAAATACAAATTTGCTATCCGATCATTAATATGCTTATTAGGAACTCAAATACCATTTGCTGAAAGGGTGTCTAGTGATCTTTTAGGTCTGGCATTGGCCAAGATATTTTGCGTTTAATAAAAATATATATACCATACATACTCACTTACCGGTGCTTTCAGTCAGCCTTCTTCATTCATTGGTCTGCTCACATTTTGAACTGCTTACAGTTACTTGTGTGATGCCTGTCTTCTTACAAGGCCATTCACAAACAAAATAAGCAAAAGGGTGTAAGCCAACACCAGACTACCTGCCTTTGCCATTGCTTGTTTAAGAATGTTTTTCCCCAACCTCAGAATGCCTTGATTGTAGAAATAGGGTTTCTGGTTGACTAGGGTATGCACCTAAGCCAGGCAAAACCCACCATTCTAGTCGGGGCAAGTCAGATGCACACCAAAGATAACCTGTGCTTACAGTCTGGTAGCTTGGCGCAGAGCAAGCAGGCTTATCATCAGTGGGAATGTGTAAAGCTTTTGTGCAACACAGACTCACAGTAACACAATGTATACGCCACAAAAAGAGACATCACACAGAGGTATATAAAATAGCTTATTGAGTTATAACCATTGTTAGACCTGTCCGCCCTAGGGTGGTCTTACCCTGTTTTTTTTTTCTCCCTTTTGCGCCTCATTTTTGCCACCGTATTTTTACTGGACCTAGGTCTCCGGGCGCCTTACCACTGCTAACCAGTGCTGAGGTGCAGGTGCTCTCTTCACCCAAGATGGCTGCCACAGGCCCCTGCTACTGCGGAGTGGCCTTGCACGCATACACACACTAGTAGCCAGGGTCAGGCTGGGACATAGGGATACAGTATCCATCCCGTCCCGCCTCTGGGCCACATAGCCAGACATGGTGGAAGGTTCCAGAACCTTCCGGGCTGAGGGAGGAGTTATGCTTTGCCGCCTTTAGGAGGGTCACCTGACCTAGGGATATATTAGGCTTGGAGGGAAACTTAGAAGCCAGTTGGGGCACCACTGATCCTGGGAGAACCTCTGCCGGAGTACAGGCTTTAAGGCCTAGGGGGGAGACCTACACTACTGCTACTGACAAGGCTTAGGCACTGCTGTAGTAAGTTAGCTGAGGAACGCCCACCACCCACTGACCTTGCCCAGCGTGAGGGGACCCAGGGAACCATCTTCAGCGTGCTTGGAAGCACCACCCAGCACCCCAAATACCACCAACTCATCCCCTCCCCCATAAGGAGAAACCCCCAAGAAGCAACCAACACAGAACTGCCGCAAGTAACCTGCAATTACAAGGCCTGACAGACCAGCAAGGCCAGAAACCTGAACTGCCAAACTGGGGATCACCAGGTAAAGCGCTGTGCCCTGAAGCGCTAGACCTTCACCCCCCATCTACTCCTAGCTGCTGCTGGGCTGCCCAAAGCCCTTCTGTATCCGCCCCCCTGCCAACTTGCTCCAAGCGCGCCCCGCGCTGTGCCTCCACGTGGGAGGAATCGCCCCCCTCAAGCCACTTACCGGGTGGCTGTAATCTGCCTCGGCGGCCGTCGCCGCATGTGGGGAACTGCAGAGGTAGCGGGGCCTCCCCCGAGGCCGGGGTGGTGAGGTGCGCCGTCCGCGCCCTCACCGAAGGTCCGGAGTTGCTGGAAATCACCGCCGCGGCCCAGGGGCTCGCGCGAACGAAGTTGCAGCCTGGAAGTCACCGCTGCGGCCCAGGAGGAAGATCGAGGCCTCAGCCCCCACCGACGCCGTTGCTACGCGACCGGGGACACCAACCGCGCCCCCGGGAAAGGCCGCACAGCGATTGGGCGCCGGCTTCCGCCGCGCCCCCAGCACCAACGGAGGCCGGAGAAGAGCGCCGCGTAGGCAGAGGGAGGCGGGAAGCTGCCAGAGAGGACTGCCGGCTCCCGCTCCCTTCCCCGCATTGTTCCGCTGATCACGGGGGCCGGAGGAGGGTGATACCGGCCCCCCAACGTCCCGCAATTCCAGCCGGAGGGCCGTAGTACCCAATCCGGGCCCCGCCCTACCAAACACGGGCCGGCCCAGGAGGAAGCCAGTCGCTTCGAAGAGCGACCAACGGAAACCACCACAGGTGAGCCCAGGAGGCCCCTAGGGCCCACAGAGACGCCACTGGGGGCTGGGGGCCGGGGGCCAGCATTAGCCTGTGGAGAAAAGGGGGAACTCACAGTAACTATTTACACGAGGCGAGGCCCCCGGAGAGGAGTGGGCCTAGCCTGATTTAACCCCTAAGCAGCCCCTGAGAACCCAGAAGCCCTAATTAACAGGGAAGCCCCAGAGAGAGAGACATGTAGAGGGGTTCCCTAAGTTATTCACCAGCCTAGTTGTTCTGCCTGCTTTAATTACTGTCTAGGCCTGATGCATATCCTTGTTACTGGAATGTCTTTGCCTAGTGTAAAGGTGCTTAACTGAATTGAGCTGAAGTGTACACCGCCAAGAGTTGAAGTGTTTTATGTTGCAGGTGTACCGGATTTGCGACGCCCCTTGTACTGCCTATGGGAGCGCCTAGACTAATGCAGGCCCTGTTTGAAATGTAACGTGAAATGCCTATTTACAAGTAATTGAATATTCATGAGGTGAACTGCATGTTTTAGGCCCATGTTTTATTCTTGCACCCTGTATTCATTATGGGTGCTACATTTAGGAGATGATTCCTGCGGCCTTTTAGTGGCCTACAATGTTGATGAGCTATGGTGCTTTAATGAAATTACGCACTGGTTGAGTACTGCAATGAATTTAAATGTTGCCCTGAATTAATCTGCCTCATCTGATGCTGCATTGATTTATATAAAAGATCTTGTTTTTAATACACAAGCCTGGTGTGGTGTCACATTATTGCGTCCGCATTACTGGGTCAGAGTGAGAGTGTGCTGCACAACTGCGTTACACATTGCCTTCGGGTGCCTTTCCGCCTCGCGCCATGCTACCGTGCCGGAATTAGTAACCCCGTTTCCAACAACCATATTGAGGCCAAAACTACACAAATACATTATATACTTTTCAAAATATGCATCGTTTCAGATAGTACTTGTTATCCTGATCAAAACAAGACCAAAACAATAACAATCATATGTGTACTCTTGGAGATATGTTAATTTTAACAAATATCACTTTAAATGCATAGATGACACATAAGGACTTTTCAAGGTATGTAGTTTAAATAAGTATCACATTGAATGCATGATGGTAACCACAGTGAATGCATAAAGTAATCATAATATGCAAAGATATAGTTGCTTCTTCTATCTTCAGTATTTTAGATTAACCAGCAGACAGATGATATGCCCAAACGGTGTAGGGCCAGTGCAATACTCCCAAGGGGATACTGTGTACTGCAGCCCTCCTGATCCATTAGGTACGGCGGGCCAAAAGTAACACTTGACAGGGGGCTGAACCAACGGGGCCCCACGGGTCTCCTGGGACCGGTGATAAGAAGGAGTTGCAGCCGCCAGCGAACGCGCAGGTCGGCTGATGATGCGACATAGGTCTGAAGGCGGGATCACAATGCCTTTTTCCTGGTTGTCCTCGAGGTTCGGGCCGCCATGACTGTCCTCCATTATTTAGCGCAGGCTCTGCAGCATATTAGGCCCCAGGTAGGCAATGAACTCCAGCCTGGATGGGCGCTACTCCCCGGATGAGGTAAGCCCGTATTGCCGCTGGGGAGAGCCTCCGACATGGTCCTCAGAAGTGGTGTCCTCTCATCGGCAGCACAGCTTGTGAACCCTGTTCACTGTGTCTCTCGTGGTGCAGGGGCATCGCTAGGGGGGAATTCCAAAGGCTGGGCGGGTTACAGTTTGTAGGCAGGGAGATAGTGCCATGGGATGGTACCCTTCTCCAAAGAGTTGTACATTGCGGGCCCCTTTCTGGGGGTCCACTCTGGAGGATTTAATTCGGAGCTGCTATGACGTGGCTCCGGTCGTCACGTATACCAGGCGGGGCCACAACCCCAGGGCTTCCCTCAGCGCTGGCATGTGAAAACACACACCAGTCTCTGAAAGTAAGAAGCGCTCGACACACGCCGGTTCTTGGCAGTTTACGGGGTGCTCAACACTCCCTGATCCTTTTAAACTGGGGTCACCAGGAAGCGCTCAACCCGTGCTGGATGTGGAATGTGAGGCAAGGAACCAACGATCATGGCTCCTTAATCAGCACTCTGCTGCCAGACTCACAGGAGACAGAGTCCCAAAGCAGCTTTGATGGCCCTGAGATTGCAAAACAGAGGGCAAGCCAACAAGCCCTTGGAAAACACTTGGGGCACAAAGGGAGGTGGCAGGCAGCAGGCCAATGCATAAAGTCATGTTGCAAAGTGGCAGTCCCTCCTGCAGCGCAGCAGCCAACACAACAAAGCATTTAGTCAAAGTGGCGGTCCCTCTCGGCAGCACGCAGTCCTCCTGGCAATGTGCAGATGTAAAGCCAGCAGGGTCTGGTTACAAGTCCCATGCAGTGTTGAAAACATGGGATCAAAGCCACATACTTGTACTCTAAAATGTCTTTGATACAGTGGGTGACTTCAAAAGAACCCTTAAAAGTGCACAAAAATCCCTTTCAGCCCAGTCGTGGCTCCAGACGAATAGGGGGGGGGGGGGGAGGTAAATCTTTGTGTGAGGGCAGGACTCAACCTATTCAAAGTTAAGTGTGAACCACCTTTCCCAGCTCAGGAAAACTATCAGTATGCAGATGAAGACAGATGCATCCCTTGTCACACCCAGCCCTTCCTGTGTTGTGGCTGTCTAGAAAGTATGCACAGAGTGTAGCTGTCACCCAGCCCAGACATTGATTTGAGACAGGCTGCAAAGCACAACGAGTAATGAGCACCGAGAAATGCCCACTTCTAAAAGTAGCATTTCTAAAATAATGTGAAATCCAACTGCACCAGAAAGTAGGATTTATCACTACCATTATAAACATACCAAACATGGCAACACCACTCCTTTCTGATCAGGCATTACCACTTAAAAGTATATAAGGGAATTCCCATGGCTAGCCTATGAGAGGAGTAGGCCTCATAGTAGTGAAAAACAAAATAGGCTGTTTATCACTACCAGGACATGCAAAACATAAAGGTACATGTCCTACCTTTTACTTACACAGCTTCCCTAGGGCCTACCTTAGGGGTGTCCTATGTGAATTAAAAGAGGAATTTAAGGCTTGGCAAGGTGTTTTAAATGCCATGTTGATGTGGCAGTGAACTGTGCAGACAGGCCCTGCAGTGGCAGGCCTGAGACAGGTTTGAAAGGCTACTTCCGTGGGTAGCACAATCAGTGCTGCAGGCCCATTATTCACATTTAATTTACAGGTCCCGGGTATATGATATACCACTATACAAGGGACTTGCAGTAAATCAAATATGCCAAGCAGGTGCAAACCAATCATACCATGTTTGGGGAAGAGTGCACATGCATTTTAGCACTGTTTAGCAGTGGTAAAGTGCCCCGAGTCCTGATGCCAACAAAAAGAAGTTCAGAAACAAGGGAGGAGGAAGGCAAAAAGTTTAGGGATAACTGTGTAGAAAGTGCCAGGTCCAACATATGACTACTGAGGAGTGATTTGTGGTATTCTGTACTTCACTGACAATATTCCCCATACACATTATTCTCTCCCATAGAGATGAAGATTCTGACTTGAGTGGCAAAAATGAAAACTATTATCAGTCCTCACGAGGGTGAGGATTCCAGGGGTGTCAGATGGCACCTGCAGCATCAGAATCTCTTATTTCTTGTGACAAAAATAATGCAATAAGTGTTCCGATAGTTAGCATGAATGGGATGAGGAGCATGATGTATTTCCCTAAGTGACTGTGACTTCATATGTAAGAATAATATGGACATGCACTAAGAGCACTCTAGCTATATTGATGAGGTGAAAAAGTGAACTGCCCTGTTCTTATAGAGCCTTAGAAAAGTTCTGCCTGTGTGCAAGTATACCTAGTAGGTAAAAGAGCTACATGGATCACACAACAGGCACATTTTTTTCATCAAGGAACATTATGCTTATGTACAACACTCATATGCTAATCTAGTTCAAGTCATGACTGATGATATAAGCAGTGCATATGAGATTGCACAATGAATCAAAACTCGCAAACTTCTCACGGTTTGGTGATCTGCATAGTGACCTAATATCGCCATTTTGGGATCTTCATTAAAATCATTAAAATTCTTAATACTGAATAATAATGTAGATGTGAAAGAACCTGAAATACTATTGTGCTCTGGGCTGAAGCACTCCATTGACTTCTTAAGTGTGAAGGGTACAGCTTTTGCCAAGCGTTGCTTTACTGGAAGCAAGTTGAGACCTTAACTACTTTAACTAAGCTGTATATTCTGAAAGCACTGACATCTTGCTAAGATCTTAACTCTATTCCATGATCCTCCCCTAAACACTCACACCCCAACTTCCCAACACCCAATGACCCTAGCATTGACGACAAACCCTAACCGAAATAAATTAACATATGTGATTGAATCCAAACATTTGCTTGTGATGCCTGCCCGGCCTTGGACCACACCGATCTCCTTGAGTCATCTCTTCTTTACAGTCCCCACCGCTCCTTCTTACTTCCGTCCCTTCCTTATTTCTCTGGCATTCCCCTTACCCACCACCAGAAATACTCTTCCTGGTGGTGTTCTATCTGTGTGCCCTGCACCTCCTGCTATCCCTGACCCACTCCGCCAAAATTCCCTCCAGTACATCCAGGTACAACCTGTTCCCCCAATGTGAACAAACGCACCCAATCATACTGAAACAATGACGCAATGCATAAACTATCTCTGGGTGATCAATCACTCTGACCCTTCTTGCTCAGCAGAAACCTCCATTTCCATATCTCCTTTGTCACCCTGATAATTGAAGATGGCTTCCTTGTCCCCTTCACGCTCTCTTAGCTAACAACTGCATTCAGAAGAACAACGTCCTTCCCCACTTCAAGAGCAATAGGGCAAAATCCGTTTTCATTAACATAATCAGTTCCAGCCCTGTCAACTGGACCAGGCCATTCTCCCCTAAGTGAATCACCACTACCGCCGGCTTACGGCCTCTGACCCTGAGCGCCCAACTGGCCAGGCACCAACTGTCCCCAATGCAGACCACTCAGGCCATGCCAGTGAGCCATCACGTTGTCCCTATCCAGCTAGTGCTTCTTGTCACCAAATTGTTGCTCACCCTGCACCCCAGCCCATTTAACAATTGAGTGTCCACAAAAATGTCTGTGTCTGCCTCTTCCATTGCACCTGCAGAAGTAAAACAAAGCATATACTATCCCTCATACGCCATCCCACTCTCCACGAACAAAGCTCCACACTCAATCGCTACACCATCTCCCCAGAACTTTCAACCTGCCATAACCCATCACCAGCCGGAAGCCCTCCATTGCCGCTCCAGTTCTGAACAAGTGGGTCCCATAGTCCTTCCACTGATACCCTGCCAGTTGCAAGTATCTCCTCAATATGGCCAGCACATGCTGCACCAACACTCCAGACTTATCTCTATTACAAAACATGGACCCGTGTTCCTCTCCCCTGAAATCCAATTACTGACACAACTGTCTCACTGGGCTAACCCTGTGAATTCCTGAACGTCTCAACTGCACCACAGCCCCTTTCTCTTTCTGATCAATCTTAGATCTCCTAAGCTGCATCTTCATACTGTTGGCTTCTCAGCGTATATCCTTCATGTGCAAACCCGGTCTACCCTTTCCTCCCACTAATTTGGACACCCGGAAGGCCCCAAAGAACAGCAATGTAAATAACACTTTGAATAAGTGTATCTCCCAGGTGGATGCGCATGCAACTCACGCCTGGCCAACTACCTGTCTTAGGTCTCTGATCATAAGCGCAAATCTCCTCTACCTCACAGTCCCTTTCTCTCTGGCCCAGCCTTCTAAGATCCTCCTTCCCAACTCCCACACAGGGGTCTTAACTCCAATGCAGTTCCTGCCAACTTTCCCCCCCATTGGTCACCCCCAACAAATTCTTATCAGTCTGACCCATTAAGAAGTCCACAATGTCCTTACACCTCTCCAGCATTCCCTGCTTGTCCCCTGAGTTTCTCGCCACCGACTTGAGAACTGCTTTCCATCCCAGCTGATGGGACTTCCCCATTGAAACAGCTATATAGTTCTCCATCAGTTGATGCACTCTCATAGCCTGATTCCCTAAGAGTCGTCCACGACCTTCAAGCCCTCCATCGCAGCTCCTGGGGCCAAATCTTGGAACCTCTCTCACTGCGAACGAGAGAGCGCACCAGCCAGCCCTCAAGCCCTACAATGTGCTTAGCTCTGAAGAGGATGTTGTGCTCCAAGCATTGAAAAACAAACTCCCTCTGGATCCTCAACCCCCATGCATCATTCGTAGCCATCCTGTTCACAAAATGCACAACTGCCTCATTATCCGTCCTTCCTTTCCTAGATAAGACTACTAAGACTATTGAGAAGTGTGTCCTACTACAACTCAACCAACACATAGACGAATTCAACCTCCACGGCACATTCCAATCAGGATTCAGGAAAGGCTGTGGCACTGAAACTGCTGTGCTCAATATATCAGATAACATTCACTAACTCTTAGATGAAGGCGACTCCTACCTCCTAATCCTGCTCGACTTATCGGCGGCATTTGATACAGTAAATCATCAACCTTTACTTGAGAAACTCAAGAACCACACGGGTATCAATGGCACAGTTTTGAGATGGTTTACATCCTATCTACAATATAGTTCTCAACAAATAATAATCTACAGTTCTCTCTCTCGGCCTGCTCCAGTTCCACAAGGTGTACCACAATGCTCATTTCTCTCTCCAGCCCTATTTAATCTATTCATGGAACTCATCACAGTTATTCTAAACACATCGGGGGTCAAATATTCCCTATATGCTGATGACACACAACTACACTACAAAATAACATCACTCAGAAACATCTGTCATCTAAATGCCACAATAAATAAGATAACAAACCTGGTTAAACTCCAGTCACCTAAAGATAATCCCCAACAAGACTGAACTACTCTCCCCAAATAACAATCCTCTACCAATCCAAAAATGGGTCAGGAGCTTGGACGCACTAAACTGTTCCCTTTCACTTTCTAACTCGGTAAAGTCCTTGGGTATCACCCCAGACAAAAACTTGTCAATGAAGGAACACATTAACAACTCAGCCAAAAGAGCGCTCTACACACTAAACCACCTCAAGGAAATCAAACCATTCATTCCCCCTGATGATCTTAAGACAGTAGTGCAATCACTTGTCCTCTCGAAACTTGATTATGACAACGCCATCATCACAGGAACTCTGAAAAATCACCTTGCGCCTCTAAGAGCATTTCTCAATGCAGCTGCCTCATAGGAACAAAATGGTTTGATCACATCTCACCTGCCCTCAAAAGTCTCAGATGGCTTCCCATTGAAGGAAGATGCACCTTCAAGACCGCTTTTATCACTCACAAAGCCCTTCATACAAAGAACCCCAAATACCTAGAAGCTAAACTATTGAGAGCAGGAAGAGGCTGGGCACTGAGAAGCTCCAATTCACTCTTACTCATACCTCCAAAACTGAAAAAGAAATCATCCCAGGCACGTGCATTCTCAGGAAATGCTCCTAGAATTTGGAACTCGCTACCGAAGGATCTCTGCTGCAACCCCTCCTTCTCTTGCTTAAAACGAGACCTCAAATCTATAATGCTTAACAACTACTTCAACATGCTCCCAAACTGAACTATGTTGCCCTAAGACCCAACCACCATAGACAGGACCCTTCGATGTGGTCGCCTAACTTGCTTAGTCGCTAATCTATTACTGACGCCGTTACCTTTATTCTGGCTTGTTATGCACTTTTGTAACTGTTTTGTCTACCTTAATGCTGCACTGTTCTATACTCTTTAGTTGACTATTTTTTGACCCAGATGAATCCTCGCATGTGGTTCGAGCAATCTTATACACTTAACATGTAAAGCGCTCTGATACCCTCGAGTCTAGCTAGCACTATATAAATCTCAAAGTAAATTAAAAAAAATAAATAAACGTCACTTTCTTGTTCTGCAGTGCGTGCCCCCACGGGCGATCTGCCAGCAATAACTAGATAAATTCAGGAAAAGTGATGCTTTGGTGCTTGTTTCTCCACGCTAGTGGCCACTGCTCTGCACACCACTGGCCCTCCCAATACACAGTAAACCCCCCCAGGTCCTGAGGCGTCATTCTGCAACCACATTGTTATAGCATTGTAGTTCACCAAGAAATGTTGCCACGTCACCAGATCCTCACACACCCTCCTTGTCACTCATACCCTTTGGTGCAGCTTTGTTGCCCCTGTATTGCGAATGTGAGGCTCCTGCAGAATACCCGGAGAGGTGCCACCACTTGGCACAAAAATTCAAGAAGCTCAGAATTGTTTAGCATCATCCTCAACTCACACTTCCCCTTTCTCAGAAATTCATCAGCAACTCATTCAGAGCTGACAACTTGTCCCCAGCTAACCTCAATGCCATGGCTATCTCATACAGCGAACACAAGGAGATGATGGACGGAGCGCTGAAACTTTTCAGACACACACCCCCAGTCGCAGATGTGGGTTGAATCCATCATCATTCTTTAGCTCACTTCGCCACCTCAGTTCAGACCCAGCTATATGCAAATCAGTCTTGACCCTGTGCCTCATGGGAACAGGCGAGCCCGAACTGCCAAGCCAGGTCTTCCCTGAACCAGAAATAAGCATCCTGGGACCGGTTTCGGGGTAACACCCCTCATCAGCCAGGCTAGCTTGAATCCAGTGGCAAAGTGAGCAAAAGACCCACGTCTGGGCATATCCTGCAAACTTAGGGCGAACAAAGCAAACGCAAGGAGATTATGGATGGAGCGCTGAAACTTTTCAGACACTCACCCCCAGTCACAGATCTGGGTTGAATCCATCATCATTCTTTAGCTCACTTCGCCACCTCAGTTCAGACCCAGCTATATGCAAATCAGTCTTGACCCTGTGCCTCATGGGAACAGTCCAGCCGGGACTGCCAAGCCAGGTCTTCCCTGAACCGAAAACAAGCATCCTGGGACTGGTTCCAGGGTAACACCCCTCATCAGCCAGGCTAGCTTGAATCCAGTGGCAAAGTGAGCAAGGGACCCATGTCTGGACATACCCTGCCAACTTAGGGCAAACATAGCAAACACTGGCTATCGAATACAGCATGATGCCCAAAAACCTAAGCCTAGTAGCTGACCCTTCAGAATTCTCCGCCACCAACCGAATCCCAAACCTGTCCACCACCACTGCCAAGGTTTTCAACAATTTCATGCATTCTCTGGAGGCACCAGCTCTCCCCACCATCAGAAAGTCATTCAGATAATAGAATGTTGAGTTCGACCTGGCCACTGACCGCACAAAATATTCCACATAGGAGCTGAATTCTCAAAAACCTCCCAAGCCACTGTACAACCCATGAGCATACACTTCTCGACAGAGTATTTGCCTTGAAAATGTATCCCCAACAGGTGATAGTCCACTGGATGTCAGCCTTACCCATCTCTGTGCCCACTCCACATGACCTGGTCAATGGCGTAGCCATGTCCAAGTTTGCATAGGGCACTGAACATTCCGCCTGCTCAATGAAATCTTTTCAACGCGCCCCCCACCGGCCATGACAGGTGGTCTATCAGGCAAAATTCAACTGGTGCCTTTTTTAGCACCACCCCCAGTGGAGATACCATGAAATCAGGCAACAGAGGTGATTGAAAAGGCCCTGCCATTCTGCAGAGTGCTGCTTCCTTTTGATGCTTATCCCCCACCATCTTCGACCACTCTTTACAAGACTTGAGATTGTCTTCTTATCTTCCTAGGCGAGAGCAGTGTATTGTAATTTGAACCCCCACATAAACCTTTTCCATGACACAGTAGCTTTGGTCCCGTCTGGATACTGTTTCAACCAAAGAAGTATGGCATGTGGCCTAATCTGAGTAGCCGCCCTTCCCCACCTCTACCCTGCTGTTTACCCGCCCCCTTCCTATTTTTCCCGCACCACCTGTGCATTTCAACACTGGGTGCGCCTGCCACATTGTGTGTGATTGTGTCAAACCTTGTATTGATAACGGTGGCAAACTCCTTTATTGAAGTTCCAGCATGCTCCCTTTGGGGTATATCTATTCACTCCTCCCACCCCTCCTGGAGTGGGACGGCTCGGAAAGGGTTGGTATGGTATGATAAGATCACTTGCTGTATGAGTCAATTGTGTCGGCCCGCTCTTGGTCATGTACTTCCGTTTCCCCGGTGTCACGCTCTTCTGTGCTCAGAACTGGTCGTTCTAGCCGATCCAGGCTAATCCCCCCCCCCTCCCGAAAAAGTGATGCCAGCCATCCAATTGAGCCAGGCTGAACTCCAGCGTTTTCTCATAAATAATGCTGGCAAAAATTGTGTATGCAGCTGTCAAGGTGTCAATATTAGTAGGAACTTTAGGCCAGTTCCTTTTCTTCTGCCTTCGAACCCTCTATGCATTTAGTCTCCCGGTGCAGCAACTTAAAATCATCCATGGATTTGTTTGCCCATATTTGTATTTTCTTTGGTAGACAACAATTAGTGGCCTTCCAAGGCATCAACCACCCCCATTAATGTCAGGGCTGTATCCCCCACTGAAGCAGTCTTGCAGATGGCAGGTGTAAGGGAGGGTGTCTGGTACCGATTTCCCCCACCCCGACGGGCTAGGCTGCCCAGCCAACCTTGTTGTACCCACTGATGTTTTGCCCCCTGCATCAGTGCTCTGTTGCAGAATCTTCCTATCCTGTGCTGCAGTAGGCTCTAACTTATCCCTTCCACCGACCTGACCTCCTAAGTCTCAACTGCTGCTGCCTTCTGTGCGCCAAGAACTGCACCCATCATTCCCACCACACTCTATGCATGTGCTCAAATTCACACCCACCTCTCCCCCTGCCGGCAACTGTACCGCCATCTCAGTATGCCGCACTGCTCCATATACATCCTCCCTCCATGTATCTACCCAGACAATGTCATTCTGGACTACTAGCTCTCTGCTCTCTGCTCTCCTTGCTCAGTTTGAGCTGTAATGTTTCCGTCCTTTGATCCTCCCATCGCATAGCTACCTCCTGTACCAATGCTTACCCCTGCCATGTGGTCAACCATCACCACTGACACTGGATTCCCTGTCTCTGTTCAACTCCCCCTTTAGTGGCCTTGCCGCTTGACCTCACCTCCAGGGCACCCCCAGGATTCGACTCTACTAAAGCATCATCACTGGTGCTCCGCTTCTCAACCCTAAGGTTCTCACCCTGGACCACGCAGCCCCACCTCCATCATCTCCCCCATGTCCTTCACTGAGCCTTGAACCCTCCTGACCAATAACTTCGGAGCAGCCCTGTGATTCTCTGCCACCATGGCTTTTACCCGCTTCCTTTACCATCACCACCTGCTCGACCACCATCACCACACTCTTGGCTATGCCTGTGTTCCTCAATCATCCCAACCTCCACTTGTGAAGTGTGCCCCTCAAAAACACCTGAACTCTTAATCCCAGCAGTCACAAGACCTACAGTGGACCTACCCTGCAGAACCGAAATTATGGAATGCCTGCATACTGCTGGGGGCCCCCTTGTCCACCAGGGGGCCGCACTGGTCGGCACATCGTGGCCTGCTGCGGTATGCCTGCTATGTCCCTGGGCACTGGCGCTCCTGCATGCCACTTTGCACCACTTTTCGTGCCCCCACAGAACTGGTCTTCCCCCTCCCCTTCATACTTGCAGGCAGTTGCATCCATGCCAATTAAGGGGTTGGACCCTGTGGTCCCCCATGCTTTGCTGAAACATGGCATCATTACAAACTCCTCCTCCGGCTAAGGCAGGTGTCTTCAAAGAGTAGCTCGTGAGCTACCAGTAGTTCTCCAGCTACCTATGAGTGTCTCGCCTGTGTGCATCTCATACTACCAACATGAAGGCCTTTGATGGTTATATTATTATTTGTATACTAAAATTAAAAAGCATGTATTTGAGACAAAAATTTGTGTATTTTCAGAATTCATAAGCTGATGTTTGGGGAAAAAATGGTTTAATTTCCAAAATAAATTTAAAGCTATTATTTGAGTTGTAGACATTTATTACTCATTGTATTACCTTGTTGCCAGTGAATAGCAGCTATGGCTGTTATGTATTACCCATGTAGATGCATTCCAAATTGATTGTGTTTTTTTACTTTACTGCTGGCAACCCTGCCTAATGCACTGATGTGAACACTGCGACATTCTTGAATGAACTATCAAATCACTTACATTAGCTTTTGATAATTTTCAATGAAGTAGCTTTTATCACGGAAAAGGTTGGCGACCCCTGGCCTAAGGTGTCCCTCTGGGTCTCTTCTGCCTGTGCTGCCAAATTTGCATGATGCCCCCACCCCACTACCTGGGGTGGTGCCACCGGAAGACCACTCTTAGTACTGCTGGGTCAGCCCAAAGATGACACCTCGCTCCTTTGACATTGGACTCCTGGTAGCTGGTGGAAAAAGTGTGGCCCTCCCTATCCCCAATGCACTGCGAGTGGCATAACCCCCACACCTGGGGGCCACATAACTGCAATCCAAGTGCCCTTTTGTGTGCTGGACCCCCATGGGTCAACTGCTTGGAAAGATGAGGTCCTGCAGCACTTCTACATCTCCTTGGTGGTGACCCTTATGCCATCGGTTCTGCTACTAGCAGGGCCGTAGCCGCCGTGGGGGTCGGGAGTCGAGCGGGGTTAGGCTGAGCCCGACCAGACCTTATTTTGCTCAAGAGAGCTGGACTGAGGTTGCTGAGCGCACTGAATGATACTAATATAACTCGGTTGTATGACGTTACCACGCATGCGTTACAACGCGAATGCCACTACCACTCATAACATTTACCACGAAATAGCCTTTAACACGCATATCTTTACAACGTTTTCCGTTTTAAAATCATGCATGTTAATGGCATTTTCTTGGTAAAGGTTATCTCCGATCCCTTCCCCATTACCATAATTCCCCGTCCCTGTACCCCTGTGCGACCCCATCCCTTAAATAATTTTTTACATATTCTAAAATCCCCCTTACCTCTCCACGTCCTCTTCTCCTTTCTCTTCCGAAGTTCCGATCTACGTTGTACGTCGTTAAGAGGAAGCGGAAGTGTCTTTCCGTTTCCTCTAACGACGCCGATTGCCTCCACATCTCGACTGAAACAGGTGCGTTTTTTTGGGGGGGGAGACCCCCCCCCATCCCCCCCTTTTTGTTAATCGCACGCTTTTGGGGGGGGGGGAACTCCCCCCCCCCCCCCCCTTTTTTAATTTCTCCTTTAACACACATGCCTTTACTACGTATCTCGTAGTAAAGGTATGCGTGGTAAAGGCATTTCGTGGTAACCACGCATGCGTTGTAATGTGGTTATGGTAATGCGTGGAACCGGCTGCGTTGTAGTGGCTGTTATATACTCACGAATATCTGGAGTCAGAATCGATAGCTGCAAGCTGAAACCTCACTACCATCAATGGCAATGAGGGCACCACAGCAAGATGACACGAAGCGTGAACATACACTGCTTCGGGGCCTCTCCTCAAGCTTATCTGTGCAGGACAGAAGTACTGACTGCAAAGACACAGATGGGAGGTGAGTCAGAGATGCTTTAAGCCGTCGGCAATATGGGCGCTTGCCCAGAGCCCACACCTTCCCAGGGCCACCGGAGTCCCACAGCGCCAGTTTTCTATTTAACAGCTAGCTGTGCTTTTAAAACAGCTAAAAAATGTGTTTGAAAGAAAATAAATAAAACAAAATACTGTCACTGAAGTCGCAGCCTGACCCTTGCTTTTTTCATGAGCGTTGTAAGGGTTAACAGGTTGGGCTGGGCATGTACACTATGCTTCTATTAGTATAATACTGACTGCCCTGCTATAGAATAGTTACTCAGAGCAGCAGTAGGGTCCCAGAAGAGCCGCGCCTGACATCTCTTAATTCTCCCTCCTTATCTCCCACCGAACCTCCGTAAACATTTGAAGAGGAATCTATGGATGGGTGATCATTTAACGAATGATATGGAGGAGGAAGCTATCAGTCTGTGAGTCGGCCTTCTTTCTTAATCTCTCTGCGTTCCCAACGTATCCTGATTGACTTTCAATGTCGCCAATTTCTTGAAGCTTCCTCCACAGCAGTTTTTGCAGTCTGCTGCCCCCCTGTGCCAGGATGAATTCAGGCCATGGTGAAATCGTGAGATGTGAGCATACCATGAACAATGCTTTTGCAGTTATGTTTTTAAATGTGTAAGAAATGAGAGCCAAGAAGAATACACCAATTGCACCTGTTCTCTTACCATAACGTGTAAAACATGACAAAGCCAAGAGGCCCATCTTGTATAACAAATGTACATAGTAAAACACAGCATATGGGAAACCCATACACATATAGAGCCCACAAAACTGCATACAGACAATTACATCTCTAGAGACACTAGTTTATACAGCACTCACACACACAGAAAAACAGACATATGGGCAATCATGCACACAGACCTACAGACACACATCCGGACAGAACCGCAAACATGAAGGCATCCATGCACTTATCCTGACATGCAGTACATATAGTCACCATTACCACCAATGCAGACAGACTAACATGTACAGGCAGCCATGCACACCTGCTTACAGTGTGATCAATGTGTGTCTGTATGTTGTGTGCCACTGTTAGTAATCCCTATGCAAAGTCAATTCTTTCTGGAGCTGGAAGTAGTATTTTCAAATCTTTACTAGTCATTGTTTTGAAAGAATGGCCTACTGGTGAAGGGAAGTGTTGGTTTACAGTAAGAGGTCCCTCTGCCCATCTATGGATTTAGATATCACCAACACCTAAAGCTAAATTCTCTTCTCTGTTATCTAACACGTTATGGATGGGAGGTGCAGTCTTTGCTGTCAATGAGAGGTGTTTATTGTGCTTGCTGTTGATCAACAAACATACACACACTCATGCACACAGGCAAACAGTCACACAGTTCAGCCCAATCTTAACCCTCATGCTCTCAGGTATTTCGTAACGACAATTAAATTAAAAAAATGAACTTTCTGTCTCTTTCCATGATCACCTCACCTTTTCTGTCTCTTCACTCTCTTTACCTCTCTACAACTTTATAAACATATCACAGTTCTCACTTTAAAACACAAATGTAGTCCAGCACTCCAAACAAATTCAGATTGCAATAATAAAAATTAAGTTCAAAGAATGATTCAGCAGCTCTGGTCTTGTTCCAATTCTTTATTCAATTCTTCTTAAAAAAGAGATTGTAGCCTACGCGTTTCGTCCATCAAGGACTTCTTCAGGGCGAAGCAGTAAGAAGTATTTTCCTCAATATTCTTAGATCGAAACCTCGATTGGGGACTCGATTTTTTTGATCAAAGTAAAAGAAACCTTAAGTATTTTGCAACAGTATGACAATCATCCAAAATAATCAATCCATGCGGTGTCATGGGCCATTATTATCAATGGGCATGCGGTATAATCCCATTACCGTGTTCAGGTATTCAAGCTGCTCAGTCAACGTGGCCGGGTCGTCACTTTATTTGAACTCTCACCATCACCTAGATTTACCCATCCTCACTATCGATACACATCTCTCACCCTCCACATCTGTGTGCCTCGCTCTCATGACCTCGCCTCTATCTCTCCACCAATCTCTATCCCTACCTCTGCATCTCTACCTCCTTACCCGTCTGTCTTACTCAACTGTATATCTCATCCAGCTCTCTGCATGTACTGTTCTATTTCCATCTCACATACTGTCTCTCTTCCATTTACTTTTAATCTCTCAATTGTATCATTCTCTTTACCTCACCTCCGTTGCTATCTCAGTCTCTATATATGAAACCTCTTTTGACCATACTCTTAACCCTCTTACTTTCCCACCCCTCTAGCTCGACCTCATTTCTCTCTGTCCCACCTCTCTCTCTCACCATCCATTTATCTCTATATAAATGTCCATGGTCTTTCACTACCAAACCTCTTGTCATTTGTTTGCTACCCAACTTCTCCACCTCTTCCCACTCTCTTCCTAGCCATTTTCCCTCATTACTTTATTCTTTCTCGCTACCTTTCCTTTTCTATCTTTTTTCTCTATCAGAACCTCCTCTCTACACATCCTCTTTTTCAGTTCACCCTCCTTACCTCACCTCACTCTCGCTACCGCCCTTTTTGCCTTTTTATTACTCACATCTGTCACTCTCTACCTCCTTTCTGAATCACACAACACACTCTATTTCTCACCCTCTTGTTCTCTCACTCTCTGTTCCTATCGCTGTATCAACCTCCCCTCTATTTCTGTGCCTCACCATCGTCTCCCTACTTTAACTCTTTTATCTTTTCTCTCTACCACTCTAGCTTTTTCCTGTCTCCCAACCCCCTTTCATTTCTCCGGCTCACCAGAGTCGGAGGTCACTGTCTAGGTAAAAAAGTAAGAGAGAACAAGAGGGCAGGCAGAAGAATTAAGGAGCAAATTCTCATATTTCATTCCATGGAATAGGAAAAATCCAGTGCTCTGATATAATCTGTTGCAGGGAGAATGCCAATCGATGAGGTGGATTTAATTGCGATTATGTATGTCTAGCACATAAGCTTGTGTATGTGTCTTACTTTAATAGTGTTCACTATTCCCCTGAATATCCTCCACATCAACATTTATTGTGTGTTCCCTACAATGAGAGGAAAAGGTTGTGGGTTTGATAGTGAATTTCATGTAAAATGTTATTGTGAGACCAAAGATCTAGCTCCAAGTGCAAAAAGGCAAAAAGAAATGCCTTTTTCAACGCTTGTTAAAGCTTTTCCTTGGTAATATTTAGATGATAGGCTCCTGGCACCTTCAGTTGTTGGCTGTGTTTGCATACCTCCTTTTCTGACAGTTAACACATCATTCATTATATTTTGGTATTATCATGTGTTGAGTTAGCTGAAATGGGTAATAAATGTATTTTATTCCAAGAGGGACCCCCAAAATATTGCTAGCGTGGGGCACTAAAAAAATCCTTAAGATGGCTCTGAGGTGAGTGGTGAGGCCACATGCAGCCGACTGCGATGTGGAGTGAAGGAGTAATCAGAATATTTTACAACTTCCTTTAAGAACTGCTTGCTTTAAAACAATAGATTTAAAATACACTGTTGGAGTAAACACAATTTAGTCCCGTTCATTAACCTCTTTTTAGTGGCCGTTCGAAAGAACGCTGAGCTCACAACTAGACCCTTTTGAATTCCTGCACATCTATAGAGAACTAGAATCTGCATAACTTTCCGAAGTTGGTAGGTATGTTTAAGGGTTCCCCATGCTTTAATCAAATCCTCCTGTCACCAGTTCAGTTTTAGGTGTTTCCTCTGCCTTTTGTTCTTTTTCAGCCCTCTGCAGCCTTGGCTCTAGTTTAGTGTTCCACTCCTTCCTTTTATTTATTTTAGGGCCCCTCTTTGCCTTAAACCAGTTTTAATGGTGCTTGCTTCCTCACCTCGACAGAGCAGGGACTCTTTATTCCTTAAAACAGGGATCCTTGGACAGTTAAGCAGGACCAGCCCCAAGATCACCTGCTGATTCAAGTTGCACATTTGTAAACTAGTGGGAGGGACTGTGAACTAAGGTCAGTGATGTGAAAAAGGACCAAAAAAGATGGCAAAGGACTTGAGAAGTTGTAGGGAGATTGTGAACATAAGGAAAGGAAGAAGCTAATTGAATGAATGAGAAAAATGATAGAAAGGAGGAGGCAAGTGAAAGGGAGAAGAATGGAGAGTCTGGTGAAAGATTTTCCAATTAACTGGGCTATATTTGAGATAATTCCTAAAGCAGTCCGAATAATTGGAAGACAGGCATTCCTGTGTCTTTATTGCCCTTTTTTTAAAGCATTATTTCTTGAGCACTTCAAGTGTTCTGTCATCTTCAGGTCATAGTGGTGAATCCCTAGCAGGGCCTAAACTGCAAACTGTGGTATTAGGCCCTATATATCTTATTTTGGAGTGGGTCCTAGTCTGGTATTTCAGTGCAGTAATATGTCCACTATTAGAACCTCTGTCTAGGTGAGTGGGCAAATTCCCTGTGGGTCCACTCAATCTTTTCGTCAGCTTCTGCGAAATTTGCATAATTTTCTTTGTGGGAATTAAAATTATGCAAAATGCTGATCCAGTATTTTGCACTGTTTTTAGTATGAAATGCGTCTCCAAATTAATTTTAAATGTGACGGTCCAACAGCCACTCATGTTATATTCGTTCGCATTGTTCCCATGCTCCTACAATCTCATTTTTACATAAATGAAATCTGAATTACGCAACATGGTGTAATACTGTAATCTTAGGCATTTCGTGTAACAAGTGTAATGCGAAATGCAGGAAATTATGTGAGATTACTCTGTCGTAAACTTAATTTCATCTGGGCCTAACCTTTATCTATCCCAAGTTTATAAAATGAGCACCCCTGAGTTTATTAACAGTAGACCTTGCCATCAGCATGAAGAGACACACTTGGGAGTGGTTGCACGCTTTATAAAGCAGATATTTCACACTGTCCTTGTTGAGATACTCCAGCGGCAAGTTCTAGCACAGAGATGGCTCGCTTCGTTGAGGTTCATGTGGTGCATCATTAGAATTCTTCCCATTTTACTCTGTCTAAATTTGTGTAGAACTGCTGCAGCACCACAGCACCAGACCCTCAGAGTGAGAAGAAGGAAACAAACTGCATGTGTGAATGGCTGGCAGGCTATGCTCAGCCTATCACACAAGCATTATTTGTATTGTATAGATCGCTGGCGTACTTGCACTCTGTTAGTGATCAGGGGCCTGAAAACGCAGCCTGCAGCTCTCCAGTAGAGCACTGTGATGCAGCGGTAATTTCACGGTAATTTCTAAATGCAAAACCTAATTTTACCTTCTAATTTACCGCTGCAAAGGTACTGGACCCTTGCCACTGTATATTACCATCAGGAGACTTTACATAAACATGAAAAATCAAAAATGCAATTAATATTTAAGCCAATAAAGAGTTGGTGAGTATTTTAAAGGGTTTTATTTTCTAGTTAAAAGTTAAAGTTCTCTGACCCTTTATTCATTAGTCAAATATCAATCCGGTTACAGAATTGAAAATAGGAAAAATAGAATTAATACAAAACATATTATAGTTGCATACAAAGCACTCCATTAGGAGGGAAAAAAAAACTAATTCTATGTCAGTCAGAACTCTTTGAAGAGTTCAGGAAAATATAATTCAAGAGTGAGTTTTGCAAGGCTAATCAATAATTAATAATTGGCAAAATCTCCCATAAAGAGAAATAAATGCATAAGATAAATAAATCTTTTCAAAACTAATTAGTTAGTCAAAGCATAAACTTAAGAGTTTTGGCATCTAAATCTGAACCTTTTCTATCAATTGCACCCTCTGCCCTGGTCTGTTCATCTGTGTGAGACTGCTTCCCAAGGAGCGAGACAGCCCGCCCTTCACAAGACCACAGAGGAATGTGATCTGCCTTTCCAAAAATATGACGTGCAAGGCTAGCCTATGCCCCCCACCTCCCTCTATCTCTCCTCGGACGCAATCTGCTCTCAGACTGCACCCGCGACGTTCGCGTACCTAACCCATATGATGTCTGATCTCATCTGCTTCTTCTCCCTCTCAGACTAAGGCCCTAAAGCTTAAGGCTTAAAAAAAAGCGAGCCCCTACGCCCCCTAAGAGGTCATTATTTATACTCTAATTCATGGCTGACTATTCTAATAATGTTGCAAATTTTCAGTAAAGCTTGTACCCTGATTGGATAGCTTAGATGACGAGGGTCTCACCATCCTGTTCTCATTGGCAAATCCAACCCATTCCAGTTTTAACAAAAGAAGCGTTAATGATTAATACAATTATATATTTTGGCAACATTTACTAGGAAAAATGTTTCAGTCTATTTCCTCCTTCCTGTCACATCGCACGCAGGAAGGACACATTCCACAAACACTGATACATTGGCAGGGTAACAAGAATGTACAGTTCATGGTGGCCTAGAACCAGGTCTTCACTTGAGGCACTTGGCAGTTCTGCGCATGCGTCTCTCATTCAGTACAATTCTCAGCCTTGCTGGATTCACAGGCAGCCATTTTATCTTAGGCCCAAAAACAAAATAAACACAAAAAGAGTATTAATTTACAAAATGAAACCCATTATGTTTTACCTCCCCATACTAATACCCTGTATAAATGATTATCTAGCAAAAGCTATTAGTTTAAAGCAGCTTTTCTTATTATTTGTGCACAACATGCAAAAATGTGCAATGTACAACATAGCATAAAACATGCACTAGTGTAAATTTTGAAAGCGCACACAGTTAATACATACTCATAGCAACATGCTCTAATGTTTTAGATAGCTTTTCATGCAAAATGCGTTTGCCCCATGTGTAGTGTTGGTGCATGGTTGATTAATTAATACACATTATAAAAAGATGTGTTATGAACTGAATATGCATTGTCTAAATATGCAACAAAGCCAAAGTCTCTTGAGACAGGAACAGGTAGTGTAGATTATAAGGGAGAAGAAACTGGAAAGAGAGAACACATTCCATGATTCAAAGCTAAAGAGGCCACTGAAATCACGAGTTTTCTCTACACTGCAAAAACACATGTTAATTCAGCACAAGCATTTCAGACTGAAAGCATTTATGACCAAGCCTCATTTTATGTTTTTCACTTTGCATGCACCAAAAGTGCCACTTTTAAAAAACTTTTGACTAGGCATGTGCCATGTGTTTTCACTTGCATCAAAATTTGTGTGCCATTTTAAATGCAGTCTGTCTGAAACATAAAAATAAAGCAATGCTTAATTTGAGAAATCTAGCTCTATCAACTCACCCTTTGATGATAACAAATCATGATACCTCAAATGATTTGTAGATCATCACACTTATTTATTTTTACAAGTGACATTTTTATTGCAAAAGCTGAGCATATACCAATTTTACTTCTATTTCTAAGGCAAACACAAGTCTTGTCTGTAATCAGATCATATATAGCCAAGCTCAAATGTTTAGTGCAGAGTTCTGTAAGTAGCTTCTTGGAACTGTTAGTCTTCTCTAAAATAAGTAACTAAAATAATAAAAGGAAAATTCAACAGGACAGTTCTCTTTTCTATTTTCTTTTCTTCTTTTTCTTTCATCATTCAAAGATTCTTTTCTCTTCAGCTCTTGACAATTCTCAGTTATTGTTTCAGCCTTTCTTTTTCTCTTTGTCACCAGCTTGCCATCAGGGTGGCTCATACAGTTCATTCAAAGTGGCATTCTGTACTTTTTCCATGCATTTTGACCAACAGGTGCTGAGAAACTCTGAAAGAGCACCATCAATTCCTTGCACTTTTTCAATCCAAGCCTTTCACTTTTATTTTCACTTTGATCAGATTCAGATGTTTCAGCTATTGGTGCAAATGATTTTTCAAAGGACCACTCCAGACGTTTTGGATACCCTTTCAGCCAGCTTTTTCCTACCTCCACTCGTAGGCCCACAGCACTAATTTCTTCTTCAGAGGCTGCATCTGACTTTCACCCTTTGGACACCGCTTTCATCTGAGTCCGTTTCCACTTTTAGCTTTTCCAGTGCCACTTCAGTTTTCTCTAGTGCTGCTTCAGACTCTGTGTGTTCCCTTACAGCTTGACTGACCCTCTTCTGTGGACTTTTGACCACTGCTGGCATCTCTTCTTGAAGAGGAGCTGTTTTATCAGGGGGACACAGGACCATACATGTGTGAGAGGCATGCACCCAATTTGGAAGGCCACCACATTTCACAACAGTCTTTGCCAGGATCCTTTGGAACAGGCCTTTCCATTTCACAGCATCTCTCAGATCAAAGTCGTTGCACCATCCATTATGCAGATCTTGTGTAGCAGCTGCAATCTGGTGAGAAACTGCACGCTCCACATTAGCCAGACCTTCACAGCAATGGCTAGTGTTTTCATCAGTGTTTTTCACAAGTGCAATTGCTTGTTCATTTTCAAGCCACTTTGGTGATGCTGAAACAGTCTTTTGCAAAGTGTAACTCTGTGCTGTCTTTGTGTTGCTTTATTATGCTTGAAACTTCAGGCTGATGGCTACAATCGAATCTTTGTCCAATCTGTTGTTCTGCACTCATCATCTTTGAAACCTCATTATGATCTGATTTCAGAGAAACTGGCAATCTATACCTGGGCATCAGTTTTTGCAATAACACATTTGCTACTATGCAGTTGTCACTTTTTTTCAAAACAGTTCTGATACAACCCTGTTGTTCTGCTTCTGAAACAATTTCTTGAGCCTCTATTAATTCACCTGTGAAGATTCCATTGAATGTATATGCTAACAGAACACAATTTTGTGCAACTGAATTAGCATTTCTCTCTCCCATGACAACAGTGACTCCCATTTGAGCAGCTATACTGCATGCTATGGTAAGGGCAATCAATTTCGAATTTTGGGCTGAGGTAACTACTGAAAGCCATGAAGCTTTGACAACATAATGTATAAGAAGCACAGCATATGCTGCTCTTAATGTGTCATTATTACCTTTCAAATATGGGCCATCTACAAAATGGACATTGTTGGGCTGAATCAGACGTTCATCCTTAAAGTCTGATATTGGTTTCAGACAAAAATTCATGACATTTAAACATTTAGGTTCAGTTTGATCACAAACAATTTCATTTGCTGGCAGTAAGCTAAGTACATTTGAATTTAGACATTTCTTGGTCACAGTATTTTTCCAAAACAACTCCACAAAGGAAGCAACCATTTCAATAATTGGAAATTCCATTATAAACTCACTCTTTTTATGACTGACATCTACCACAGCTACTAATTTAAGGCAGCTGGGCATGTCTGTGACTGGGTCAACGGTCATTGGGAAATACGTCACAGACCTTTGAACACATTCATGTTTTTGAACAGGCACTGAGAGCGCAGCCCTCCCTCTCACTGCAAATTGGTGTATTTTCTTTTAAATAAACTTTCATTCCTAGTGCCGGGGCGCAACACTTTTTCTCTTTCAACTCTAGGAATGCTTTGGTGCAATTGTTGTCCAATGGAAGCGGATCAGACACATCCTTGTGTGTCAGCCTCAGTAAAGGCTTAGCCACTAGGGAAAGGTTTGGTAACCACTCTCTACAGCAGCTAACCATTCCCAAAAACATCTTGACTTCTTTCTGAATTTGAGGTGGATTCATCTGGTGAATTATTTCCACTCTCTCTGGTGACACCTTTCTAGCTCCCTTTCCAATTATGTGTCCCAGACATTCATTTTCTTTTTGACAGTACTCCTGACTATTCCCATGCAATGGCACTGTGACATGAACTTGACAAAAATCAATAACAGTAAGCCATTCTTCAGCACATGGAATGTGAAAAAATATATTGGCTGGATTAGGTAACACAGGACAACATGGAAAAGTTAGGCTATTAATCTCCTGCACTAATCTGTTCTTTTCATTTAGTTTCTGTGAACCTGTGATCAGAAAGTTACATAAACTTTCAATTAATTCCATCAAAAATACTTTACTCACTTTATCTCCAATTATGGGTAACCTTTCTGCAACTGATGGTGTTCTTGAATACATGTCATCTGGTTCTAATTTGAATAAGACATGGTCTGCACATTTTATTAATCTGACATCCTTCTCTGTGAACTCTTATTTCTGTGTTTATTATTTCTTTCAAATCAGAAGGTAATTTTTCAACTGTCTTTTCTGAAAACAATGCTACAGCTGTCTCTTGTTGGGCAATTTTAAAATGTACATCCTCATCAGGAATCTGAAAATTAACATTATCTGGTGTACAGTAATCTGTGCTGTTTAATTTGTAAAATAATTGTTTTCCTGCCAAGCCTGTATCACAAACAACAAATTGGTATTTTTCCTCAAATGGGCCTATTTTTGCTGCAAATTCTTCTAAAACTGGGTTTGTAATTTCTCCTTTTAAAATTCCTACAACTAAGTCTAGATCTTCCACTGCTTTCACAATGGACTTGGTAAATTCAAAATTGTTAGGGTTAAAACTCTCATTTTCAAATATAGCAACCTGTTGAACTGGGTTCTGATTTTGTTTCTGAAAATAATTCACATTTGCTCTGGACAACTTATTTAAATTAATTTTAGCATTTTCCATATTTTGTGGGACCATTTGGGCTTGGAAAAACTCCTGCCATTGGTACCTGTTTATGAACTGATATTTGCATTTGCTTGGCTGACACATCTTGCACCTGCATTTCTCTCTGTGTTTGTACATCATGTTTAAATTTAAATTTCTTCTTCCAATGCTCAAATCTGCTATAAAAATGGCAAAAGGACACCTTTTCCAGCAGTACAACATCCATACCTGAATTTGCGCAGACCAAAACACCTTTACTTCCATCCTGTGTTCTTTTAATCTGTACCCAATCAACATCCTTTGCTGGCACGTTGCCCTTCAGGAAAGTAATCACTGCTACGTTTTTCTCCATAACAACAGAAAATGATGGTGCATTCATGCAAACCCTTATCATTGTCTCCTAACCTGGCCTTTGCACAACAACTTTAGATTCTAACCACAATTCAGTCTGCATGGCAATGTCAAAGAACATTTGCAAATTAATGCACAACTCTTTTAAAATTTCAACAAATCCATCAACTTGCGATTACCACAGCATAAGTTTGTCTCTCAATTGTGGGAATGTGTTCAGAAATTCTGTAAGTTCACCTTTGTTCCGTGGCACATGAACATGCACTTCTCCCACCTTTTCTCTCAATGAGTAAGCAAAAGCTTCTCCCTCATCCTGTTTATTATTTTCCCTAACAAGGTCTGGTGGTTTCTTTTTCTTCTCATGTTTTCTTGCCCACTTGTCTCCTAATTTCTCAAACCCATTGCATTTGAAATTATATTTTATTATTTCTGCAAGGTGCAACTGCATTCCTGAAGAACACATTTTCTCATTTGCTTCATCATTCATATGTACCTTGAAACTTTTCTGAAATGGAAAACTTCCTGAAACATTAATTTCATATTTTTGAGCCAAATCAGTCAGTCTACCACGTATAGTTACTGCACATGTATGTGTTTCCTTACTCAGGGAAATTAATTCTTTTTCCTGACACTGGTTCACATTTTCATGATTTAAACAGCAGGGACTGTTAATTTCTTCATGTTCAAATGTTGAATTTAAAACACTAAGCTGTCTCTCTTTTTCAGGGTCTGGGTTAATTTGGTCCCCCATGCTCTCTATCTTTTTAAGCACTGCTGCTTCCTCACAGCAGGTTTGAAAAATCCCATCTTCAAATATATTCATTTTTCCTGGGCTATTGGTGTTGTAAAGACTATTTCTCCCCCACCTTTCAGTGCTTTGACTGTCAGGGGTAATTTCTGTTCAATAATCTGTGAATTCTGAGTTTCTGAAATAAACCCTGCCATAATTACTCCTTCTGCAGCTGTTTGAACCTTTTGAGTAGGGGCCATATTAATTGGGACAGTCACAATTTTTCTAGGCATTGCCTGTGCATCTGTAGTTTGCGATATCTGGACTGAATCAGTCACATTTAAAGCAGTAACACCTGGAGGTATCACTGTCAGTGCTGAATCAACAGGTAGTGGGTCAATCTGAAATGTCTGCACAGTTCTCTCAGTCTGTGTTTCTCTCTGTTCAACAGAAGCAGTAGCCACTGTAGTACTTACTGGTACACTATTTTCAGTATTTTTAATGGGAACCACATAAAGTGGCGGACACTCAGTTAACAATGCATCCATTATTTCATCCCCTGAATCATTATTTATTTGAAGCTTTTTATCATCATTAATTCCCTTCTCCTGCATCTGGTGCTTTACCTTTTTATCCTCACTTGCTTTGTCTCTTGCTGTCTTTTCCCACATGCGTAAGGCCTCAAATTGTGCAGCTCTAGATGGTGTCTTTATTTCACATAACACTTCCCTTAATTTGTCAATAATTTGCAATTCAAAAGTACCATCGTTTGGGAACCTCAAAGGACCCTCTTTTTCAGTAATCTTGCACCATTGGTGAACCCACATACATGAACTTTGTCCCAAATTGGTAGACATAAAATGCACGGGTGTTCCTTCAGGAGCATCACCAATTAAAAACAAATTTTTCACTTTACCGCCTAACAGCTTCTTTAAACCTTTAAACAATTCCATTTCTGCAATAGTTCAATGCAATATCTTTTCTCCAATGCTGTCAGTTTCAATTTCAGTCAGTTTAACTCCTACTACTGACTCCTCCTTTACAAAATCTTACGGCAATATTTTTCTGAGTTTTCTTAATCAAAATTCTGTTAATAACAACATAAAAACATTCGCTACTCTGTCTGTTCCACTAAATAAAGTATAGTTTTCACCTGTTCAAGAGTTTTCTTTCGTGGCGACAAGTGTAACAAATTCCATTACCCTGCCCTTCTCTCAAGCTCCAGATAAGACCGGTTACTTGGATACCCCTTTTGGGAAGTAGAGCCAGTGACTTCGCAGGTAAAATCCTTATGCTACCATTCACACTCACTTTTATACGATATATGGTCCCTGTTGTAACACTGCCAGCCCTACGTAGCTTCTCAGTATTACTTCCAACAGACGAGTAACCTCCTGCAGTGTGGCTTCCAGTTACCACCCGCTATTCCTTCCCGGGATTTCCACAGGTGTACATACCTGTTTTTCCAGACAACATAGAACAAGACACTAACTTACTTAACATGAAGAGTTAAAACATGTAATCAATAACCAATAAATCCTGTCCTATGAAATTACCAATATAATCAATAAAACCATCAATTCAAAATGAGCAAAATTTCACCAACAGTCAAAACCCTTACTATTTTCAACACTTCAAAAATACATCCTAGCACATTAACAACATTTCACAACCCTATTGATACTCACACCACTCCAGCAATCGCCTTCTTGCATCACCTTCCAGTACTGCTTTGCCAGTCTTCAGGTTCTGAGCATTGGAGTCAGGAATTAGGACTTGAACAATTATCTAACTTGGGCAATTATTTTCTAGAACTAATTTTCACAGATCAACTCTCCTCCTAAGGTCAATGGACCATTAGTCAAATAGTTGATGGTGATATTAATAATCCTTAATCACCAACTAATTGATAATAACCTTCCTCTTGCTACCAGAAACTGATGCAGCGGTAATTTCACGGTAATTTCGCAATGCAAAACCTCATTTTACCTTCTAATTTACCACTGCAAAGGTACTGGACCCTTGCCACTGTATATTACCATCAGGAGACTTTACATAAACATGAAAAATCAAAAATGCAATTAATATTTAAGCCAATAAAGAGAGTTGGTGAGTATTTTAAAGGGTTTTATTTACTAGTTAAAAGTTAAAGTTCTCTGACCCTTTATTCATTAGTCAAATATCAATCAGGTTACAGAATTGAAAATAGGAAAAATAGAATTAATACAAAACATATTATAGGTTGCATACAAAGCACTCCATTAGGAGGAAAAAAAAACCTAATTCTATGTCCGTCAGAACTCTTTGAAGAGTTCAGGAAAATATAATTCAAGAGTGAGTTTTGCAAGGCTAATCAATAATTAATAATTGGCAAAATCTCCCATAAAGAGAAATAAATGCATAAGACAAATAAATCTTTTCAAAACTAATTAGTTAGTCAAAGCATAAACTTAAGAGTTTTGGCATCTAAATCTGAACCTTTTCTATCAGTTGCACCCTCTGCCCTGGTCTGTTCATCTATGTGAGACTGCTTCACAAGGAGCGAGACAGCCCGCCCTTCACAAGACCACAGAGGAATGTGATCTGCCTTGCCAAAAATATGACGTGCAAGGCTAGCCTATGCCCCCCACCTCCCTCTATCTCTCCTCGGACGCAATCTGCTCTCAGACTGTACCCGCGACGTTCGCGTACCTAACCCATATGATGTCTGATCTCATCTGCTTCTTCTCCTCTCCTCCCTCTCAGACTAAGGCCCTAAAGCTTAAGGCTTAAAAAAAAGCAAGCCCCTACGCCCCCTAAGAGGTCATTATTTATACTCTAATTCTTGGCTGACTATTCTAAAAATGTTGGAAATTTTCAGTAAAGTTTGTACCCTGATTGGATAGCTTAGATGACGAGGGTCTCACCATCCTGTTCTCATTGGCAAATCCAACCCATTCCAGTTTTAACAAAAGAAGCGTTAATGATTAATACAATTATATATTTTGGCAACATTTACTAGGAAAAATGTTTCAGTCTATTTCCTCCTTCCTGTCACATCGCACGCAGGAAGGACACATTCCACAAACACTGATACATTGGCAGGGTAACAAGAATGTACAGTTCATGGTGGCCTTGAACCAGGTCTTCACTTGAGGCACTTGGCAGTTCTGCGCATGCGTCTCTCATTCAGTACAATTCTCAGCCTTGCTGGATTCACAGGCAGCCATTTTATCTTAGGGCCAAAAACAAAATAAACACAAAAAGAGTATTAATTTACAAAATGAAACCCATTATGTTTTACCTCCCCATACTAATACCCTGTATAAATGATTATCTAGCAAAAGCTATTAGTTTAAAGCAGCTTTTCTTATTATTTGTGCACAACATGCAAAAATGTGCAATGTACAACATAGCATAAAACATGCACTAGTGTAAATTTTGAAAGCGCACACAGTTAATACATACTCATAGCAACGTGCTCTAATGGTTTAGATAGCTTTTCATGCAAAATGCGTTTGCCCCATGTGTCGTGTTGGTGCATGGTTAATTAATTAATACACATTATAAAAAGATGTGTTATGAACTGAATATGCATTGTCTAAATATGCAACAAAGCCAAAGTCTCTTGAGACAGGAACAGGGAGTGTAGATTATACAGAAACTGGGAAGAGAGAACACATTCCATGATTCAAAGCTAAAGAGGCCACTGAAATCACGAGTTTTCTCTACACTGCAAAAACATCTGTTAATTCAGCACAAGCATTTCAGACTGAAAGCATTTATGACCAAGCCTCATTTTATGTTTTTCACTTTGCATGCACCAAAAGTGCCACTTTTAAAAAAACTTTTGACTAGGCATGTGCCATGTGTTTTCAATTGCACCAAAATTTGTGTGCCATTTTAAATGCAGTCTGTCTGAAACCTAAAAATAAAGCAATGTTTAATTTGATAAATGTAGCTCTATCAACTGTATGCCAGTGGCAGCAACCAAAAGCCAATTGCAAGCCCCACATCATGTTTACAGTGCGATTACCAGCGTAGGACATGTTACACAACCATTGACCATGCAGCTCAAGCAAGCTTCATGTGACTAGCTGTTTTATAGGCCCTGTCAGTCACACTGTAACTAATACATGGCTTGCCATACGACAGGAACCAAGTGAGATATCCAGAGCAGGACTCTCTCTCTCTCTCTCTCTCTCTCTCTCTCTCTCTCTCTCTATATATATATATATATATATATATATATATATACACACACACACACACACACACACACACACACACACACACACACACACACACACACACACACACACACACACACACACACACACCTTAATTAGTTACTGATTTACCTTGGCGCAGACGTGCCAAGTTCAAAAAAAGGGCAGTGAAAAGAAAGCCAATGGAGAAGCCACATACCTGCCATTGAGAAGAGGTTGAACGGTGGGGTGTGGCCTAAATGCCTTTGGGGGCGAAGAGCAATCGCCATAAAAAAAGCAGAGCGGGAAATCAAGCAATAATCTCTCTAAAAACGTGTCTGTCAGTAGCTGGTTTATTTGAGTGTTTTTTCTACTGCATGTTTATATTATCTACCCTCTGCGACTAAACAAGCCCGTATTTATTTTATGTACTTCTGCCCATTCCCTGTAGGTTGGAAAAATAAAACCGCAGGATCTTCAAACATATTTATTTATGACATAAAAATAATATGCAAATATATTTACAAAACATGCATAAAAAATACTGAATGCATTTAGACAATGAATCTATTGGCTTATTTTTGCACACGGGTCATCAATAAGTAAATAAAATGATTTGACTTTATATTTCTTTTTCTACAGAGGGAAGATAAGAAAAATAAAAAGTGTATCAAGACAGTGGGGCCGATTCACAGAACTAATCTGAGATAAAACCCTAAACTTACTACTTTTGGCATTCACAGAAGGCATTTAGTAGTAGTAAAGTTAGGACTCCTAACTTTACTACTACTAAATGCCTTCTGTGAATACCAAAAGTAGTAAGTTTAGGATTTTATCTCAGATTAGTTCTGTGAATCAGCCCCAATGTTCCTAAAAGACGAGACAAAAAACGAAGTGGGTAGTCCGTAGAGGTTTTCGGATTCCTGTCTAAAAACAGCACAAGGGCTGGTGGGGGGAATGAAAGAACACAAACAGGCGGGCAGGGGGAATAAAGAAACACAAACAACTGTTGGGTGAGGAGGCGAGTAAAGAAAGACACACATTACAGCACGATCAGCAGAAGTAAAGAAGCAACAGGGATGAGAGAAGGGAAAAGACGCAACCGGGATGGGGCGGGTGGGAGGGAGGGGGAAAGAAGCACCATGAATGAAAGGCAAATGGGAGGAGACAGAGTTAGTGAAAACACAAGCACTCATATGGAGTGCTTAAAGACAAATAAAAAGTAGCTCCAAAAGTGGGAGCAGTGGATGGATACAAGTACTTGGTCCATGCTCTAAGGAGGGGGCCAAACACAAAAAGAGGTATGACGCATGCATGCCATGACAAACGGGAATGAAGGATACAAGAGCGATGTTGCAGTGAACAAATGGTAAGCCTATGGGCCGGCTGTAATCTATGGTTCACAAACAAAATGTCTTGAAGACACACCGTATACGCTGTCTAGCGGAGACCTAAAAATAGCAGGCTAGCTCCTTGCTTCAATGTGCTCATAAGAGCATTCAGTAAACCTCTATTGTGGATTTGTGAACATTTCTAGCTCTGTCTTGCCCACGTAGTATGTTTATCTTCAAATCAGATCAGCGTCTGCCATTCCATTTCTTTAGAAGGGGGTTATCATTCTCAGCACAGTTAGTTTTACTAAATATTCTCTTCCTGCAGTGCGCCTAAGGGGTGAGTGTAGTAGAGACAGGAAGAATCCTTTACGTCATGTTCCCCTTATGGTTCTGTATCTTTTACATGTATGATACATAAAGTTCTGCTTCTTATGATTTTCAGGGCCATGTCAGGTTTCACTGCCCTGCTGATGCTGGTGATAACAAGAAATGTGGTAAAGAATGGACGTACATGGAAGTTCGGAGGCATGCTTTGCTGACAGATGACGAGCGGGCTATGTTTGAAGAAAAAATGGCATTGATTGCAGCCCAGCAGCACTGTCAATTTAAAGAGGTGAGTTGTGATGTGGCTGCTCCTTCTATTTCCTGTGCAGTGTGTGAGTATAAGTGACAATGATCAGCAGGTAACGTAGGGACCATACTAAACGCTAACATATTTCTCTTTAAGGTGAGCAGCACCGTACCACTGCCTTACACCAGTAGCACACGAAAGGGCAGATTTACAAATTTTTCATGCAGCACAGAGCCATGCCTACAAGTTTGGCCTGCAGCTGATTTCATCTTCTGCGCTGGTGATCTAAATAGGCTGTCTGGTGCAGAGTTATATGCTGTCTAGAAAAGGATTCGTACTGGACACACATGTAGGAAAGTGGGTTTCTGTTGCAGTAACCCCCCCACTTTTTGCCAGACTACTGATGCACTTTTACTTGATGTGCCCTGGGTCCCTGCTAATCAGGTTCCCAGGGCCTGTGTTCTTTCCCCAAAATTAACCCAATTGGCATCTCTGTCCACAGGTCAGCCCCTGGTAAATGGTACCACAGGCAGGGCTTTAAGTGGGATGAAAAAACTGGGGGGGTCTCTCAAAGGGGCGTGGTCAATGTAATTAAGGGCGTGGCTTAAAAACACGTAAGCTAAAAATCTAGCATAGCATAGTGTGCCGCCCGACTTGTATTTTGCTGTTTCTGTCATTGCATCCAGATATGATACAAGTAATATCATACCTACAACAATTCATGACTATTGGCTTTGTCAATGGTTGTTAGTTGCATAAGATAAATAAGCAGCAACTATGGCTTGTATAGAATATTGAAAAAACTTCCACTTAAAGCCCTGGGACACCACGACAATGTTGCTGCTCCTGAGTTTCAAAAAGAGAAGGGAAATCCAGAGAGAAAATGACTCTCTTTAAAGGATTTCCCTTCCTCTACAACGCTCACCACGCGCACATCAATGTGCCTGCTGTTACTGCAGCGCGGAAAAAAAAAACGGACCGCGTGTGCCAGGGCACAAAACAGAGCCCGATAGAGACCCGTTTCGAGGCCCCCTTAAAAAAACTGCTGGTGCTCAGACCCGGCCCACTTAAAGCCCTGACCACAGGTACCCAGGGCACTATGACCAGGGAAGACCTCTAAGGGCTGCAGCACTTATTGTGCCACTCTTAGAGGCCCTGTACCTTTACACACAAACACTGCCTTTGCAGGCTGTGTGTTTTGGTGCAGAACATCCCTGTGTGCCATGCCTACAACCCACTGCCCTGGCATAGATCAGTCACCCCTCTAGCTGGGTGCACTATACCAATGGTGAGGGTACAGGTGCATGAGCCCTGTACCCCTACAGTGTCTAAGGCCATTCTTAGACATTGTAAGTGCAGTGCTGCCATTAAGAGTGTATGGTGCTGGGAGTTTGTCATTACGAACTCCACAGCACCATAATGGCTACACTGAAAACTGAGAAGTTTGGTATCAAACTTCTCAGCACATTAAACCCACCCTGATGCCAGTGTGGGATTTAATGAAAAATGCACACAGAGGGCATCTTAGAGATGCCCCCTGAAAACTAACCCACCACTAGTGTCCATGCTGAGAGGCTGCTTTCAGCTACCACCACCAGACATGTTTCTGGACCCCTGGGTCGAGAGCCTGCTGCTCTCTGGGGCATGAAACAATGCACATCCTGGGACGAGGTGCCAAGCCTCCTCCCCCAGGATGGGCAGGGTTCACGAAGGGGAAGCTTCAAAGGCTTGCTGCCTTTGTGAGCTTCCCAGGCCACTTGCTGCTTTCAGCAACTGGTCCCCACTGGTTCTGACCCCCACTTTGGGCAGGAGAACCGGCGGGAAAAACAAGTGAGGAAGAGAGGTGTGCCCACCTCTGCCAACTCCACCCCTCAGGTGGGGGGAGGTGAAGTGAAGCACAACTCCGAGTCCCCGCCATCTTGCAGATGGGGGGACTCAGCCAACCAGGGACAGGCTCATGCCCCCCTCCCACTGGAGGGTGGCATAATGGTGGGTGTACCCACCCCAGGGAAGGGACCCATTGGTCCCTGCATTTTACCTACCTGTAACGCCCCTAAATCTAGTATTTAGGGGCACCCCTGAACCTTGCTTCCTCAGACAAGAAGAAACTGCAACAAGAAGGACCAAACATCCGTGCAGCAGCTAATAAGAGGAAGACGCACACTGACTTGGCCCCAGCCCTACCGGCCTATCTCCCCCTCGAACCTGCTCCTCCGAAATCCCGGTGTGTCCTGCAGCCAGCAACCTCAAACCCCGGAGGACCTGCCTGCCTTCAAGCACAAAGACTTTGTCTCCTCTGAACACCGGATTTGTTCATCTGCAACCTCTGGCCGGACACAACGGATCCGCCCCACTCTGCACCCGCCATCCACGGCCCGAGCTCGAGTGGGCAAACACCACGAGGCGGTCACCCCGGCGAGCCTGACCCGAGATCCGGCGACCCCTGACTTGCCTCCAGCCGACGCCTGCAGCCTAAATCCGGAAGGTCCCCCTAACCGTGACCAGGAGCTGGTAAGAAGATCCAACCCCAAAAGGCACCCCTTCACCCGACGCCCCAAGGCCTTGGGTGCCCAAACCGACAGTGCCTAACCAACCCCTAACTTTCCAACTTACCTCTCGAAGTGGTGGTCGCACCCAGAAGGCCTTCGTCCCCAAGCCTGCAGTGCCTTTGCAAATCGGAGGTTCCTCATTGAAAACAACAGGGCGCACAACGTCGAAACAGCACCCTGCCGCCGTAGTGCCGCTGAGGGTGCACCTTTGGTGTTACTTTGTTTCCCCATTTGCCCTGAGCTAAAGTCCAGGAGCTTTGCTCCCACAACCCAGTGGCCTGCTTGCCAGCAGCCATCAACCAGAGGCCCTCTATCCCCCATTGGATAACATTGGGCCTCAGCACTCTGCACCCGGCCGCCCTAGTGCCGCTGAGGGTGTAACTAGAGTGCATCCTTGACCCTGGGGGACCCCTGAGTCTACCCCCAGAACCTCAACTCCCACTACCAAATACTTACCTCAAAACCGATAACACTATTTTCCTCCATAGGATAACTTTGACTGTTTTTCTTGGAAAAGTTTCTAAGTGTGGAGTTTGAAAACCTTAAGAAATTATTTAAAATTGCACTAACTACCAAAAACGATTTTACTTACCTGTTTGCAGGAAATGTCCCAGAGTAGTATCCAGGTATACTACTCTGAGTAAAAAAAGTAATCTCAAAAGTAACTTACCTGTAATTTTACTGAAAAGACCACTCAAGTCTATGTACTTTATTTACAAAGTATTGCATTTCTCTGAAACCATACTGTAAGTCAAAACAAAGTGCATATACAATTTCATTCAAACTGTATTTCAATTGCATTACTACTGTAAAGTATGTATTGCTTACCTGTACCAGGCTTGCTTGGTTTTAGAAAATAAAATAACTAAAAGAATATTTTTATACAAAAACAATTGGTCTGAAGTTCAGTCTTTGAGTGTGTGAATTCATTTGCTGACTGAGTGTGTACAGCAAATGCTTAACACTGTCCTCTGATACTGCCTTACTGCTTGACCACACTACCACAAATAGAGAGTGAGGTGCTATCTAACTTTACCTCTGCCTAACTTTAGGGATCCACTGGACTCTGTGCACACTATACCTCACTTTGGTATAGTATATACAGAGCCAGCTTCCTACAACACACCCTTCCAATACAAATTCCTATGCCTATACAAATTCCGAAGGATCCCACATGTTGGATGTGAGCTGTGAGCAGTGTGTGTTTTTTTTGTGTGAAATGAAAACATTTCCCCTTGTTAACACCTGCTTCAAGGAGGTGTTACTTTTGATAAAAAGCCCGGTCTGGCTATCTTAGTAGATAAGTGGGGCACCAGATAAAAAAGTCTGAAAATTGAGGTCACATGCTGAAACATTGAGAGCTTATGGGCAACATCATCAATAGTTGGCGCCCAAACATAAACATTTTACAGAAGCATTGTTTTCCTGATCAATGCACAGTATATACATATAGACTTGCCTTAAACTGCACTATTGTTGTTACAGGTAAGTAATTAATTCATTTCTCAATTACCAGTTTGAATAGATCTTTAACGGTAAGTGCAGAGGTGGTATGTGGAGAGGTGTGGTGCAGCGGCCAGGGCAGCTGACTTCGGAGCACAGGGTTCACGGTTCGATCCCCGGCTCTGGCGGCAGCTCAGCTCAGCACCATGTGACTCTGGGCAATAGCTCACTTAATTTCCACTACGGCCCCCAGCGCCTTGAGACCCTTAAGGGTGAGTAGCTGCGCTATATAAAAAAAAACGGACTTACACAATTTGTGGTAAACTTCCTGAAAGGGAATGTATTTTGTGGAACAAAGCATATACAACAGTGGCATACAATAATCTCCAAATGATTCCACTAGCTGGTACATGTGCTCGTAGCTCAATCTTTAGGGCCTGGTCTCTATCCCGAGGTATGCGCACCCCTGCATGATGCCAAAGGGCTGATCACAAGTAACTGGAATTACTGCCCGAACTGAGATTCCAGTGTTATCGGTGGAATACAGCAGTCCGGTGTCCAACAAGCACAATCTGATTGGTGGGAACACAACAGGAGATGCAGGTTCTCTGGATAAGAAGTGGTTGTGCATTTGTATTAGTTTATTGCGCTTAAATGCCCCCTCCATCAGTGATGCTGTTATTAGATACCACAGCTCACAGTGCAAGTTGACAGAGGACAGAGGAAGACCCATGGTAGCGACATAAAGTACGAGACTGCCGGAGAGACCATATCCCTTCATTGCAACCTTGCACCTGGAGACTCTCGTGCATGCAAGATGCAGCAACTAGCTTCAGTAGAGCGTTCGTGCAGCAGAGGACCGCCTTGAAAGAGAGAGAGAGTGCGAGCGAAAGAGAGAGAGAGTGAGATGGAGAGAGAGTGCGAGCAAAAGAGAGCGAGTGCGAGCAAAAGAGAGAGAGAGTGAGGGGGGAATGAAGAAAAAAAAAAGCGCGCCCCGCGCTGTGTTTAATGACGCGGCCGCAGTAATCTGATCCCAAGTGGGGGAAGTGTGCTGTGTCTGCCTGCTGGAACTCAAACAAGCAGCAGCTGTTTTGAAGCACTCGTGCTTGTGCTGGCCTCCGCCTTGCGGGAGCGAGCAGCGGCGGCGCGAGAGCCATATGTTTTCAATTAGCACGCGCGCCGCTGCTCGCTCCCGCAAGGTGGATGCCAGCACAAGCACGAGTGTGCTGTGCTTGAAAAGGAGCAGACCGATTTCTAAAGGTCATCTCCTAGAGCAGCGCATGCGCGCTGCCTAGGCGAGACCTAAAAAGGGCATCTTTCCAGCACTAATACCTTTTTGTGCAGGAGAGTAAATACCAATAAATCGCTTTGCGTATCTTTGCAACAGTGCAAAGCCTTAGTAGTTCTGGACCAAAACCTCTTTTAGTCGTTTCACACAGGCCTCATTCACAAAGCTTTCTTTCATCTGTAGGGGACATTAAGCCATGCCTACTCCGAGAAAACATTTAATTTATTAAGTGCTACAGTTTAGCAATATTGCAAACAGTTCTTCTTAAACAACTTTATTTTAAGTTGTTTTGTACCAGAAGTACATAAAGTTCCAGTTAACTTGGAACATAGGTATGTACAGGCGCTCCAGGACCAAGTTGACTGTAATTTAGTTTTCGCCCTACATTTTGAAGAACCAATTCAAATCATTCATTGTATCAAAAGGAAAGAGCTAAATCATGTTGAAGCAGCTGAGAGAAGAAACCATTATGGAACCTTCGTTGCGAGCTTGTGTAAGCCTAGCAAAAATGTTCTCATACTGTTATATCTACGGTGATTTTCAACTCCCATTAAAATCATGTAATTGGACCCACCCCCACTGTGATAACTAATTGAGTTGGTGGGTATGAATGCACAACTGAGGGTTGTCTGTTCATATGTGTGAAATGAGGTCCACACACTCTATCGGGCCATTTGGTTTCTAAATGTCGCTGTTAATTTTCCCAAGGTATTGAGATGAGCTATGGATAGTTTGCCCTCATAATGGACAGGGTTTCCATCTTTTATTTATAAAATGAGGTGCCCAGTCAATTTCCAGGAAGTGTGCATGAATAGAGCCACTTTTGGGGGATGTAGAGTCTTCCCCCAGCTCGAGGCCATGCAAATGAACATGCCACACACTGATCTCTCTAACAGACGTCTTTATTCCTCAACATACAATCACGCACTGCACTCTTTGCATCATAACTTTCATAAACGCACCTAACACCTCTGTCGGTTACGTAATTCCTGTTTAGAGTCAGCCCAGAACTGCAAGGGTCCTAGGGCATACAGTCTCAAGAAACTTAATCTCTCCCTTTGTTAAAGAAAAAGTACAGACAACATTAGTATCATATTTCCTCAATGCACTTGCACAGGTCTGCTAGATCGGGTGGTATGAGGTAGTTGAGATGCACCGTCATTATGCACCGACAACACAGGCTCAGATGCTTGACCTAGACATTTAGGCGGGGTCGCCTCACATGGGGCTTTAGGAGCTGACGAACATCGTGGTAGGTGTTTAAAGTGTGACGACTATCGTGTGATGGACTTTCCAGGACAATGCGCTGTCACCATGTGTCCTTTGCATGTTACAACCCTCAAAGGGTCGACAGCAAACTGAGTGTCTGTTTTCCGGTTCCGTTTCTGTTTGACCAGTAACCAGTTCCCTTTATCAAAGACTGTTTCCTGGGTGCGTCCGCACTGATTGGCATATGTTTTCATTTTGCACTTTCAAGAAGTGTCTGTGACCCCAAACTTATCGGCATCCATCGATCGGTCTGATGTCCATTGTGGTAGTTTGGTTCTGATGGCTCTCCCAAATAGCAAGGTGGCAGGACTCTTTCCAGTTGTGTAGTGAGGAGTTGATCGATAGGCGCGAAGGGCTTGAAACATGGCTTGGTTTAGATCGATTCCCTCCATCGGTGCTTGCCGGATTACCGTCTTGAGGGTGCTCATTAATCGTTCAACAACACCATTGGCTTGGGGCCTAAGAGGGGTACTCTTTTGGTGCTTGGCATTGAGTCGAATAATAAACTCATTGAATTCTTTGCTATTGAAAGGTGGGCCATTATCATATTTGAGAATAGCGGGATGCCCCATGCTGTCATCAAGCTGTTCGATAACTTTGTCATGGGTTATCAATGATAAGTCTTCCACCAAAGGAAAACACGGATATTCATCAGTCACTACCATGAGACGATGTCCATTTCCTAGAGGCCCAAAGAATCCACTGCAACTCTGTTCCAGGCATGTACAGGAAGATCAGACATTGTCACTTGATGTTGCACTACTTTGGGTGAAAAACAGTTACAAATGTGGCACGTTTTCAGTTCTTCCTAGCTCGCTCCTCTAGGCGAGGGAACAACACTGGATCTCATATGGCTCTTTTGGTGGCTAAAATGCCACAATGTCCTTCATCAGCCAGCTCGATGACCTGCTGTCTCAGACTCTCTAGTATGACGATTCTCAACCCTCGCAATACAATACCCTCTTGGGTGGCAGATAACTCCTCCTGTACATTTTTCAACTTTTGGAATTCAACTTCTACAGCTAAAGATCGAATACTTGTCTTCCAGGATTTCGTTGCAATGAGATCTTTGACAGTAAGCATGTTTTTATCAATGCTGGTGGCAGTAATAATTTGTTCAATAGATAGAGCTGCTGGTGTGCTGGACCTTACAATGAAGTTGAGATACTCTTCAGCCACTTTGGATGTCGAGCTGTGGCTATGTAGCGGCACTCGTGAAAAGTAGTCTGCAGGGTTTTGATCTTTCCCCAGCTTGTGTATGATCGCATAGTCATATTCTTGCAGTCGCAACCCCCACCACTTGATGTGAGGGGGCATCTTAGCTTTCGGGTTTCCAAAGACCGTGAGCAACGCCTCGTGGTTCGTGATGATAGTGAAATGTTTTGAATATAGCAACAAATGAAAATGTTCACAGGCCCACACCACAGCCAGACACTCCTTCTCTGGCTGAGAATACGCACATTCTGTTTCAGAGAGGCTTTTACTGGCATGGGCCACAATGTGTCTCTGAGCATTCGGATGGCCATTGTGTTGAGCAAGGATTGCCCCCGGGCCCACATCTACTGTGATCTCAGTATGTAACTTGGGGTCAAAATAGGCCATTTCAGTTGCAATCTCAATCTCATGTTTTATTTCTTTGAAACTTTGATCGCATTCAGGAGACCACTAGAATGGGACATTTCGCTTTAAGTCTCGTAATGGGGCAATCACTGAAGCAAAGTCCTGAATGTATCTTGAGCAATAACTGGCCATGCCTAGGAAGGATCGCAGCATGTTAGGTCTTGTGGGGGCAAGTGGATGAAGGTGCTTGTACCTTATCCAGGTAAGGAGTCATTCCCCCATCAGAGAATATGTGCCCAAAGAATTTGAGTTTGGTTTTGTGAAATTTGCACATTCCAGCATTCAAAGTGAGACCTGCATCAACAAGTATCTGGCATACTTGTGTAAGAGCCTTGTCATTCTCCTTTTGTGTTCTCCCAAATACCAATGTGTCATCACTGTAGTTGAAAGTAAGTGTGACAGGTTGAGTTACTCTGCAAATAACATCCTGAAACATCTCTGCAGCCGAAGACACTCCAAAACTCAGTCTTTTGTATCTGAACAAACCAACATGAGTCGAAAAAGTAGTAATGTATCTACAGTTCTCTTGCATCTCGAGTTAATGGTATCCTTTGTTCAGGTCAAGACAGGAGAAGACTTTGTCTCCATTCACTTGCATGATCATGTCCGCTATGTGGGGACCAGGATCTCTTTCTCTCTCGATTGCTTTGTTGACCTGGCACATATCAACACAAATGAGCACTGTACCTCCACTGTCCTTTTTCGGCACCACAACTATGGGCAAGACCCAAGGCGTAGGACGACTAGACCGTTCAATGATGTCATGCTTTAACAATGTTTATAGCTCTTTCTCATCTGCTTCCTGTAAGTGAAAAGTGACTCTGCGGTGCCGTTGGGCAACAGGGTGAATGTATTCATTAATAGGACGTTTCACTTTCATTTTCTTGAGTCTTCCTAGGCCATGAAACTCACGATTTCAGACTGAGCACTGAAGTTGTAGTTGAGAAATATCAGTCCCATGTCAGCAGCACTTTCAAAGCTAAGTAGGCATGCACTAGATGAAGTTCCCTGAAGTAGATGAATTGGCACTTGCACGGTCGTAGGTTTATGTTGCATGGTTGCTGTAAATTACCCTTGACTCTAACGGTTTAGACGCAGCCCAAGTGTATACCTTCGTTTTTGGTATGGCACAGGAGGTAGGCTGTTAAACCTTTCTACTAGCATTATATTAATCAACGCACCACTGTCTATAATGAAGGTTATGGGGCAACCATTCACCTTTAATGTGATTTTGGGACAGTGTCCAATGAATCTTGTCACTTCGTTTGAGGATTCTTCTTTGACTTTTGATCTTCTTTGCAAGCAGTTAATTCTACATGTGCATGTCGTTCCTTAGTCGATATCGCCAATGCAAATCTGTCGTCTTCGCTAGCGCTTGATAATGACAGTGAAGAACCTTTATATGATGAAGTTGACGGCGATCGACTTTGCTGGATTTCTACTTGTCGTAACTGATGTTGCCTTTCTGCCTTGTGGGCATAGTGAGAATGCTTCTGGAAGCTTCTGGCATCCATTTTCTCTTCTCTCTGTGATGCCTTTAGTTTCTCTTTCGCTTTGCAGACTTTTCTGAAGTGGTTTTCTTTCCCACAGTCTTTGCATATCTGTCCTATGGCTGGACATTTACCTTCATGGGATAAAAGAAAACACACATCGAAAGCATAACTTTTTCTTCTTCGGCTTGTGTGCATCTATGTTGTGCTTATGCTTGCTTTTCATGATCAACGCTGATTCATTGTGCATGTTCCAGCTTCCATATCAGCAGCTTGTCGATCTGCTCATTCTTCTGCTCTTGCAGCCATTAGCATTTTCTCGTACCCGAGTGTCTCTCTCAACATGCGTCTTCTGAAGGAATCTGAAAGACAACCATCGATGACTCTGAGGCGCATGGCTTCCTCATCATTGAAATCACTGAACTTACAGTATTTGATAAGTGTGTCAAGTCTCTCAACAAACTCATCCATCATTTCACCAGCCTGTTGTGCTTGGTTGAAGATGTACCTTTCATAGTCGACATTCGGCATCGGATTGAACATGGCTTCCAATGCTTCTTTTATTTGACGGTACAATGTTGCATCGGTCTTTGAGATTTACTTTAGCACTTCTTTCACTCCATCACCAGCGAGGTTTTTCAAGTATATAATTGTTTTTCTTCTAGCGCATCTATGAAGTAATCGGACGTCTGGAACCATGCAGTCCACCTGACACCGATGTTCTGTTTCTTCGCTGTTTCAAAAGGCGGTGGCGGCTTCAGGAATGTAATCGCATTGTGCTTCCTTCTGTTGCCATTTAGAGCATGTGCTGTTCAGACAGCATTCTTCGCGCAAAGGAGGACTGGCAACCTCGCCACGAAACACCCCCATTGCTTGGGCCTGGTCGCCTCATCCAATTTTGAGGTCGTATAGCACTTCATTCGCTTTTGCCGGTAAGTACATTTCTGATTTTGTACCTGGTTGTCGCTCCCTTTAGCATTTGCTTTGTATGCTTCGGATGATGTCTCTGTATTATGGCACGGCACATTATCTCCTCTTTCAGCTTTACCACTAGGTTCTGGTGGGATTTTCAAATGTGCTCCTCTGCAGGGCCTTCAACTTCTTTGATGGCCGTGTATGGGCTGGAGCGGGGCTCTGACTTCACATACGCCAACCACAGACTGCTTTGCATCGAATTGGGGCGCACATGGCACGTACGAGCAGTTTGCTGCAGTCTTGTAAATTCTCAGGGAGAGCAGCCTTGTTTCTGTGGGGCATGCATCCCAAACTCGTTGCCAGTTGTAGCGTCTTCCCCAGCCCGGGAGCATGCAAATGACCACGCCACACACGGAGCTCTGTTAGAGACATCTTTATTCCTCAACATACGATCACACACTGGATATATCGCGTCATAACTTTCATAACCTAACACATCCCAGGCAGTTACGTAATTCCTGTTTAGAGTCCGCCCAGAAATGCAAGGGTCCTAGTGCATATAGTCTCAAGAAACTACAGGGGATTATAACGTGTAGAGTTCAGCCATTTCAGCTGTGTACAGCACCTTGTAAAGGTAGGTTTGACCATTGTCACTACTCTTCATATGGAGGAGTAATTGGGCCCTGGCTTCACTATGTCTAAACTCTTAAGTAAATCCAAGCTTGTTTGCCTTCTTTTGAATGTGAAATCGTTTAATAAACTCTGCCATGAGACTAGAGACATAATCCTAGAACATACTCCACACTTTTTGCCTAATGGAAATATCGTTGTTGGATTCTTCCAACACACCTGTCTAATTGATAGTGCCAGCACATGTAAAATAACTTGACTGGATCACATGCCTTGCTTTGGGGGTGTATTTGCGATCATTTCCCAGCAGCTGATTGGTATTTTGGTTTCATCTGCTCTATTTTTAGGTCTGGTGTTAGCCAAGACCTTTTAATTATTCTTAAATTAAATTATAAAATAGTTTCTTCTAGGGGCTCTCAGTCAGCCCTCTTCATCAATTGGCTTGTTATTGTCATTTGGTAAAATCCAAGAAGTTTTAAGACGGGTGCCAGGTATTTACGCCTGGCTGTCTGATAAAATGTACAAAATTCAAAGAAATGGACCAATGATTGCCCACTTTAGCATACAGCATAGGCCAGTGCATCAGCCCACTTCAGCTGTTGACTAATTTCTCTGTGACAGCATATTTCTCTTTCACAAAAAGTACATCCAAAACAAAGTAGTTTCTTTCTGTGCTACTATGGTAATATGTGTGTTTTGAGATCAAAAAATATTTTTGCTTTTAGCCATGTTTTTGTTATAGAGTGACAAGGGTCCTTCAACTTCCCCAACATTAAGGTTTAGCAAAAACCTTGAAAAAAACAAGCATTGACATAACCAAATGCTGGTAGCTAATACCTGACCTATTGGGTTTGGCAGTGCTTGTTTAATTTTGCAGAACTACTTCTGGTGAATGTGTGGCCATTAGTGACTTACCCCTTGTGCTTTGGTCTTGTGTGTTGGTCTTTTGGCTCAGTAACCAATTTTGCTCACCTATTAATTGACACTATCAGACCATTTGTCCTTTAGGCTGTCATCTTCCGCCTGTTGGGAAATCTAAACATTTGAGTGGAAGGCGAGCAAGAATCTACTAAATCACTTTGATGCCTGTGCCACCATTGGATTAACCCAAGATGTTTCAGGCCTCACCTATCTAAGAAGGTATCCTTTATTCCATATTTTTACTTCAGTTAAATAAGTGCAAATAAGTAAGAGTTTTTTTGCCACAGATAAATCCTAAATCTACAAATCTGACATCTGCAAGTTACTCGCTCATCACTACCAAGACAAAATTAATAATGCTTCTATTTCCGCTTAAGAGTGATGTTAAATTGTGGATGTAGAGGATAACCCAGTGTGAGAAGTTGGCCTGGTATATGCTGTCCACTACTTAAAGTGGGCACCTTGCACCAGTCCAAACGGCCCTTATGATGTATGAGGTCAAAGATAACCTTTAGAAAGCTATCCTAGTGGTAGCTGTTGAGAGCAGCCTTCAGGCTTAATCTTGAAGGAATGTTAAGCAGTTTGTTTTACCAGAATGCAATCTTATTGTATTGGTTAAATGAAAAGAGAACCACACAGTTATAAAAATATGTATTTATTAATATAACACTATATAGTATGACACACTATCTCCTACCCTGAGATAGTCACAAAGTACACAATACTTAGCACAGAAATAGCAGTAAAAGCATGTTATACACAGTAGGCCCCAGGGGGGACCAAACCATATACTAAACAAGTGGTATAAGAACCACGACTCTTGTCAAGACAGTGTCTAGAGGACGTAGAATTGCTGGGACCCCAGGGAACCACCCAAGGTGAGTAAGTAGGGACCCCACGGAGGACGGGTGCAGTGTGGGAACACGACCACAGGCTCCGTACAAGTCTATGTGCAAGTCGCGGTTAAAGTTTTTCAGTTCAAGGACTCTTCCCAGTGGATTTCGAAGAAACCCCGTGGATGCTAGAAGGTTGGAGAGCCACCCCACCCGTGGGTACCAAAGTTACCTATCCCAGGGAAGCCAGGTGCATAGGTCAGAAGTGACGTCGGAAACCGCCGTTGATCTCAATGGGGGACTTCAAGAAAGGACCACTGGAAGAAGGAAGAAAAGTGTCCGTTGGAATCCAAGGATGGATTCTTGTCGTGAAGAACCTGAAAGCATAGGGGACAGAGTCTGGGTCACTCAGGAGTGACCAGGGGCTCGATAGACAAATGCCCACCGATGTCGGGTGCTTCAGGTGCGATGATGGAGTTCTTGACTCTGCCGCTGCAGGGACCAGGAGACGTGGAGGACGACCAGGAGCCGGATGCGAGCTGTCCCACAAAGGATGTCGAGTGCTATGGGGTCAGTGTCCGGCAAACACCAACAAGCCTTGGCAACGGCAACCCACGCTGAAGGTCGAAGAGGTGAACGATTCAGACCAGCAAGGCCCAGGGGACTCACCTAGCACAGGGGAGTCGGGGCAAGCCTGGAGCAACCAGAGAAGCCCAAGGAAAGCAAAGTTGACCCTCAATTGGATCCACCTGCCGGAGGCATAGGAGTCGCGAGAGGACCTCGAGCGATTTCACCAAACACCAGCCCACGGTGCACTCTGTGCGAGGAGGCCGGAGTTCTTGGTGGGAAATAGTGCCAGAGATTGGGGCTACTCTGAGCCCAATGTACTTGTTCGGGAAACTCCAACAAGCATATGCACTTGCAAATGTACATGGTGCACAGGGGTGCGGGTACTGCAGCTCCCACGAGGGATTCTGGCCTCAGACTTGGTGAGAGGGCAGCTCGAACCTCGGGGGATGTAGCAACCCACCTCCTCCTGTGTTGCTGGAGCCTTCGGAGTCTGTAGGAGCTCAGGAGCAGCAGACCGGACAGATGCGTTGAGGTGCCTGCCGATGCAGGGGAGTGACTCCTTCACTCCAAGGGAGATGTCTTCGGTTGTCCTTGATGCACCACAAGTCCTGCACGGATACCTGTACGGGGCATGGGCAGAGACAATGCTTCAGACTAAGAGGGCGACGAAGTCGGGCCCAGCGAAGTCGAGAGTGTCCAGACGGTCGAAGTTCATTGGTTTCTTGAGCAGAATCTTGTCCATGTCGAATCTGGGGTCCTACAGCCAGGTAAGCCCTTATGTACCGACGGAAGGGGGTTGGCAAGATTCATGGGACCCTCCCAGGGGAGGGTTTGGACAGTGGGGAGGTTACTCCCATGTCCTTTGTCCAGTTTTGTGCCAGAACGGGAGCCACTGACTCCCAGGACTGGTTTGAACTGGGAAATGCACGAGGACACCAAATGTGGCCCTCATGCCGACTTTCAGGCGCACCCACCCAGCCCTAATACACTAAATCCTGTCTGAGAGGTGGTCACACCTCCCTGTGACAGGATGCCTTTTGTTCTGCCTTCCCCCACTCGAGCTTGGCGCAGCAGGAGGGCAGATATGTGTCTGTGGTCTGCAGCAACCATTTTGTGCTGTCTGGGAATGTAAGGCTGGTACCGGGAATACCGTGGACCCCACGAAGGTTGCTTCTAAGGGGGGGAATCATACCTCCCACACCGGTTACCAGTGTTGAGGTATGATTCCAAGGTGTTTGATACCAAACACGATGAGTTTTGGTGCAGCTGTTTTCGAGATAGCATTTTACGCGAAGATATAATGCACCTCTACATATATGTATGGCTGCTTCACTGACAACCCAGGAGAATGGACTCCGTAGGTTGCAGGGGTGTCCTGCTCATGCAGGGGCACCCTCTCACTTAGAACTGAGCACCCTGCCTTCAGGATTGTTAAGGCCTGCTATAGGGGTGACATAGGGTTTAAGTGCAGTGACCTTTAGATATAGCAAACCTATATCTTTCTTAAGTGGTGAAAGCACCAACTTACACAGGCTGCAATGGCAGGCCTGTAGGTCCATTTTGAATGGTCTCTCAGGGGTGGCATAATACATGCTTCAGCCCCTGGGAGGCCTCTGGGGTACCTATGCCCTGGGTACAAAGGTACCATATACTAGGGACTGACAAGGGTACCCCAGTATCCAATCTGGGGTGTACCTAGTACATACCATAGCCAATTTAGGGAGAAAGCAGATAGACTGGGGTCCTGATTAGCAGGATCCCAGTCAGACTAGCCAAAAACCAGCAAAGGACCAGGCAAAAAGTGGGGGTAACCATGCAGTCAGATCCTACCTTCCTACACCCAGGCCCAGGTAAACCATCACACAGTCCCAAGAGGCAATGTGTTAAGACCTCTTTGTGTGCTTCTTTCCTAAAATAGAAACAGTTAGTTCCCTGTTTATTCAGGATATTTCTACTTCTTCACCTGTCCGTATTGCAGGTACTAAAGTGCCATTTTCGTCACCTAGTCTTTCAGCCTTATTGTAGACCAGGTTTTCTCCTAACTGAGCACTGTTAAGTGTGGCTCTACCTTGGAAGATATAACTCATGAGAATTGTTCTTTAAACCACTAATGTTATTTACCCCTCACCTACTCATGGTAATATGCAATTCTTCCTTTGCATCTCCATTTGTCCTTAGTTCCTGAAAGAAAGCCTTGGTTTCCCCTCTCTTAAGAAGCCTGGAATAGACCTTACTGTCATTGATAATTTTTTTACCACACAGTCTTCTTCCTTTTCCAGCTAAGATCATTGAGTAAGCTGTAAATAATCAACTGATTTCCTTTCTTGAGTCACATTCTCTCCTTGCCCTTTTCCAAGCTGGATTGCGCCGATCTCAAGTGATGGAAGTCGCACTTATCACTTCTCTTTAAGAAAGACATCCACATGAATGAATGAATGAAAGTTTTATAGAGCGCTTTGCTACACAACATGAGTGGCCTGGCACTGGAACAATGGAACGGAAGAAACACAAGAAAAGAAGTTAGTTAGAACTAAAGAGCTACGTTTAAGGACTTTGTCGAAGCATGCTTGCAAGGGAGCGTGTCGAAGCGATTAAAAAATGTTTATTCCAGGTCTTTGCTACCACGTAAGTAAAAGAGCGTTTCCCAGTCAATACACGGGAATACCTAGGGGCAAATTTGAGAGCCTTGCGTCATTTTTGCACCACGTAAAGTGGTACATGCGTGACGCAGGGCTCTGAATCAGATTTATGAAGTCATGCAAAGCCACCCTGCGTGGCTTTGAGTGGACTCCTAAATCTTGAGTATAAGCGACGCTGCGCAAATCGCTGCTTCGCCTTACTCTGCACTCTGAAGGAGTTGCGGTGGGTGTTTCTACAGAACACCCATGAATTTTGACGCTGCCCCAGATTTACAAACTCATGTAAACCTGGGGAAGCACCAAATCCTTATGCCTCCCGATGTGAGGCATAATGAGATTTATTTTGCCTCGTTTTTTCCTCTTTCTATGTGTGCTGCTTCTGCAGCACGTATAGAAAGATGAAATCGCCTCTTAGGATTGTTTTTGTGTAGGAAGGCGCCCCTTTCTGCACAGAAACAGTCCTGCATGCAAAGGAGGCAGCCTTACACCATGGTGTAAGGGTGCCTACATAGGCGCTAGGCTGCTGAAACGGCGCCAGCACAGGGCGAAAGTACAGGAATGCACCGTATTGCATAAATACGCTGCATTCCTGCCCTTTCACTTTGGTGTAGGGCAGCGCAGCAAGGTGCATTGATCACAGTTTTTTCTCTTAGACACTGGGACGATCGCCAGAGTTTTGTGGAGCGCTTTCAGCAGAGTGAAGCAGGTGGCAAAGATTGCACCTTTTTGAGATTTGATAGCCTAAAAATAATGGTAGGATTCTTAGCAAATTTGGCAGGTGTTGAGGCCTTTCCAAGCTCAAGGGCCAACAATCATGTCCAATCTGAGCTAAGTTGTCCGAAGATGATAATTTCTGTTGTTTCTGAGTTAAGTTTGAGATATCCATTTCCCTACTGCTAACATGCAGTTTTTAAAATTTATCTTGGGTTATTCTGATTTTTTTAGAGGTGGAGACTACTAGCTGTACATCATCTGCATAGGAAGTGATACTGAACTGAAAGATTCAATAATTATTACTAACTGGGCCATGTAAATGTTAAAAAGAATGGGCCTCAGTGTTGAGCTCTGTGGAGCACCATATTTAGGCTGTGTGGAGGAGGATTTACAGGGAGGTAAAGGTATAGATTGAGAGCAGCGGAACAAAGGAGGGTTTCCATTTGAGCACAGTGCTACAAATACCTATATCAAATAGTCATTCAATCAGAATAGGATGATACACTGTTTCAAACACCGCTAATAAATCCATAAGCACAAAAGCATGACCTTTTCTTCCGGTGGTCAAGCCACTTTGATCCTTCTTGACCATCCCTGAAATGGTCTCCTACTATATTCTTCGCTCTAGTGTGAGGTAGGATGGAGTGGCAAGTCTGTCTTTTAGCTGGCTTGCACCCTTTCTGACGAGTTGCAACCTGTCAGTTTCTCTTCAAACTTATCAGTCTAAATTTCAGGAAATTCAATGTGTTGTATCTCATGGATCTTCCCTGAGCAGCAACCTTTGTAATATCTGCAAGCAAAATTTTGAAGTGTTGCTGTGCCGTGTTAGATTAAATCACATCAAGGAAATTTCAGAATGTCAGATGGTGGTGGTTAGTCCTCTAAGTTCTACCCTGTCTCTCCTTACTCCGCCTGCTCTCCCAGGTGTGGGCTCATCCGCACTCCTCTCGGGCATTCGCTCGTCTCGGGCTTATCCCTCATCGGGGGGCTCGCAGGATCCCGTTGCAGGCCTCTCTTTCCGCTCCCTGGGTTGTGGCGGTGTACCTGTGCATTTGCGGCGATGCGGTCTCCAGAAGCCGGCCTCATCCGTCTTCAGTCGGGGAATCGCTATCTCTCTCAGTGCCGCTCAAGGCTCCAGAGTCCGCGTCTTCTGCTGGTCTGCCTTTCCTTTGACTCCGTGTGGGCCCAGCTCCTCGCCTGCAGTCCCTCACTTCCGGCCAGGGTCTTCTGTGTTTGGGATCTGGGCCTTCCCGCTACGCCCCGTCCCGGGCTCTATCTCTGGCGTTTCAGCCGGCTAGGTCGGGCCAAATTTCATTTCTTTGTGGCCTCTTGCTTTACCTCTGCTTCCCGACCATCGGGCTCAGTCGAGGCAAGATTATAATCCGGGTGGGAGGAGGTTCCTGGCCAGGTGAAGATGGAGCGGAGGAGAGATGCGTCTCACTCCGTCACCATCTTGGCCACGCCCCCCATAAACACAAACTTTAAAGGCTAAAAAATAAACATGAATGCAAAACTATTTCAAACACAAATAAAAACACAGTGCCACCACAAACACAAAGGATCGAATGCATGCTTTTTAAAACCAAACTAACAAAACAAAAAAAAAAAGAAGTTCGAAAAACAGATCCTATAAAACTTGCTGGTGGAGTAAGATTGTACTTAATCACTGCTCTTGTGAGGGGACACAGTAAAAGAGGCATGACAAATGCATACCTTTAACAAATCACAATAAAGAGTGTACGAGTAAAGGGGGCGTGGCTAGCCACCTAAAATGGCGGACACGATCTGGTGAGGCTTCGGACCCTGGGGGGAATCATCCTGAAGAATCACCGAACTGAGGACTATCTCCGCCGCCTGAAGGTCCTGGGCGCTGCTGTTGAGGACCCGAGAGGTGATTTGGCGGGTCTGGCCCGGTGAGGCTGCGGCGGCACAGCTGGGCTCAGCGTTCACTTTAGGGCCGCGTTGACTACGGCCTACCCGCGGCGCTCCGCTGGGACTGGAGTGCCGCGAACCCGGTCTACTCTCAGCGGCCAGGGCCCCCTGTGGCTCCGATGCAACTAGCGGCTGTCCCTGTCTGACCGACGGACCTCGCCGGCGCTGAACACCCTGCTGGGCCGAGGTCCGCCATGACGGGACTTCAACGACTGGACTGATCGGCCCGCTGTGCAACGAACCGAAGACAGATGGTGAGAGCGGGCGCCTTGCGTCGAAGGCTGGGCCGAGCATGTGCCTTTCTCTCCCCTTCCCGCTATACCGATGCCTACAGTATAAAGGGTGCGGGACGGATATTTCTTTCTCGAATGCTGCCTGCCCGGCATAGAGGGAGTGTAGTGGTGCCGGCTGAAAAGCGGACCTCAAATCGGGCGAGTTATCCCTACCTGCATGGCACCCTGCGAACTGCACTGCCACCGCTGAACCATAAAGACACTGTGAGAGGTGTGGCTGCGGCCTTCCGGCCCTCTGGACCGGTCGATGGTGAGGCGCCCTGTTGTCAGTGTCCTCTGCAGGCACGATCCCCACCAATAACAGCAGCAGGTCTCTGCGACTGGCCCCTCCTGCGAGCTGAAAACACCGGAACGCCGCAGGGGCGTGACGGGATGACGACAGTGGGCCGCAGTGAGTACTAGCCAGCACTACACCCTACAGACTTGGAACCTAACTCCACATAGACAAACGGTGCCGACAGGTGGGCTTCATTGTGGACTATCATGAGGCGGCTGGGCTAAGTAACGAAAGACACGTGGCAGCCTTCACCCCCTTGAGACCCGTAATTATCTAGCTGGTGCAGTGAGCAACGCCGCTTTCGGCGCGATGCACCTCGGACTGCATTAAATGACTATCGAGAGGTACCAGTGTCTGAATTCCAGAGTCGCTTGAGACCAAGCAGTTGGATCACTTGTCCTGGCTCTGTGGGGTGGTGCCGCTGAGCCTACATCGTGTTAAGCAGCATCCCCTCTACTGCCACTTTGCACGTCCTAGCTGCACTCACTAGCCACCGACGACAAAAATGGGAAGACTCAAGGGAAAGGTTCTGGACAATAACCCTGCTGCGGGAGGCCCCACCGGAGTGCCCGAAACAACCACCAGAGCCCCATTGCCAAGTGCCTCCTCCTCCGAGTCAGCCGAGACTCCCTCTGACAAACTTGACCTGATACTAAAGGAAGTTAGAGACTCTCGGAAAGTGATAGAACAACAAATTGGAGCCCTTACGAGTGGCCTCACCCTCCTCAGAGCAGATCATGGGAAACTCGCCGATACAGTACGTGAACATGAGAAAGCCCTGACCAGCATGGACCCTCAACTTACTGAACATACTACACAAATAAAACAACTGCAGCACCAAGTTAACGGCCTTCAGGACCGAATCGAGGATGCAGAGGGCAGAAATCGCCGAAATAACATATGCGTCATTGGACTTCCGGAGCGAAGCGAAGGCATCAAACCTGCAGACTTTATGGAAGCTTGGTTCCGGGAATATGTAGCTCAGGATGGCTTATCACCATATTTTTGTGTGGAGAGGGCCCACCGGATTCCAACTGGGGCGCCAAAGACTGGAGCGCCTCCTCGACCTTTGATTGTAAGAATACTAAACTATAGAGACCGCGACATGCTCTTACAAAAAGCGAGAGAAAATACGCAGTTCCAGTTCGAAAACCAGCGGATCTCCCTTTACCCCGATTACACCATAAGGGTCCAGCGTCAACGGACTTCCTTTCAAGCAGTTAAGAAAAAGCTACGGGCGGCTCAGCTCAAATATGCACTACTGTTCCCGGCCCGATTTAAAAATTATCCTTGATCGGAAAACCTACTTTTTCGACAGCCCAAATGATGTGGAAGAATGCCTGGAAGTGATGGACTTGGAACTGAGTCAAGACAAGCCATCAGACTCGGCACGCCGCAGTCCCATAAAAACACCGAAACCACACACCCGCAGCCGTAACCAGGGCACGCAGGGCACCACGAAAGTTGGTCCGATACACGATCAGAAGATGACCGGCAGAGCAGAACCGCTGGCCGTGGCTAGCTCCTTCCGTGAGGATAACCCCAAGATCATGACTGACTCGGAGGACAGCACCATTCAGTCAGATTCTGATCATAGCATCACTCTGTTTCCCTCAGTGACGCCCCAGACTTTGGATGACTTGGTGGATAATTGAAGGGTTTTGTCCTAACACTTTGTTTAAATACACCAACTGGGTCATCTACGCATTACGATTAGTCTACCAGGCACATCAGTATCCTTTTAAGATCCGTTGTGTCATAAGTTATATTGTGTATATATAATTGCAACAGTATGATCCGAAAAGCTATGTTATCCATATATATATATATATATATATATATATATATATATATATATATATAATTTCAGCCCACAGAGCCTGATATTGACTTTTGGTTACAGCCAGGTGTTTCTACTACTTCCCTGTCAGGACCCAGTGTCTATACCTCAGGCGATTCTCTTTACTAACTAAAATGATATATATACTACCCTCCCCCCTCCCCACCCCACCCCGGGTTCTGTAGAGCTACCGGAGCTCTGCAGCCAAGCAAGTAATACTATGGTCGGCGGCAACGACCCCCCACAAAGCGAACGCACCGTTTTATGGAATATGTATGTTGTGGTTATCTGTTTGGCCCAGCAAAGTTTAATGGCTGCGCCGAGTACGTTTAGTTTAAAAGGGAAGGGGTATTCCTGGTCTGCATCAGTTAATTGGCTCCGAGTTAGAGGGAGCACCGTTCATAATATCCACCTATGCCTAGCAATAACACCACTTTAGGTTCATATAACTTGCTGACCTGGAATGTGCGAGGGCTCGGGGCGGTACATAAACGACACCGAGTCCATGCCCACCTCCTTAGGTGGAGGGCACACATTGTCTTCCTCCAAGAATCACACCTTATGGAATCGGAGGCCTTGAAGACCCGTAAAAACGGAGGGGCCACATATTCACTACTAACTATTCGGCCTTTGCACGAGGGGCGACCATATGGATTCGTCATGAGGTTCCATTTACAGAACTGGATCGCCGCACTGATGACCAGGGTCGATACATATTACTGAAGGGTACCCTAGATGGACTACCTGTGGTTCTGGGAAGTATCTATGCCCCGAACTTTGACCAGGATGCATTTTTTCATAACTTGAGTAGGGCCCTGACTGGGTGGGACACTATTCCCTGGATTCTGGGTGGCGACTGTAACGCTGTCCTCGATGTGGACTTAGACAGATCCCATCCCCCATTACATAGTGCTGGCGCCCGCAAACAAGCTGACCTCCTGAATACATGGCTGAATGGCTGGGGACTGAATGATGTATGGCGCCTACTGCACCCTACACATAGGGAATATTCCTTATACTCACCAGTCCACCAGCTTCACACCAGAATTGATAGGTTCATATGCTCTCACACCATTGCCACACAAGTCCACCTACTTAGCTAATACCTTCTCCGATCATAACCCCTTGGAGCTTACACTCACATGGGGGAGAGTCCCCACCCCAGTCCCTACTTGGAAGCTGTGGCCCCAACTCCTGGAGGATGCCCCGTTCTGCGCCACTATATCTACAACCATTACCAATTACTTATCAGAAAATTGGAATACAGCCTCCTCCAACCTCATAGATTGGGATGCGCTCAAGGTGGTGGTGCGGGGTTCTGCAATCGGGTCCGTAGTGGGGGCTAGACAAGAGGTACATAAAAGCCTTATTAGTGTAGAAACCCTAATGACTGACTTGGAGCAAGCAGCGGTGACTGACCCAGACAAACGGGAATCCCTGCGAGACGCTCGCATTAGACATGCTGAGACTTTAGAAACTCTTTGAGTTATTGACCATCGGGCATTCACGCAGTGGAAGCATACTGAGGCCGACAAGTCTGGTACACTACTGGCCCGGATACTGCAGGATAGCCCGAAACCGCCCATCATCACTAGCATACAAACACCAAATAAGGGTTTGGTATGTACGCAACTTGAGATAAACGAGGCCTTCTGTACTTAACTTAGCAATTTATATGCCGCATCAGCGTACACCAATGACATGCTAGTAGACGACTTCTTAAATGGACTGACATTCCCCTGTATCACAGCAGATGCACAGAAAGATCTCTCAGGATCCATCACCCAGCACAAAATACGAGCCGCAATCAAAGGCTTAAACCGCAACAAGGCCCCCGGCCTAGATGGCCTGCCCATCGAATTCTATGAAACTTACTCAGACATCCTAGTCCCCAAGCTGGAGGAACTATATAAGACGGCCTTGGACTCCGGTCACTTACCACACTCCACCATGCAAGCCTTAGTCGTCTCACTCCCCAAACCAGGACGTGATAGCACTGACTTATCTAGCTATCGGCCCTTGTCCTTATTAGCGACTGAATACAAAATCCTAAGCAAGGCTCTAGCTAATCGAATACTGCCTGTCCTAAATACCCTTATACATGGAGACCAATGCGGGTTTCATCCTACACGCAGCACTTCCCTAAACACTAGATGATTACATCATATCATGGTGGCTACCGCTGCGGAATATAACAATGCTGGATGCATGGCGTTGGACTTACGCCAGGCCTTTGACTCCATAACATGGGGATACATGTTCGCTGCCCTGCAACGTTTTGGCCTCCCCTCAGATTACCTTCAGTGGGTACGTCTGCTCTACATTAAGCATGCACTGGGAGCCAAATCTCACGCAAATATACTATTCACAGGGGCACGCGACAGGGGTGCCCTCTTTCCCCCTTACTGTTTGTTTTGGCATTGGAGCCACTAGCGATAGCCCTGAGACAGTCGGCCGAACATCTGGGGATACCGATAGACGACACCGCACACTTAATCTCAATATATGCGGATGACATCCTCATTTACTTGCGCAACCGGACAGCCGGGGCGGAACCCCTTCCCAACATTTTCTCCACCTTCGAATGTATATCTGGCTTGGCCATTAATGAGGGGAAATCTAACGCCTTCTATCTCCGGGATGGACCCCGCCCAGATGTGCTTCGATTCGGTACCTACAAGTTGCCTGTAGCACATAATACATTTAAATACTTGGGAATTCAAGTATATAGGGCACAGGCGGATCAAGTGGATGGTAACCTATTGAAAGCCATCACTGCTATACGCTCGAGCGTATCTTTCTGGACATCCCTACCATTATCAGTAATGCGGCGGATTGCCATCTCCAAAATGGTGATGCTTCCCCGCCTTTTATATTTCTTTGTAAATCTACCCCTGATAGTTCCACAATCCACCTTTCGCACCCCGGACACACTCCTCCTGGAGCTCATCTGGGGGAAGGGACGACGTAGGGTTAGCCTCAAGAAGCTACAATTAGAGCCCCACAAGGGTGGACTGGGGGTTCCCGATTTCAGGGCATACTATTATACATGTCAGCTCCAGTGGCTGTCCTACTGGACAGCAGGCAGGAACCTGCAGGAAATAGGCTACAAAACCCGCGACTTAGAACGCGGAACCCTACACAATTTATTGCTCCCAAAAATAAAAATTTCTCCGGATGGACCTCCATTACTAAAAACTGCGCTTCATTGTTGGAAGAAGGCCCTACTCTACACCTCAGGTGTGATCCCATATGCGAGGAACATCCCATTATTAGGTACACCAATCCCCGGGGGCAAGCTCACGAAGACCAGACTACATGACTGGGTGGAAGCTGGCGTGGAGGAGGTTGGGTCACTATTTGGTGATGGCACCCTATTAGACCATTACACTTTTGTGCAGGTTACCGGCGCACCAGATCGCCTTTATTTGCTACACGCAACGATTGTTCACTACATTAGGGTGACATGGGTGCCCCAACGCAACGAACCTTCACAGCATGAACTAGTACATTTACTTTATTATATGGGGAAGGACGGTCATCTAGTTAAATGGTTATACACAGGCATTCGAGCACAAGCTTCTATTGCACTCACGGACCTCCGCACGAAATGGGCAGGGGCTATTGACACAGAACTAACCGATAAAGCCTGGGCGAGCATCCTAGAACATCCCAAACTGGTTTCCCGTAATGCTAAACTCAAATTTATACAAACTATGGTCCTACACAGATCCTACTTAACCCCAAAGAGAATACAGCGCATGTTCCTAGAAGCCCAACACTGCTGCCCACGATGAAAGGCGGAGGAGGCGGGCTTCATCTATATGCTGTGGGCTTGCCCTCACCTCCGTGATTATTGGGGTAAGATCCGGAATACACTTGAGGAGGTTATGCACCTCACAATTCAAGACAACACTTTGGAGAGTGTGCTGGGCCTCCGGAAGCGTACCAGTGCACTGAAGGTCCAATTGCACTTCTTAGACCATGCCCTTATATTGGCCATAAGAGCGATTACTATGAGATGGAAATCCCCTAGGTGCCCTCCGCTACCCACGTGGGAAGAAGACGTGATCCGGTGGGGCAGTACTTAGACGTGAGGAAGCGCGTGGACTACGGAAACACCCCATTTCTATGGCATGGGACCTCATGTTAGAAGATTTTAAACGGATAGATCTCCTACCTTCACACGTCAATCCTACCCCATAACCTACCCAGTTATAAATAGAAGCACACGAACCGAAGACCCCGAACAGGCTCTATCTGCAATCCAACCGCATACCAGCAGCAACTGATAGAAAATTATATCTTTCTAGGCGTACTAGGCCGACACTCACACAAGAAACGGCAGACCAGGCAGGAGGGTGGAGGGAGGGGGTTTTTCGTTAACGGAATAGTTCAGATTATAGAATGCAATCACCTTCAGTAACCTTATTACATCTTACATGCTTACATTAATTGTCTCTTAATAGTACTGACTGTATTATGATATATTGTTACGTGCATCTTGACTTTTAGTCTGTACAATGCCGATATTTGTATACGATTGAAAAACAAAAACGAAAACACCATATGTATTCGATAAGACACACTGCAATCACCTTATGGTATTCAATAAAGTTTGTTTAAAAAAAAAAAAAAGAATGTACGAGTGAAAGTGCTGGCAGCCAATAGCAAAAACATGACCTGGCTGCAAGCCCACTGAGTGATTACAGCAGGTCTCGAAGAGACGGCGCATGCGCTGCCTAGCTCGACCTAAAAATGTTGAAAAATATGTAAAATGAAAATACCATATGAACAATGAAATAAAATATTTGTGGGACTACCTTTGGGTCAGTGACTATGTGGGATTAGCTCCATTTATTAATGTAGATAGGTTGAGCAAGAATGTTTATTTCATTTTTTTTTCTCAAACATATTTTTATTAAAAGGTTTTTCAAACATATTGCTGAGATCAACCATCATAACGCTCATCGCAGTGAGCGGCCAATAAAACATACAGAAGAGGGACCTGTATAGCATCACTGAACCTGGCTCATGGCCGGTCCCTGTCTCAAAGGAAAGGCAAATAATCAGTGGTTACAGTTCTGATGTTGTCGGGATTCGGGCCAGACCCCCGCGTCCAGTATGTTAGCTAGAACAAATGTAGCTGAGCAGGCAACCTTCTCTAGGGATGGTCTTCTATCGGGTCCTCCCAACGGGAAGGAGTATTCGTAGTTAAAAGAAATCCTCGAGAACACAGTACTCAAGGAAAAAGAGAAAAGGAGAAAGAAAAAGAGAGAACTGTTAACAAAACCCCCCCTCCCACATGGTGGCGGCGATGCAATCGTACTGGGGCGTATACCTATGATAGTGTAAATTAGATCAGAATTGGAAGAGCATGTAGTGCTCTAACTGACGAAGGACAGACAGCTGAGGGCAGCCCCCGGGATAGGAAGGACACTAGTGGACCCCATTTGAATTCAAAATTCTTATAATTATCTCGGAAAATATCGGACATTCTTTCGAGGCTCAGTAATTTCCACAGTCAGGAGTACCATAGGGAAATCGCCAGTGCGGCTTTCTGTTTCCAAGCGGCTGCTATGGTCACTTTAGCCGCGCCTATGCATAACCACATGATGGCTTTATCCGCTCGGGTCTGGTGTTCCAGTGTTGGATCGCGGAGCCCCAGGAGAACCTCCGCCTTGGGAGTTGGGATTGGGTAGCCCAGGAGATCTTTAATGTGTGCCAATATTTCTTCCCAAAAAGGGCGAATAGTAGGGCAGTCGCACCAAATGTGCTGAAAATAGCCTAGGAGCCCGCAACCCCGCCAGCATCCATCAGAGGCAGTGGGGAAAATCTGTCTGAGTCTGGAGGGGTGAAGGTACCAGTCCATCATAGTCTTAAGGTGCGCTTCTCGGAGCTCCATAGAGTGATTGAGTCTAGTGATATCCGCCCACAGACTTGACCATTCCCCCTCTGAGATATTGCGCTGAAGTATGCCCTCCCACATACCCATGTATCGCGGTCTGGAGGAGAGGGCCGTGGTGAGCAGGAAGTTATAAATAAATGAGATGACTCCTCTCATAGTGGTAGTTTTGGAGAGGAAGGACTAGAATCTTGTGGGTGGACGGGTAGCTGCCTCCCGGACTTGTGGTGAAAGAACCCAATGAAGCAGCTGAGTGTAATGGTATCGCTCCGTGGTGACTAGGCCGTAATCCCGTTTGCAGTGATCAAAGGTGAGGGGGTCAGCGTTGTGAAAGAGATGTGTAAGCGCCAGGCATCCCCCCTCCCTCCAAGCATCAAAGGGACCCTCGTTCTGGGCAGGTGGAAAGGCTGGGTTGAAAAGTATCGGTGTGAATGGGGAGGGAAACGTTGTCCATCGGTCGTCCCCAGCTAGTGAGTCCCACACCTTCAGGGTGGTACGTGTAGGGGTGCTAATGTATACATTCTGAGGCCGATCCTTCCTGGGTCGCCACGCCAAATAGTTCTCCCCGCCACGCTGCGATCCATGTTCAACCAATGTTTTTCGGACTCCCCTTTGGACCATTCCGTCAGGACTCTGAGCTGCGCTGCCTTATAGTAAAGTGCAATGTCAGGGAGCCCCACCCCGCCCTCCGCCCGTGGGCGACGCAGTATTGTGAAGGAGAAACGGGCTCGCCCCCCCTGCCAAACGAAGCGGAGAATCATGGACTTAACTTTACAGAAGAAATCTTTGCCTAATTCTATGGGCAGCGCTTGAAAGAGTTATAGGAGCTTAGGTAGTAGTGTCATTTTAACCACGTGTATACGGCCAAGCCAGGACAGAAAGAGAGGCTTCCATCTCGCTAGTTCCGTTTGAATGCGATTGAGAATGGGGGGAAAGTTGGCGCCAAAAAGCCCCGCCACCCGTGGCGTAAGTTGAACCCCTAAGTATTGTATCGAGGAATCTGTCCATTGGAGCGAGGTGGAAGACTGCAACGCGCAAACTTCCGTGTGAGGGAGAGTGAGATTAAGTATATATGATTTGCTGAGATTTACCTTAAAGCCCGCTACCGATTCGAATCTCTCCAATTCGGATTGCAGGGGAGGAAGGGACCCCGCCGGATCAGAGAGTGACAAGAGGACGTCATCAGCGAAGAGGGAAATTTTATGTGAGTCTCCACTGAAGGGAAGTCCCTGAATAGCTGGGTTGGCCCTAATGGTCATTGCCAAGGGCTCGATGCTTAGGGCGAAGAGAAGGGGCGAAAGGGGGCACCCCTGGAGCATACCCCTAGTGTGGGGAAAGGGAGCCAATTGTACACCATTCACCTGGACTCTGGATCGTGGCTGAACATAAGTGGCCCGGATCATATTAATGAATTTAGCCGTGAGCCCAAAGCTGGAAAGAGTGTTAAATAAAAATGCCCAATCGACCCTGTCGAAGGCCTTCTCGGCATCCAGTGCCACCAGAACTGCGGGTATACGAAGTCTGTTGGCCTTCTCTATCAGGTGAACTATGCGCCGGGTGTTGTCATGCGTTTGCCGGCCCTTGATAAACCCCGATTGATCTGGGTGTATAATCTCAGGCATGAGGTCATTAAGTCTTTTGGCAAGGATGGAGGAGTATAGCTTGGCATCTAAATTTAGTAAAGCAATAGGGCGATATGAAGCGCACATTTGGGGATCCTTCCCAGGCTTGGGTATCACCGAGATTACAGCCTCAGACATCGATCCGGTGGTCTCCCCCCCTCCTCCGCCATTTTGTTAAACAGACGTGTGAGGTGTGGAATAACATCTGGGGCGAAAGTTTTATAAAATTGGGCGGTGTAACCATCAGGACCCGGGGCCTTATGGGGCTTGAGAGCTTTTATAGCTGCAGGCACCTCCTCAGTTGTTATGGGAGCTGCAAGTGTGTCATTCCTTTCTGGGGTGACCTGTGGTAAGTGCAGTGTCTGTAGGTATTTGCGCTGAGCGATCGAATCTAAGTGGTCTGTGGTATAGAGCTTCCTGTAAAAGGCCCCAAAAGTCCTGGCTTTTTCCTCGTCTTTATACTTGATTCCCCCTGTGTCCCCCTGAATCCCTCCTATGTACTCCCGTTCCCTTTTCTCTTTTAGCTGTCTGGCCAGGTGTTTGCCGACCTTGTTACCCTGTGAGTAGGATAGATGCCTTAATTTAAGAAGAGTAAATTCCGCCCTGTTATTATGTATATAGCCTTGAGCTTACCCCTCAGAGCAGTTAAATTGCGCAGAGTTTCTCTAGTAGGGTTTGCTTTATGTGTGAGTTCGACCTTAGCTACCTGTTGCTCAAGGGCCTCCCTTTCCGCGGTCCTTTGTGTATTCAGCGCTGAGTTAAGGGCTATACATTTCCCTCTAAAGATGGCCTTAAACGTGTCCCAGGTGGTATACTCCGACGTGTCTTCCGGTTTGTTAATGGTAAAAAATTCGGAGATAGTGTCCCTCAGCGTCGTACAAAATACTTTGTCGCACGTGAGAGCAGCAGGGAAATACCATCTGGGAGTGGTCGAGGCATTGCTACTCCAGGCTAAGCATATCGACAACAGACCGTGGTCTGACACTGAAAGGGGAAATATCTTGGCGTCCTGGAGCGCCCCCACCAAAGACTGACTGATGAATATGTAATCAAGTCTGGAGTACGTACGATGCACATGTGAGTAAAAAGTGTAGTCGCGTGAATGGGGGTGATGAGTGTGCCAGGCGTCTAGGAGCCCTAGGTCTTGGATGCATCGCTTGGCGTAAGAGAAAAATGAGCCCTTTTCAGAGCGCTGAGGGGGAGTGCTATTTAAATCTTTCTGCAGGCCAAATTAAAGTCGCCCATGAGCAATGTTGGGCCCTCTGCAAAATCTTGGAGTTTCCCAGCTAGAGTGTGTAGGAAGGCCGTTTGTCCCGTGTTAGGTGCGTATACGGCCACAAGAGTGCACAATTTACCCATTAGGCGTCCCTTGACCATAACTATTCGGCCGTCCTTATCGGACCACACATCCAACGGCTGGAATTTCATGGAGGAGTGGAAGAGAAGTGCTACCCCTCTGTGTTTTGTAGTTGCAGAGGATCTATATATCAGTGGATAGTGCTTGTGCCGGAAGCGAGTGTCCTCAGATCTAGCAAGGTGTGTCTCCTGTATGGCCACTATATCGAGATGATGATCTATGATGTATTTCCACACCTTCTGACGTTTCTGGGGCGAGTTAAGCCCCTTGACATTCCATGATCCAATGGAGATCGTCATCGTATCAGGAAGTTAAGGCAGTGCCCTCCCTCTAGCGTTCTTAGGATGCCATAGTGCCCTGAACTTCTCCCGCAGTGAGCACCCCGTGGTTGGATGATACCTGGTGAGTCTGAATGAGAGGTGGACCCTCGTAAGAGAACCCCGTACGGCCGCCACTGTTTCCCTCCCCGCCCCCCAAACCCCAGAAAAACAACATGAATGTCAACAAAAAGAACTGAAAACAGCAGTGGTGTTACCGCTAGTGCATCCCCGGGCTAGGGGCAGGAAGGCCCCCACGGGGACTTGGGGAGACTGAACCACCGAGGACCCCGTCTGCGCCCATTCTGGACATTTCTGAAAAAAAAGAAGCTTAGTGCAGCTATCTGAGAATAAGCAAGTCTTTGCAATTATTGGTAAGAGCGTGGAGGCACCGCCTCTGACATTAAGAGTTGCAAGCAGGGCAATGCAGTAATCGACATAGGTTCGCTAGAACTGCAGGGCTTGAGGCCCAAAAGAGAGGGAGGGCTCAGGTGCAGCCCCGTAGGGGCTCCCCCATCACCCCAGGGAGAACCCCGGGTCAGTCTTCTTTCCTGCCGCAGGATACAGAGTGTCCCCCATCGTGGACACGCAGAAGGACCCCCAGCGCAGTAGCCGGTAGACATGTCTGATCCGCACTGGGCCCCCCCAGCGGGCCGGGCAGGGCAAAGTGTCGGGCCCGGGGGTAGCCCATCAGGTGTCCGGCAGCTCGGGCTGGGAGCGCACCCCATACAAAGTCAGTGTCCTCTCCCTCAATATTCTCCAAGTGCGCGAGTAGAGTCCCATGACCACCATGAAGCAGTCCGACACCGTTGGCTTCTCCATCCGGGCCTCAGTCCGGGTAGACGGGCAGAGCCCTCCGCCTTCACTTGCGGTTTCTACGTGAGCTGACGGTCCAGGGGGCCGCCGATGGAGTACCCTTAGGTCCGTGACATGGCTTTGTTTGTTATGTAGCTCAAAGCTCATCCCAAATGGATAGGTCCATCTGTACCTTATCCCATCCTCGTGAAGCTTCGTGGTGATGGGTCTGAACGTTTGTCTTCTAGCCAGGGTGGCAGGCGCAAGGTCCTGAAAAATGGTACAAGAGTGGCCTTGGAATGAGACTTCCCCCTTCTTCCTGGCAGCTAGGAGCACCGCTTCTTTGACCTTGAAGGAGTGGAACTTGACCAGTACATCCTGCGGGCGTTTCTTTTCAGCTGTCGGGGGGCCGCCCACTCGATGAGCACGGTCCAATTTGATTTTGAGGGCTCAGGATCTCCGCAAAGAGCCCCTCCAGAAAGGCGTCCAGGTCGGGGCCCTCCGCCTTCTCCTCCAGGTCCCGTATGCGGAGATGTTCTCTAAGGGCCCTATTCTCAAGGTCCTCTACTTTGAGTTGCGCCTGGTCAAGCTGCTCCCGGAGGTCCCTGACGTTGTCTCCCAGAGCGGTGGTGCGTGTTTCGTGCTCCCGTGATTGCGCCTCAAGGTCAAGTATCCTCGTGCCCACCGAATCCACATCCTGCTGTAAAGTGGATAACCTATCCGTGAGTTTGGAACGGAGTTGTTCCATAGAAGCCTTTATGTCTTGCCCAAGATCGTTCCGGAGCTCAGTTTTAAAATCCTTGAACATGCCCAGTAGATCCTCTCTCGTTAGGGCCATGGTGTCAGCTCCCTCGGCGGTGTTCGGCGTGGGGCGCCTCTCGGGCAATGCAAAAAAGTCCGAGACCCTGTTGGGCGGTTTGCTCAACGTCTTCTTTGGCAGCATATGGACGGGCCCAGCAGGCCCCCCTGTTGGCACCAGGAAGATGCGGCGGGCTCTAATGGGTAGGGGCACAGAGGGCGGCTTGAACCTGGTTGGCGGTAGCCAGCTCGACCCCAGTGGTCAGAGCAATGAACATCGCCGTCTCGGCTCTAGGACCTCGGGTCGCTCATTGCGCACGCCCGGATCCCACGGGCCCTCACCTCCACATCTTCATAGTTGGCAGGGACATGGTCACCCCACGCTGCACAGGCACATGAGCACAGGGGCCAGCAGTCCAGACAGACACGAGTCCACCCCCGGGATCCTGCCGTCCCCCCCCGTCCAGGGATTCACCACGTCCGCCGGGCCCCCCCGCTCAGCCAGTGCGCAATATTCTCAAGCCCCCAAGGGGAGCCAACCCAGTCAAGGCCACAGGGTCGCTCACCTCCGCCCTCCGGGCTCACGATCTCCGCCTCGCCACCGTTGCAATCCCTTTATCCTTGGTTATGCCCTGGGCCCCACGTCCCGGCGAAAGCCCAAATGTCGCTCACCGTCCCAGGAGCGCCGCCATGTTGGGGTCAGGCGTGGCGGTTTCAAGGAGTAGCGGAGCGGGAAACCTCCCCTGCCGCCGCCGCCCGGCTCCCGGAGCCCGATGCAGTCCAACTCCGGGGCAGCTCCACCCTCGAGGGCTATGCTCAGGCGGTAGGTCGCAGCACCTTCCCTCGCCGCAGCGCCACACCACGCGGCTCCGCCTCCCCAGCTCGTTGACTCCTGTGGGGGATGTCAGTACTCACACGCTCTTGGCAGCGCTCACCGGACCATGGCACGCACTCCGGTTCATCCCAAACGCCGGGTGCAAGCCCCGCAACTCGCTGCTTAGGCCGAGGCGCGGGCCGAATCCTTCAGGGTCGCAGGCGCCATCTTAGGCTCCTCCAGCGTCTCGCCCTCAGCGCCTCATTCCGGCCAAAACCATGCATCGGGGGCCACCCAGAGTGCTCACTGCATGCCCCGCACACTCCGCCGTCCAGCTGTGCCCTTTCTCGCCGTTGAGTGCGAAGTTAGCCGCTGCAAATACTGCCTGGAATAGTGCGCGGACCGGGAGCCGAGACGGGCTACGTCCGTTCGGCCATCTTGCCCAGCCAAGCCCCCGTTTATTTCATTTTTGATGTTTTGTTTCCCCCCGTATTCCCAAACCTAAAATAATGCTCTCTTTGTTATAAGTATATAATTAATGGATCCACTTGAATAGAATTTTCTAAATAGACACGGACACCCTGAGTAGGTGTTGCAGACCCCCAGGAGTCCTTGGACTACAGTTTAGGAGCCACTGCTCTACTTCACAGGCACATAGTTCGCTGTCGATCAGGGTATAGGGACAGTAAGCCGCACAACTACCTGTACCGGGGTCGGGAAATTTAACATGCCTGTAGGACCAAACGAAGTAGCATAGAACCCTCAGGCTGGAGCGCCTCCCCTCTCCCCAGGTGATGGAATGTTAGAGTTATCAGAAGATGTTACTGATAAATTTAGAGGGGGAGGTAGAGGCCATGCCTTAATACGCGCTCCTCCCTTGCTCTGTTCAGAATGGCCCTTACGGGTAAGGCCCGCTACCTCTCTCCTAACACTACCCACTTCTTTTCTCAATTCCTGACTTTCTACGCGTGAGGCGTGCACTTCCATCTGCAGATTAGTAATGGTTTCCAGTATGGTTGTAAGAACAGTGTTGGAATCCATTGCCCAGGCCAGCTTCCATGACATAGATATCTCAGACTTTTGCAGGAACATTCTACCACAATCCATAGCTTGGTCCCCAAACAAGTCCTAAGCTGTCACGTGGAAGAGGTTATGTGTCTGTTGTTCTTCTAGAGGTTTCCATCCTTTACAGATCCCGATCTAGCACTGAAGACCTTCAATTATGGTTAAGTTACTGTTTTCGTGACTTCAATGCGCTTCAGTAGGCTAAAAACGAGGGGGCACTTTTAACCAAAGAAAATCCAACAAGTATGCTCTATATAACCTTCCACCTAAATATTACCATGAACACTCCATCTAACTTGACTCCATCCTAGTCATTAACTGTCTGAGAGTGCCCCCTTAGATAATTAGATAATATTGCCTAATTATGGCATGTCTTAAGGTATGTGTTGCTGATACCAGCGGTCTGGTGCAGAACTCTGTGGTTGTGGAAGGTAGTTCATTTTGGTAACACTTTAAAAAAAAAAAAAAATTCATCTATGAAATGCACCCAAGTACCTACTTCCAGAAATAAGTCTTTGAGAAATAAAAACTGTTTGAGGCATGTGAGCTGTAGATCACATGCTATGCAAAGATCGCCATCTAGTGTTGGGTCCGGATGTTTGCACTTTGTTTTTGTTTGAAGAAGTCTTTCCAGTCACGAGGTAGGTGACTCCTCCTTTCGGTGATAGTGCGCATGGGTTCGACTCCATCCTTAGATTGTTTTTTTTCTGCCTTCGGGTTCGGATGTGTATTGCTGAGCTCCGGTTCGGTACCGTTTTCGGACCCCTTCGACGTGCAATCCACTACCCTCAATGGTATTGTTATCGATCACGGTTCCCCATTCGACGCGCATCGTCTTACTTAGGAAAACCTTCGATCTGGAAACTCGTGGCAGGCCGTCCGGCATACCCGCGCCGACCGCGCTAGCTGTCGATGGAACGGACTCCCTTCAAGCTCTGTCCCGGGTGTCGTGCTAAGTTTCCACGCACCGACTTGCACGAAGTGTGCAACCTCTGCTTGTACCCGGAACACGACGAGAACAACTGCAACGCGTGTCGATCGTTTCGATCGAAAAAGACACTTTGTGACCATCGAGCTCGACGACACGAGATGCAACACCAGAGCGGCGAAGATTCCGACACTGAACTTCAACCTCAAGGAGTCGAAGAAGAACATATCTGTGTCTGAAGCCGACTCCGACATGGAAGAAGAGGAGCAGATTACTCCGGGTCAGCGTACCGTGAGTAAAGATACCCCTTTGCCCCCTCAACATAAAACAAAGGCTCCGGTCCCTCCTCCGGCCAAGGTCCGCACCGACAAAAAGTTTACGATGCCCCGCCCTCGGGCCCGGCTCCGAAACAGAAAGAGAAGCCTTCCGGCTCGGGCTCGAGCCGGCCCCACTCTGGCGCCGAACCAACACCTTCGACGCCGAAGCACAGGTCTTCGACGCCCAAAGGCTCGGAGTCGAAACCTTCGACGCCCAAAGGCTCGGAGTCGAAACCTTCGACGCCCAAAGGCTCGGAGTCGAAACCTTCGACGCCCAAAGGCTCGGAGTCGAAACCTTCGACGCCCAAAGGCTCGGAGTCGAAACCTTCGACGCCGAAACCGGCTCATAAAGGAAAAGACTCTTCCCTCTAAAGAGCCTCGGCCCGATGCGCCGTCTTCGGATCCTAAGCAGAAAAAACTGGTGATCAACCCTGAAACAGGACATATTCATGCCACTCTTCCAAAAAAACGGAAGATTGACCTATCAGAGGACTACCACATTACTCTCAAAAGGAAGAGTGTGGGTACTAACCCTTCTCCCCCTTAGATTCCACTTCCTTCTCCCACTGATCCCAACTTGCTCATCTCACCAGCAAATTCACCACCACCACTTTCACCTGACCCACAGGATGAAGGGGATGGGGATGGGAATGAGGATCAGGATAGGTTACAGGATACTGACCCTTGGGACGATTATTAGACAGACCCAATCACATGCAATGACCCTGATTTGTATCCCTCCAGACCCTCCCCACCTGACGACAACATTGGGTACATTGAGCTCCTTAACAGGGCCTCTCAATATCATGGGGTGGAGCTCCATAGGGAGCCTTTAGAAGAGGATGAAACACTTACTTCTTCCCAAAGAGCTACTCACACCTTACCAATGCTCAAAGGCATGTTAAAACACACGGATGAGGTATTTAAAGACCCTGTAAGGGCAAGGATAATTACACCTAGGGTGGACAAAAAATATAAACCCACTCTTACCGACCCTGTTCACATTAGCGGCCAGCTGCCCTTAGACTCTCTTGTAGTCTCCAACGCTCGCAAAAGAGCTAACTCACAAACCACAGGTGAGGCCCCTCCTCCTGATAAGGAGTCTAAGCTGATTGATGCCTCGGGCAAAAGAGTGGCTTCACAGGCAGCAAATCACTGACGCATTGCCAACGCTCAAGCTCTGTTGGCTCGTTATGATAGGGCTCATTACAATGAGTTAGAGAATCTCATACAACATTTACCTGATGAATACAACTCTAAGGCTAGTGACCTTATTCAGGAAGGTAAACTTATCACCTATACATCCATTAGGTGTGCCCTAGACGCAGCAGACACAGCAGCTCGGGCAGTCAACACCAGTATACTGTTACGCAGGCATGCTTGGCTGAGAATATCAGGCTTCAAGCTGGAGGTGCAAACCTCCATCCTTAACCAACCATTCGATAAGGAGCATCTCTTTGACTCAGCTGTTGATACCTCGCTGGAAAAGAAGAAAGACACTGAGGTTGCAAAGTCCATGGGGGCTTTGCAGTTACCTGCCACTAGGGGTTCCTTTCGCCGCTCCTTTTACAGGGGTGGTTCAAAAACTGTGTCCACCGAAAATCCCTCCTTCTCTTACAAGGGCAACAACCAATCCCCCTCTTCAAGAGGTTATTTCAGAGGAGGTTTTAGAGGAAACAATGGTAAGGGAAGAAGCAGAGGTAACTCTACCCGCACTTCCCCCGCAAACAAACAGTGACTTCCTTCCATTATCCCCCGATCATCCCACTCCTGTCGGGGGACGGCTCTCCCAATTCCTGCCTGTCTGGAATTCAATCACCTCAGACAAGTGGGTACTACAAATTATCCAGTATGGTTACTGCCTGGAGCTTAGAGACACTCCCCCAAATAATCTTCCAAGATCACATGCAATGTCACCAGAGCATCTCACCCTCCTGAAGCAAGAGGTTCTTTCTCTATTGGAAAAACACGCTATAGAGCCAGTCCCATTACAATACCAGGGGACCGGGGTATACTCCCTGTATTTTTTAATTCCCAAAAAGGACGGCTCTCTCAGGCCTATACTAGACCTCAGAGAACTAAATCTGTACATTCAGTCGGACCACTTTCACATGGTCACACTCCAATAAGTGCTCCCACTCCTTCAGCAAGGCGACTTTTTGTCCACTTTGGACTTAAAGGACGCCTATTTCCATATTCCCATTCACCCTGGTCACCGGAAATACCTCAGGTTTGTGGTGGACGGACAACATTATCAATTCAAAGTTCTCCCATTCGGGGTGACTACAGCACCCAGGGTTTTCACCAAGTGTCTGGCAGTAGTCGCGGCTCATCTAAGAAGACAGCACATTCACGTCTTTCCCTACCTAGATGACTGGCTAATAAAAGCCAGCTCGCAACAGAGCTGCCTACGACACACTTGGAAAACGAAAAGCTAGGGGTAGGGTGTTTAGTGAAACCAGGAAGATTGGCGCTCAGACTAGTTCGCGTAGTGTACACAATGATCAGACTATGTACGGTACGGTGCTGCCAGGTCGGGTCACAGTACACGTGTACGTCACAGTACACGTCCGGCGGCCCACACCACCGCGCCCGCTTCTCTCATCCACACGTGGCACTACCACCGTGTCTACTACCCACCAGGGTGCCTCTGCACCCCACTTCAACATCTGCCATCCAGACCACCACGCACCCTTGGCCGGGTTGGAATTCTCACCAGCTCTGTGGGACCTTTCTTTCTCTTTCATCGCAAACGTCATACAGCCCTGAAGAGCCAGAGGACAATTCCTTGTGACGAAACACGTGTCGGCTGGCTGTTTGTTTCAATTCAGTCGTTGCATCATGAAAATATATCTTCAAACATTACACTGGTGTCGACCGTTGCAATTGTGATCCAAACGAGACTCTCATACCAATGTTATACCCCCACCACGTGTGCCCGGGACTGTGCTCACACTTGGAAAACGGTCCAACTGCTTCAGGACCTGGGGTTCACTGTAAACCTCTCCAAGTCTCCTCTCCAACCATCCAACACATAAGTGTATCTGGGAGCCACAATAAACACTCAGAAAGCTCTAGCATGTCCCAACCCAGTCAGGATCCGCAACATGCAAACTCTAATAGCGCAGTTTCAGCCTCAACACTCATTACCAGCTCGAGTGTTCCTGCAATTGCTAGAAAAGATGGCATCTTGCATTTTAATAGTTCCTTATGCAAGACTCCAAATGCGTCCCCTACAGGAATGATTGGCACGTCAGTGGAACCAGGCTCAAGGTCAGTTATCCGATCTAGTGTTGGTGGATGGCCGCACCCATCTCTCTCTGCAGTGGTGGAACATACAAAGCCTTTCCAAGGGGCGGCCATTCATCGACCCGGTTCCACAGATAGTGCTAACAGCAGACGCATCACTCACAGGTGGGGAGCTCATCTTCAAAAACATACCATTCAGGGCATGTGGACTCTGCAACAAAAACAACTCCACATAAACCATCTAGAACTGCTAGCAATTTTTCTAGCATTGAAAGCTAGCAATGTACTACATACAAAAACGGGGGGGGGACACACACTCTCCAGCTCTCACAACTAGCCCAGAGCATCTGGAAATGGGCCATACCTCAAAAAATATATCTCCTTGCAGAACACCTTCCAGGAGTAAACAACCAGATTGCAGATCTGCTCAGTCGTCGACGACAGCAGATCCACGAATGGGAACTCCACCCTCAAGTTCTTCTCCCATTCTTCGAAATGTGGGGCTTCCCAGAGATGGATCTGTTCGCCACCCACCTAAACGCAAAATGCCCAAACTTCGCATCCAGGTATCCACACCCATTGTCCAAAGGCAATGCCCTATGGATGAATTGGTCAGGGATATTTGCTTACTCTTTTCCGCCTCTCCCACTCATTCCATTAGTGGTTCGGAAGCTCAGACAGCAGTCCCTGACACTAATCCTAGTTGCTCCCACATGGGCTCATCAACCCTGGTTCACAACCCTGTTGGAGTTATCAATAGTTCCTCACCAAAAACTACACCTTACTCCCAAACTTCTCACTCAGAACCATGGAGAGATAAGACATCCAGATCCCAGTCATCTCAACCTTGTGATCTGGCACCTGAAGTCCTAGAGTTTGGTTATCTTAATCTTCCGCCAGACTGCATGAATATTATCAAAGAGGCTAGGTGCCCTACCACAAGAGCTTGCTATGCAGCAAAGTGGAAGCAGTTTGTCACTTACTGTGACGACAATCAAATCAATCCGCTAGACGCTTCGATCCAAAACATCATTTGCTATCTATTACATCTACAGCGTTCCAATTTAGCGTACACATCCATACGCTTACATCTAGCTGCAATAGCTGCATATCTACAGAACAGACAGCATTTGTCTCTTTTTAGAGTGCCTGATATTAAAGCATTTATGGAAGGACTTAAAAGAATCTTTCCCCCCAGACTTCCACCTGCTCCAGTGTGGAATCTCAACATAGTTCTTACAAGACTCATGGGTCCACCGTTTGAGCCATTGCACAAATGTGAACTGCAATTTCTCACTTGGAAGGTAGCCTTCCTCATAGCCATCACATCTCTGAGAAGAGTGGGTGAGCTTCAGGCACTAACCATAGAAGAGCCATTTTTACAAATGCACCAAAACAAAGTGGTTCTTAGGACTAACCCCAAATTTTTACCTAAAGCCATGTCTGCCTTTCATATCAACCAATCTGTTGAGTTACCTGTGTTCTTCCCTCAACCAGATTCAGTGGCAGAACGTGCTCTTCACACATTAGATGTCAAAAGAGCATTACTATACTACATTGAAAGAACAAAACCTTTCAGGAAAACAAGGCAACTTTTTGTTGTTTTTGCTCCACCACATAAATGCAATCCAATATCAAAATCAGGTATTGCAAGGTGGATAGTTAAGTGCATTCAAATATGCTACATTAAAGCTAAACGCACATTAACAATTCCCCCTAGAGCGCATTCCACTCGCAAACTAGGGGCCTCTATGGCATTTTTAGGAAATATACCCATAGATGACATCTGCAAAGCTGCAACATGGTCTACACCACACACCTTTACAAAACACTATTGCATAGATGTGTTAGCTAGACAACAGGCTAGTGTGGGCCAGGCAGTTTTACGTACACTATTTCAGACAGCTGCAACAGCTACAGGTTAGCCACCGCTTTGGGACATAACTGCTATATAGTCTATGCATAGCATGTGATCTGCAGCTTACCTGCCTCGAACGGAAAATGCTACTTACCACAGTATGCATCTGTTCTTGGCATGTAGAGCTGTAGAATCTCATGCGCCCGCCTGCCTCCCCGGGTAACTATACCTGTTGCAGTACTATCTTACTTAGATACAATATACATGGACATCTCTCTTTACTACTCTTACTAACTCCATCACCCTTTACGGCAAAACAATCTAAGGATGGAGTCGATGCCCATGCACACTATCACCGAAAGGAGGAGTCCCCTACCTTGTGACTGGAAAGACTTCTTCGAACAAAAACAAAGTGCAAACATCTGGACCCAACACTAGATGGCGATCTATGCATAGCATGAGATTCTACAGCTCTACATGCCAAGAACAGATGCATACTGTGGTAAGTAGCATTTTCCTTTCAATTGTGATGTACCTGGAAGGCACAAAGATGAAGAACTAAATATAAAATGTAAAGTGAAGCTAAATAGATGATTTCAAGTTGTGACCAAAGTTACCCAAGAGCATTATTGTTTTTTATGAATTACATCTTATTAATTTTCATAGAAGCATAACTCAGACCCTACATCCACTGGTGGGCAAGAAAAACAATGTAAAACAGGACAAACTAACCAGGGATCACCCAGCAACCCCCCCTTAACCCTCCCTCCATTTCTGCTGTCAGAGACCTAATCCCAAGGCCCCTATTCTGTCCTCCAGCATTTTGGTCGTGAACCAAAGTGAATGGCCTCCTTTCAGCTCGCTTCAGGCTTATGTGATAGAGTGGGTGGTATAATCCTGAGCACTTGAAGAAACCAAGAGGATGTTGGTTCTCTAAATTCCGTTGCTAGATTCCGCCGATGAGGAACCCTGCCAGTCTCTTATTTTTACAATCTCCTCTACAAAGACCTAGCATGCTTCTCCATGCCCAGTGCCTCCAAGATACAAACATAACCGATCCAGGACCTCCAACACCCACTCCCTCCCCCATAATGGTGTGATCAACTTTCATGCCACCCAGTGAGATATATATTGATATTTGTTTTGGTCTTGTGGATTTCAGAGGAAAGATCTTTAGATTCATGAGATGCAGCAATGGTGTATGTCAGGAATCCAATCTGGGGATAGATGTCTGAAAAATTACATCAATTGTATTCAACACCTCTGTCCTATATTGGTGAAATTTGAAGCAGTGGCATAGCAGGTGGGTCAGATTGCCCTCTCCCCACATCCCCTCCAACAGTGTTTTGAATGACGTTTATCCCATTTGTGCAATTTGACTGGCGTGTAAATCTAGTAAAAGGCTGATCTAGACATTTCTCTCCATCCCCTTATGACCCAAACCAAAGTATGTACCCTAATGTAAAACATGCCCCATTCATTTTCCATCATTTTTTAATCTATCTTACCCTCCAATCTTTTTTGCTGGGGATATCCAAGTCATTCTGTTTCATTGTTTTACTGGTCAGCAATAAGCTTGCCCATATAAAATTTTCTATCTTGCCCTCCCATCTTTTCTTTCCCAGATTTTCTTTCTAGGATCGGTGTAAACTAGTAGCTTACATTTTTCAGATGTACTGCCAAATTTCCGGTTCTCCCACTCTATTTAGAGGTGGTGGAAACAACGGGTTGACACCGGTGGAGCCTCTGCTGGTTCCACGTTTGTACATATTTGATCTTTCAACCCATCCATGAAGGAGCATCTAGGTCACAGTAACACTTGTCCCAACTCATTGAAGGCAGAGTGGCCATCACTCATATTCCCTGCTTGTTTCATCAAGGGAAAGTTTTAAATATCTCCCAAGTACGAATAGAAAACTTTCTTCGTGTTATGCCATTTATGTTTTGTTCATAGAAAGCAAACTCTTGCTTAGGGGGTTAGTTTTCTCTAAACAGAAAAGTTTGCTCAGTGGATTCTTTAAAGATGGCTCTTGCTTTTCTAATCATCAGTGCTGTGAACCGACCTACAATGGCTATGGGCGGAGAATTCCTATTGCCTGATGCCTGAGACCTATTGGTTTCTTTTGGAGACAGAAGTGTAAGAAATTGGGTTGTTGGTTGACTGGGGTGAGAGCCCTGGTCAAGCAGCTACCACAATCCGTGTCAGGATGAGGCACAAACCAACCATAAATTAACCTATACTCAACCCTCTGGTAGCTTGGCACAGAGTAGTCAGGCTTAATTCCGAGGCAATTTTTAAAGTATGTGTTAAAACTTCAAACAGTAATAAAGTGAACCAATCACACAAAAAGGATCCCAAACCAGATTAGAAACCTAGAGAATTCTTTAATAAATACAACAAGACCTAAACAGCAAACATCTAATCAGTGGAACCGGAGATATGTAATTTTTAAGATTTTAGTGAAAATAGCATCACAAAGCACCAACTGTGGATATCTGATCACACTGGACCAGTACAAAGTCACATGTTCAGGCCGACCACGATGAAGCACAGGCCGGCTATAGGGACCCAGTTAGGCCGACTGAACAAAGTACCTTAAATCCTGGTTTGCAGAGAGTTGCAAGGATCCACGTCGAAGGTGCGACACACAGCTAAAGTGATGTGTTGGTTCTGAAGTGCTGCAAGGCTGTGATGCGCGGTTCTGCATCGTTGTCGAGGATCCCGTTGATAAGGGCTTGCTTCGCGAAGTCCTGTGTCGAAGATGGGTCACACAGCCTGGGTGATGCGTCCGTTCCGAGGAGCTGAAAGGTTGCAATGCAAAGTCCGGCATTGTCGTTGAGGCTGCCGTCGATGAGGGATGTGACTGCCTGCACCGAGGATGCGTTGTGCATTGGCAGTGCCAAAGAGGTTGCGGGCTGCGAAGGCGATGCAGGTCTTTGCGACTGGTCCAATCCACAAAGCAGTGGAGTCCCTCGGTTCTGCTTGGGGTTACGCTGTGCAGCAGAGGAGATGCGTCGGTTCTCCTGGATCCACAGAGGCTGGCAGAGCACCTTAAGCCAGTTTTCAAGGGTCCAGGACTGAGGTGGGACCACTTGGCAGGGTAGACTCACAGGCGGCAGAGTTGTTGGAAGCCAGTTATATCCCTGAGACTTCAGACCAGGAGGCCTGCCAACTAGCCCTTAGTCATTCTAGGTTCTGGGTTCAAGTGATTCAGGTTCAGTCCTTCTTATCCAGGCAAGAGGGCAGCAGGCTGGAGGTCAGCAAAGCAGGGCAGCAGTCCTTCAGGGCAGCAGTCCAGCAGAGTGGCAGTCCTTTCAGCAGCACAGCAGTTCTTTTTCCTGGCAGAGTATCCACAGGTCCAGAAGTGTACTGAAGAATTGGTGTCTGAGGTCCAGTATTTATACCCAGTTGTGCCTTTGAAGTGGGAAGAAGCTTCTAGAGGCATGCCTTTGAAGTCTGCAGGTGCGCTGCCTTCCTGGTTCCTGCCTCAAGACTAATTACAGGGGGTATGCCGCCCTTTGTGTGGAGGTAGGACACCGCTTATTCAAGTGTAAGTGGGGAAGTGCCCAGCTCCTCCCTCCCATCCTGCCAGTGATGTCCCATCTACCTAAGCTACCTATTTGGTGTGGCTGTCTAGGAGGGATACACAAAGTCCAACTCTAAACTACACACAGTCATGTGACCTAGAAACAGGCTACAGGCACCAAATGGCTAAGGCAAGAAAATGGCAATTTTCTAAATGTCATTTTCAAAATTGTAATCTAAAATCTGACTTCACCATAACTTAAGAATTTCAATTCCAAAGATACCAAACATGAACTGGTCATTTGCTCCCATTTGGAAATGACCGCTTATTGAATGTCATAAGGTAACTCCAATGTTATCCTATGGGAGAGGTAGTCCTTGCATTAGTGAAAAATACAATTCAGGGTTTTTCACTACCAGGACATGTAAAACTTAAAAGTACATGTCCAGCTGTTTATATACACTGCACCCTGCCCTCTGGACTGTCCAGGGTCAACCCCAGGGGTGACATATCTATTCAAAATGAAGGTTTGGGCCTGGCAAAAGGTTTATTTTGTCACGTCGACATGGCAGCTTAAAACAGCCAGTACACACAAAAAGAAGGGGTGAGGGTACAGACTCACCTACTCCGAACCCCCTATCAACACTTAATACACCAGAAGGAGTAGGGAGTAATAAAATGTTTATATCTCGTGATGACATGTGCTGTGTGTGCTAATACTGCCCTCACTCACACAAATGTGTGACATGCTTCATCATAGGGCTACTTACAATACACCCCGGCGTAGCCACGCGCTGGGTGTAGCTATAGGGAGGGGGAAGACAATACAAGACTGAGAAAACCAATTTGTTTCACAGTGACTGGGAACGACGGTAGTGAAAGTGCAGTGATATGTGAGTTAAAACTAGCTCGGAAGTGTCGCTGTGCCTCAGACTTTATTCCTGGACCCTCCGGCCAGGGTTAAAAACGTGAAGGATGGTGGTGACTGGGAGATGCTATGTGCTCCTAACACCCTCCTTTGCTGCCAGGTGATCAACATGTTTCTGCCGTATGTGTGTGCCCCACGTGTAGGGTCACGCCGGCCTTCCTCAGGACTCTACCTGTCCCAGTATATTGATCCTCTCACCTCCAGTTGAGATAAGAGTGTGTCTTAAAAATCAGTTCTTCCATGTCGAGGGATTTCCTCTATCAAATAGTAGGATTACTAAAAAAAAGGGAATAAAAGGGGACACCAGTATAATGGAAGAGTAAAGAGAAGAAACAAGCTGTTAGGAGTAATCTTCTCTTCAGTACATAATACGCTATGTGTATAGTGATTAGTCTACACATGAACACACTTGGGTGTATCATTCATTCCCCACGAGAAATCAATAGTGCCTTAACCCCCAAGGTTCACGTGTGTGCAGACAAAAAAGGTGCAATAACCTCAACCAGTATATAAACTTATCTACAATTAAAATATCAGCGTTGGCATACATCCTGCTATGGTCCAACCAGTCGCATCCACTGCCCCAAAGGGGGTCCGGTGTGTATGTACTCACCGAGTTTACCCCTATTTCAAGTTAGAACTGGCAGCGGGCAAGGAGAGACCCCCTATAGTCACACTCTTGGTTGCCGGAGAGAGAAAACACAAAATTACAAGGAGCGATTGTCATGTTAGTTATCAGAATGGCAAGATATAGTGTAGGATTTCGGATGGAAGCTGTCATAGGCAAGTAAGGCGTTCTTGTCTGTGGGTTTGTGATAGACTCTTGTCAATAATCTGCCTTCCTTAGGTTCGATCATCAAGTCCAGGAATGGTAAACCTGTCTTAGTGACAGTTGATGTAAAATGGAGTAGGGGGTTCCTGTGGTTTAATCTGGAGGATATCTTGTTCGAGGAGGACTGGCACTATCAAACACCTTGTGCCTTCATCTTAAACTTAGCAGAAATAGCTCTAACAAAGAACTACTTTGAATTTGAGGGGACCCTCTATTTACAGACCCACGGGACCTCGATGGGCAGTACCTTCGCCCCGAGCCTGGCGGGTCTGTACATGGGTGCGTTTGAAAGAACCGTGATCTTTGACCCACTATGCCCATGGACTGAGAATATTAGATTGTGGCGTCGCTATATCGACGACATGCTTCTAATATGGAGGGGTGATGGACAATCGGTCACTCTATTCCTTGACTGGTTAAACCACAGGAACCCCCTACTCAGTGCTTAATTTGTAAAAAATGAAGTGCCGGGGCTCAAAATTTTGCTCAGAAGCCGCTGTCGCCAGCGCTGCAGAAAGTCATGGTGCCAAATACCAAGGCTGGATAGGTTTGAGCGCCCTTCATGCATCTTTATCACACCACCAAACACTCCCTGCCCATCTATTTCACCCCTGCACGTTCTTTGTCTTCTTTGCTTCCTCCCTTTGTCACTGTTCCATCTTGCTCTTCGTCCTCCTTTCACCCTTTTGTGTTTTTCACCCTTTTGTGTTTTTCTCTCTTTTGTTCTGGGTCAAAGTGTGATGAGCAAAAATAAGTGCTAGTGCTGTGCCCCACAGTAAGTGCTGGTAGCTCCACCTGCAACCACCAGCTCCAAGTGAGCACTGGAAGAAACAGTAATATGCTACAAGAGAGCCAAGGGCAGTCCTGAGTAGTAATGATGAGCCCAGAACTGGTCAATGTCTGCTCTGTAAAATGTTTGCCTGTGCAAAAATTCTCTTATCAACCACTAGTGGTTAAATATTCCACTTACAAGTCAAAATCCTGTGATAAGAAAAACAGTGCTGCTCTTAGCATCTCCATAAGCGGGTGGTGTTAGTGAGGGTGGGCTGCACGCACTGTGAGCTATGATCTGGAAAGTAAAGGATGCAAAACTCTTTAATTGGAGGCCAAGAAAAGTTTGGGGTAGTCTGCGGATGGGTGGCGCAGTGTGCAAAGGTTCTTGTGTGAATGTTTTAAAGAGTCTTCACATTTAGAAGAAACTCATCTTCATATAGAGTAGACCTGTTTCAACTGTCACTTAAAAACAAGCACAGAGATACAGTCAGATGTCTCATACACACACACACACCACACACACAAAGACTGACTTGCAAGCGCGCGCACGTCAGCATAGATGGACTTGCAAGCACGCTTGTACACACACAGTTCTACTTACAAATGGTGGATCCTAAAATAGCTTTCAAAACGTTTGGTCAGAAAGAAAGAATCTAAAATAACTTCTCTTAAACTGCATGAACGCTCTTAAAATATCACTCACAGTGATGTTTCTAAAAACCTACTGAAGCCTTCTTAATATACCATGAAATCATTTTATTCACAGTGTGAATCCTCCTGTAACAGTTACTTTTAACAATCAGTTAAAACAATGTATATGGAAAAAATGACAAAGAAAATAATTGTAAAGAAAAATGTTCTCATACTTTGCCGGTTTACGCTACTTTGAAGGGCCATACATCATAGTAAAAGCTTTGTTGATGCAGTCGCCTGGCAAGATATCACCCATTTCCCAAGACACTTCTGTTTCCGATAGTTGAATCTGGTGTGCTTGTGTTTTCAGTGTAGGAGACATTTACTGCCCAAAGTACTCCTCTTTAATAAAAATTCTTTTGGAGCGCATGCCATGCGCTCAGACGCGCTCGATTCCAATCAAGATTTGTCAGTGAGTGACGGCTCTGAAATTTGGACGGAGTGACAGTGTTATTTTACAGTTCGACAGACAGTAGACCATTAACAGTTAGTTCATGATTTAGTAACTGTCTGTCTTTTTGACTTGCTTGCATACATAAACTGCCCGGCCTGATGGAAGGAAGAGGGAATGGGTGTGTGCATCGTGCATGCACAAGAACTGGTTTCAACTTTAAACAAGCATTGGCATAGCCAATAGGTCTCGCTTTTGGGACCTTATAAGTATTTAGTTATGCAGCACAATATCCTTGGTGCAACAACATCAACTGTTGCATGGCTAAACACTTATAAGGTCCCAAAGGCGAGACCTATTGGCTATGCCAATGCTTGTTTTTAAATTGTAGCACACTAAAGATCACTTCCAAATTGCCCTTTAGGCAACACAACAATACAAAACCTTCGCATATATATTTGTATTTGGGTCTGCGGTGCCGACACTGATGCACACGAGAGCTCGGTGCCGTGGTTGGGGCACAGGCAGCTTCTACAGGTGTCGTCCTGGAAGGCGCGGCGATCACGCCGGCCTGAGGGACATGGCTTAAACGCCGTTTTGAGATAATAATCGATATCGCTCTCGGTGCTATTGAAGCCTATTTAGAGCCATCGATTTGCTTGCTGTCTTAAGCATTTTTAGCATTTTGGCTAAAGAGCCAGCAAAAACACTGGGTAACACCTTGGAAACGAGATGGTAAATAAGGGGGCTTGTTGGGGACGTACAGCCTGTAAAAGCAGACGTGCTACGGGCAGTTGTGGGGTGCAAGGAAGAGAGGGCTGAATGTGTGGCTCAAAGGATTAGAATAGCAAGGCGTGCGTTGGAGGTGCTATTTGTGGGGCAAGTATTGGGATAATGGAGGGGCTTCACGTCAGAAATGAGGCGCATTAACTGCATTTGCAATGAAGGGTAGCGCGGCGACTTTAAGTCACAGACAGCGCGAGAGAAAAGGTGTGTATGAGCGTGAGCGCACGCGCCAGCGTGCGTCTCTCGACGCATAAATAGCAGGACGCACCGCCGCTCGGGCCAGGGTTGAGGTAAAGCAGTCGCCCGACCTGGCAGTGATTACTTTGCGCTCAGTAATATTCAGGAGTTGTGCCCTCAGGTCCGCCCTGGCACAAATGCCATGTCCTCTCCATCAGTACTGTCAGCCACACGGCGCCTCTCTCCAGGATCAGGGTCAGGCGCTGACCCCACACTCCGTGATTCCATGATTGCTTTTATTAAACGGCTTTGTCGCATTTTACCCTGCCTCAATTAATCACCGGGAGCTAGACTGTTGCAGAGCTTGGGGTAAAAAAAACAAGAGAGGAGCGGGGGTGAGGGCGAGCGAGCGCGGCAGCCTGCTCAGCTGACCAGACGCTCGTGCGTCATGGCCTTTTGCCGGCATGTGTTTACAATTATCGCGCACGCGTCTGGGCACGATAATTGGAAACACATGTCTGCCGCGCGGGTAACCGCCCGAAAAAGGCCAGCCACGACGCACGAGCGTTTGGACTGCTTCTGAAACCCCCTTACTTAAAGTCTTCGCCTAGCAGCGCTTGCGCGCTACTCGAGGCTCGACCTAAAAAGCGAAGCCTAAGCCAGTTTATTTTTTTTATTTTAAAGCAGATTTATATAGCGCGAACTCGACCCGAAGGTATTGGAGCGCTTTGCGCTTTACATTAGCACCGGTCACGTTACAAGGAGGACACATTCAGGGCAGGCACGGGGAGAAGATTAAGTGATTTGCTGATGGAAGGAAGAGGGTCAGGGAATGGATGCCGCCTCTTGCCTATATTTTAGGCAAGGCTCGGGGTTACTCGGAGCATGCGTGCCCAAATTAATTAGCCGGCGGTGGTAGTGCGGTACCGTACCCAGCCGTTTGTTGAGTGAGACTGAGTGAGACCTGAGACCAGTACTGCCTGAGACGGGGTGGGTGACCGAAAGTGAAGCCAAACTGCGTTTAATTAATCCGTGCGCGGCTGCGCGCCATGTTTGGACAAGTCAGAGTCTCACAGAGCCAGGGGCTGGCCTGGGCGGGCAGGGCCTGCCTTGGCTTTTTTTAACTTACTTCCAGTACTGCGGCGCCGGCAAGCCCTTGGCTATCCGCGGCGCCTATCGACTATCAAGATGACCTATGATGAGGCGGGCCTACAGACGGCGATGGGTGTGCTGTGCACTGCGGCGGCTACTACTAGGCCAGGGCCAGGCACTGCCTGGTCTGGCAATCAGTTAATCTGAATGAATATCACATCCTAACGAATCTTGTGCCGGAGGCAAGCTGCCTAGAGCCTACCACCACCACGGTGATCTGACGACACGACCGGACGGTCCGGAGCGTCACGGACTCACGCCATCATGCTCTGAGTCCGAAAAAAATAAAACCGCGTTGGTTTTGGCATGGCATGTAAGACATCACATCGCTAGTTGGCTACTACTGTACTCTGCTAAGTAAGTTAGAGTGATTAACTTCTTACCTTTACTCGTGGGGTGGGCCGGCAGGGAGTCAGGGACATACACTGGCTGCATTAGTCTCACACTGCCTTCAGCCTTTAATAACTTATTAGGCGCCGGCGGCCTGGCGATGCTTGCTACGCTAATACCAGACAATTCTGGCTGATCGATGCCTGCTCAGGCTGCTGCTGCCCTGCCCCTGCCCTCAGGCTCAACCACGTCGTCGTCGGGCGAGGTGGGGCTGTCGCTGAACGAACGACGATGACTCGTGCTGAGCTGCGCTGCTGCGGTGGTTATGCTGGGGCGTGGCAATGTGAAAAAAATCTGCGCACGCTGCCTGCAGCACAGCCCACCTGACCCACCCATTCAGAACCAAAATGTAGCCCAAAAATCTTGAATCTCCTCTGACTTGGGGACTCGCTCGCAGCTCAGGGCAGGCTAAGGCTCAGTCACAGTGACTAAGAGTCACAGCCGCAAGTTGCACTACAGTTAAGGACTGGTCCATGACTCACTCGGGTGACCGGAGACCGACTGACCGAGACGTGAAAAACACGCTGCAGCTGCACCATACAGTACAGAGTAAATAAAATTAAATATATACTATCATCGTGCAATATGTGACGTGCGCAGCAGATGCGTGTAGACCCGGCCCTAATAATTAAGTGCCGGTGCTAAGCACCGGAAAGCACCGGCACAAATTAAGCCCTGCCCCTACTCCATTTTACATCAACTGTCACTAAGAGAGGTTTACCATTCCTGGACTTGATGATCGAACCTAAGGAAGGCAGATTATTGACAAGAGTCTATCACAAACCCACAGACAAGAACGCCTTACTTGCCTATGACAGCTTCCATCCGAAATCTCTCAGAGAGAATTTGCCAGTAGGCCTATTTTTCCGGCTTAGACGAAATTGTACTGAGAAATCAAGTTTTAAAGAGGAAGCGACCCTCCTCTCTAACAAACTTTCACGGAGGGGATACCCTGAGTGCACCATTAAAACAGCCAGGAAGAGAGCCACAAATGCCAACAGGGAGAACCTCTTAGAGACAATTGTCAGACCTAGCACTAACAAACCAGTGTGTGTTACTACATTCAACACATCGTCACACCAAATCAGAAAAGTGATATTGAAACACTGGAGTATTCTTACCTCTAATGGGTTGAGTATAGAGAAACCCCTATTCTCCTTTAAACGGGGTGCAAACTTAAAAGATGTTTTAGTACATACCAGACCGGGCCCCTCTCCATCTAGGGGACCGTTGGCATCAGGTCAACTGCCTCCAGTACAAGGCCATTCTAGGTGTGGCTCCTGCAACGTATGCCATCTCACTAATAACACCAAATCCATTGATGTGGGACTTACCTATCCATGGGAACAGAGGTCACAAACAAATTGTAACTCGGAGGGCGTCATTTACCTCATTACCTGCCCATGTCGCATGCGGTACGTTGGCATGACTAACCGCAAGGTTAACAAAACCAAAGGGGATGATGGACGGAGTGTTGAACATTGCAAGCACTCACCCCCAGTCAACTGATCTGGGTTTAATCCATCATCATTCTTTAGCTCACTCCGCCACCCCAGTTCAGACATGGCCATATGCAAATCAGTCTGACCCTGTGCCTCATGGGAACAGTCCAGCCCGAACTGCCAAGCCATGTCTTCCCTGGACCGGAAACAAGCATCCTGGGACCGGTTTCTGGTGAAACCCCGAAACCGGTCCTAGGATGCTTGTTTTCCAGTCCAGGGAGGACCTGGCTTGGCAGTTTGGGCTGGACTGTTCCCATGAGCACAGGGTCAAGACTGATTTGCATATGGCTGGGTTCAAACTGGAATGGCATGGTGAGCAAAAAAACGATGGATTTAGGCTCAGATCTCTGTACTGGGGTGAATGTATGACATTGTTCTGCATTCTGTCCATCAACTGTTTTTGCATTTGTCACCCCGAGTGGGACGGGTATGCCCAGATGTGGGTCCCGTGCTCTCCATGCCACTAGAATCAAGCTATCCTGGATGAAGAGGGGTGAAACCCCGAAACTGGTCCTAGGATGCTTGTTTCCAGTCCAGGGAGGACCTGGCTTGGCAGTTCGGGCTGGACTGTTCCCATGAGGCACAGGGTCAAGACTGATTTGCATATGGCTGGGTTCAAACTGGAATGGCATGGTGAGTAAAAAAACAATGGATTTAGGCCCAGATCTCTGTACTGGGGTGAATGTATGACATTGTTCTGCATTCTGTCCATCAACTGTTGTTTTTGCATTTGTAACCGCAAGGTTAAGGCATGCATCATGGAACACCGCAGCACAATAAGGTACATGAGGGCCAACACAACTCACTGCACATTATCTGGAGAAACACCATACCACCGAAGAGTTAACGTGGCCTGTCATAGAGAAACTGAGATTTAACACCACCAGTGGGGATAGAACTAGAGCTCTCCTACTGAGGGAACAAAAATGGGTGTACCGCCTGAAGAGCCATCAAGTGGGTCTGAATGACGATATCCCATGGCACTCCCTGAATAGATCAATACTTTCCCCACTCGCTGAGAACCTGTACACATTATACAATGAACCTTTTGCACTCCCATTGTACATTGTCTCCTCCTTACATGTATCTACTGACATTATGTCAGAGAGGGATCTGTTTCGATTGACACACGGCTCACCGGGACTCCGGTTGATTGATTTTTAGGGAGCCCAGTACCGTTTTCTATAGACACTCATACCAAACCCCCCTGGGGGAATGGTGGGTAGGACGTCTCCCCGTTCTGAATCAACACATCAGCTGACCATGTAGTTGAGGGTTAGGACCATTCCCCCCTCCCATGTATTCAGGGGGTGACGGGTTTCATCACCTTTCCCTAAACGCGGAATGAAGGATGCAGTACCTTAAGCGCTTCCCTGAGCATGTCATTAGACATAATCACCATTGTTCCGGCACCTTTGTTTATGACCCCGATCCTGACGGTCCTATTTTATCTTTTTTTTTTCATCATGCATACATGTGCGCTTCTCTGTACGGGCCTCCACTATCGGGCATTTTGCCACTGCACTCGAGACTATATGCGTTGTTTGTTTGACAGCCGTAGCGTCACTCACAGTAGGCTGTCATGGCCCTCCGGACGCCGGCCCACATCATCACGCGTGCCTCGCGTCTCACGTGACCGGAACAACGAAGTGCCGGTAGACAATGATAAAACGTCAGACGCTCGCCTTCACCGCTTCGATCTTGCACGGCCGATGAAGGCGAGCAGTTCTGGAGGAGAATCCCCCTTGGAGTAGTAAGGAGTGAGGGGAAGCGAAGGGGGCACTAACTTTTTCGTGTTTTGTTGCCGCAATTACCTTGCTGTTTAGCAAATGTGGGGGCTTTGCGATTGGTTTTTCCCTCTTTGACCATGCCGATGCAGCTCACCACGATGATTGTCTTTATGCAGCAGGGTGATCACTGTTCTCCGTCCCACCTGTAACCTGCTTCCGTTTCTCCATAGTCTAGCTCAGTTCAACGCGCTACACGGCTGAACAATACCTTAGCCCCCATATAGCAGAATGGAGTAGGGATTACAATGAGCAACTACCATTATTAGAACTACTCTCACACCTTTAGGGATATTCCTGCATTTATTTTGGGCGCAATATGAGGAGACTGGAGGTCAAGTTTCGTGGCCTTTTCTTACTACTACTATTATCCTGCACTATATCTTGCCATTCTGTGATAACTAACATGACACTCTCTCCTTGTAATTTTGTGTTTTCTCTCTCCCGCAACCAAGAGTGTGACTATAGGGGGTCTCTCCTTGCCCGCTGCCAGTTCTAACTTGAAATGGGGGTAAACTCGGTGAGTACATACACACCGGACCCCCTTTGGGGCAGTGGATGCGACTGGTTGGACCATAGCAGGATGTATGCCAACGCTGATATTTTAATTGTAGATAAGTTTATATACCTATTGAGGTTATTGCACCTCTTTTGTCCGCACACCAGTGAACCTTGGGGGTTAAGGCACTATTGATTTCTTGTGGGGAATGAATGATACACCCAAGTGTATTCATGTGTAGACTAATCACTATACGCATAGCGTATTATGTACTGAAGAGAAGATTACTCCTAACAGCTTGTTTCTTCTCTTTCCTCTTCCATTATACTGGTGTCCCCTTTTATTCCCTTTTTTTAGTAATCCCATTATTTGACAGAGGAAATCCCTCGACACGGAAGAACTGATTTTTAAGACACACTCTTATCTCAACTGGAGGTGAGAGGATCAATATACTGGGACAGGTAGAGTCCTGAGTAAGGTCGGCGTGACCCTACACGTGGGGCACACACATACGGCCGAAACATGTTGACCACCTGGCAGCAAAAGAGGAGTGTTAGGAGCACATAGCATCTCCCAGTCACCCCCATCCTTCACGTTTTTAACCCTGGCCGGAGGGTCCAGGAATAAAGTCTGAGGCACAGCGACACTTCCGAGCTAGTTTTAACTCGCATATCACTGCACTTTCACTACCGTCGTTCCCAGTCACTGTGAAACAAATTGTTTTTCTCTGTGTTGTATTGTCTTCCCCCTCCCTATTGCTCCACCCCGCGCGTGGCTATGACGGGGTGTATTGTAATCAGCCCTATGATGAAGCATGTCACACATTTGTGTGAGTGAGGGCAGTATTAGCACACACAGCACATGCCATCACGAGATATAAACATTTTATTACTCCCTACTCCTTCTGGTGTATTAAGCTTAAAACAGCCCACACAGGCTGCAACGGTAGACCTGAGACATTTTTAAAAGTGCTACTTAAATGGGTGGCACAATCAGTGTTGCAGTCCACTAGTAGTATTTACTTTAAAGGCCCTGGGCACAGGTAGTGTCACTTTACTAGGGACTTACAAGTAAATTAAATATGCCAATTGGGTATAAGCCAATTCTACCATGTTTAAAGGAGAGAGCACAAACACTTTAGCACTGGTTAAGTGTGCAGACTCCTAAAGCCAAAAAAAACAAAAATAGGAGGAGTGAAGGTAAAACGTTTGGGGATGACCCTGCAGAAAAGGCCAAGTCCACTATGACCCCTCTCCAGCCAAAAGCCAATGTAGACCAATCAATACCTTAATGGGCTTTCCTGCTTAGGCAAATGCAGGGGCACTTGTCAGGTCTATCCCTCTCTGAACTCAGTTGGATCCCTCTGTCTATACTCTCCTGAGCCACTGAACCGACCTATGGGGAACCCTTCTCCTCACATGTGATCCCTATCTGTGAAGCCCTTAACCTTACCTTGCTCACAGATGCATCTCAGTAGGCAGACAGTACCACCATGGCCAACAAAGTGATGTGGCCCATTCCACCTCTTGGATCAGAATTCTGTCCCCAACCCAAGGAAAATTCTGCCCATGAGGACAACAACCAACAGAGGCCACTGGCAGCTGTCCGTGTCAAGAGTCAGACCCCAGGCCATTAAGGACCCTCTGTCCTCTGAGGTTTCTCAGAGTGGGAGGGCAGTAGCCCCAGGAGTTATGTAACTCACTTCCACTCGCCTTCCCTCCAGCCTAGGGGTGATACCTGAGACTGGTCACTTTGCCCAGGGTCTCTACCCTGGGGCTGAAGAGGTGCCTGGCGAGCTAGGACTCCCACGGGGGAACCACCACCCCCTTCCTTCAAGGGTGACGCACTCTGTATTTGTCATGCGGGGTCTGCCTGGTGCAGCCCTCTGTCACTGTGACAGCGCAGGGATCCCCCCTCCAGGTCAGAAGTTGCCCACCAGGGTCAGTCTTGGGGTGCTCTATTCTCAGAGCTGGCATCCCCTGATCCACTGGTCCTAACACTTTAGACTGTTTCCACCTCCTGCCCCTCAATCTGGGCCTTTGTACCCTCCACTGTGGAGTGGTACCACTGAAAACTGAACTGTCAGAGCACCCTGGGAGGCCGCCCCACCCAGCTTTCCTGACACCATTGAACTCCCTCCAGCAGATGGTCTCTTGGTACTGACCCAGGTCCCCTTGCTGGTGTGCCACCTGAGAGCAATACAAGTACTGAGGGTGGAACTAGAGTGCCGTGGACCTCTACACGCCAGAACCTCCCCTCCTACTCTTACAAGGGACATTGTAGCCCTTTCCCCCCACATTATACTGGGACCTGCCTGGGTCACTGTATACCTCTCCCTCACTCTGTTGAGGTGTACCTGAAATACTCTCCTTGGGATCACTGACTGGTACCTTTCCAGACACTCTGGTACTAACCCAGAGGTCTGCCTCCTTTGCAAGCTCCCTAGGGGTCAGTAAGCTCGCATTCATCCAGGTGTTGGTGTGGCGCTGGAAAACAATGACTGAAATTGTGCTCTCTGGCGATCAAATTGTACAGTCCCTCATAGGTGTTTACTTTGCTACCCTTCACCCAGCCATCCAGTGACTTACACAGGTAATCCAAAAAATCCCCCACGACTGGTGAGACAGTTTCTGTTTTTCCCCTGAACCTCAACCTGAACTTTTCTGGGGTGAGTCCATATTTCTTGACAAGGATTTTCTTCATGGGGGATACCTCATCCTGTTCCCCTTCTCTGGGCCAGTAGGACATCTCTCCCCTCAGTATGTGCTTTCTGAGGCTATTTCCCCAATCCTCCTCAGGAATCCTGTCCATCTCTAGAGCTACTTCATATGCCCCTAACCTCCGTCTATGTCATCCCCCACCTCAAAGTCAGGGACCATGACCCTGGGTATTTGCCTCCTTCCTTCTCCACTGGACACTGCATTTTCGCTGCCACCATTACTGCTGGACTCTTGACAGCTGTTTTGCCTTCAAGTCCTGCTCCTTTAGACTCGGGTCATGAGTCAACAACATTTTTCTCTCCTCCAAGGCTTTCTAAGCCTCCGCTTTTATCTCCTCTGATAAGGCTTTTTCATCCTCAGTTCTCTCTTCCGCAGCCAGTCTGGCTTGCTGCAGCTTCGGGTCCCTCTCAGCCTGTCTGTCCTTCAACTCTTCAGGAGACAGGGTGTAAGAGGTTATATTGCTTCCTGCATTGGATCGAGGAGGGAACTCCATCTCTGTGAGCCAGCCTCTCTCCACTGGAGCCATTACCAAGTCATTACCCTTCACCTCTTCCTCATTATCCTTCTCAGGGCCTTCACCTTCTTGAACCTCTGTTGAAGCCGCCAACCAACCATCTTGCTTCCTCAAAAGCATACACGGTTGACCGAAGGTCCTGTTTTGTGGACCCCTTATTCACGACCAACCACCTCTTCTTGGAAAAATCCTTCTCCTCCCTCAAATTGTAGTATAATAGGTAGTTGAGATGCGGGGTTATTCACATTATGGTACGGTATCACAGGTGCAACAGCAAAAGAATTCAAAGTTTATGAAGATGAGGAAGGAATCAAATTTGGAAAATTGCCAACTAAGAGAAAAAGGAGAACTTAAAAAGGCTTGAATTGGTGTCCGATTATTTATCTGGGGTAGTAGTGTAACACAAAATTACTGTATTGCACTGACAAACACAAGTCCTAATCCTCACCGCTGATCACCAATGTAGGAAATTGAGTTGTTGGTTGACTGGGATATGAGCCCTGGTCAAGCAGCAACCACAATCCTCGTCAGGGTGAGACACAAGCCAACCTTAAATTAGCTTGTGCCCAACCCTCTGGTAGTATGGCATAGAGCAATCAGGCTTAATTCGGAAGCACTATGTAAAGTATTTCTGCACCACTCCAAACAGTAATAAAGTGAAAAACATCACACAAAATGGATGCCACACCAGATTATAGAAACAGAGAGAATTCTTTAATCAATAACACAAGACCAAAACAACAAAAATCGAATCGGTAGAACCAAAGATATGTAATTTGAAAGAATTTAGTGACAATAGCGCCAACTGTGGATGTCTAGTTATGCTATAATGGGATAAAGTCACAAATTCAGGCCGACTGCGATAGTTTGTGCTACAGGGACCCAGTTAGGCCTGCTGAACAAAGTATCTCAAATCAGGGTTTGCGGAGCATTACGAAGATCCGCGTTGAAGATGTCACACAGCCAAAGCGATATGTCAGTTACGAGGTGCGTCGAGGCTGCATTGCGAGGTCCTGCGTCACCGTCGAGGATACCATCAACAATGGCTTGCGATGCAAAGTCCAGGGTCGAGGATGCGTCACCCAGTCAGGGCAATTCATAATTTCCAAGGAGCGGCGAGGCTGTGATGCGGAGTCCAGCATCGTTGTCGAGGCATCATCGACGAGGGATGTTAGTGCCTGTGCTGAAGATGTATCACACAGCAGCATTTCCTAAGAGGTTGCGGGCTGCAGAGGTGATCTGGGTCTTTGTGACGGGTCCAATCTACAGAGCAGCGGAGTTGATTGGTTCTGCTCAGGGTTGCACTGTGCAGCAGAGGAGATGCATTTGTTCCACTGGATCCACAGAGGCTAGCAGAATACCTTAAGCCCACTTCCAAGGGTCTAGGACTGAGGTGTCACCACCTGACAGGGTAGAATCACAGATGGCAGAGTCCAGGTGCGGGTATTGGAAGCCTGTTATATCCCTGAGGCTTCAGATCAGGAGGCCAGCCAACTAGCCCTTGGAGTCACTCTAGGATTCTAGGTTCAAGAGATGCAGGTCCAGTTGTTCTTACCCAGGCAAGAGGGCAGCAGGTCAGCACAGCAGGACAGCAGATCTTCAGAGCAGCTCTCCAGTAGAGTGGCAGTCTTTTCAGCAGCACAGCAGTCCTTTCTGTAAGAGTGACCACAGGTCCAGAAGCGTACTAAAGAGTTGGTGTTTGAGGTCCAATATTTATACCTAGTTGTACCTTTGAAATGGGAAGAAGCTTCTAGAGACATGCCTTTGTAATACATAGGTGTCCTGTCTTCCTGACCCTGGCTCCAGACTAACTACAGGGGGTATGGAGCCCTTTGTGTGAAGGCAGGACACACCCTATTCAAGTGTAAGTGGGGCTGTGCCCATCTCCTCCCTCCAATCCTGCCAGTGATGGCCCATCTATGCACACCTAAGCTCCCTATTGTGTGTGGATGTCTAGGACGAATACACAAAGCCCAACTGACAACCACACCTAGCAATGTGACCCAAGGACAGGCTGCAGGCAACAAATGGTTCAGGCAGGAAAATGCCAAATTTCTACTAAAAGTGACATTTTCAAAAATGTAATCTAAAGTACGACTTCACCATAAGTTAGGATTTTTCATTACAGTTCCAAAGACACCAAACATGATCTGGGTACCTACTTCCATTCAGAAATTACTGCTTATTAAATGTAATAAGGTAACTCCAGTGTTATCCTATGGGAGAAGTAGGCCTTGCAGTCATGAAAAACTAATTTAAGAGCTTTTCACTACCAGGACATGTAATACTTAAAAGTACAACTTTTTAAATACACTGCACCCTGCCCTCTGGGCTGTGCAGGGTCTACCCTAGGGGTGACATGGTATTAAAAATGAAGGTTTGGGCCTGGCAAAAGGTTTATTTTCATTTCCAGGCGAGCAGAGTTGGGGAAGGTCGCTGGCCCTCTCTGCGTAAGACCATCTTCATTGCAGCAGTGCGCATTAATCTGCTTATGACCTAAGGGGCCCGACAGATATATCCAACAGGGTTGGACTCTACCACAGTGAGGTATTGTTATTTGTCAGGGAACACCCATTATTACATATCCAACCTAGGTGTAGGGTAGGGATTTTTCTGGTCCTGACGAAGCACCAAGCAGCTGACCGGACCATGAGGCACAAAACATGTTGACCCTACATAAATCACATCTAAAAGCTACCTACGTACATTAAGCTCATAGGGTAGCACTCCTTTCTTTTGTTTTTACCTCTGCCAAGGGGACCACCATATTACACACACAATAAAATAGCTACCCCTTAGACAGTTTCAATGCACTCAACACCTTTTGCACTCACACCACCCTACACAGGACACACTCTCACACACTAATCCATCATTACGGCAAAAATTTTAAGATCTCAGAGAAAGAGCCCTTTTGTGGTACCTGACGTGCATTGCTGCGCCAGACCGAATGGGAGCCAGCCCTATGATAAAGAATGACACCCATTTGGGTGTGTGAGGATACCAATTCTCAATTATAGGGATTCCCTCTCAATGTCTCTGGTTCCAACCTCTTACCTCTTGTCTTTCCTAAAGAAACAGCAAATCTTTTTGTCTATTGAGTCTAATTAGGAGCATAGGTGCTGGACCGTTATCCGCTTCCTGTCCCCCCTCTTTGATTTACAAAAGGTTTATTTTGCCAGGTAGACATGGCAATTTAAAACTACACACACAGACTGCAATGGCAGACCTGAGACATGTTTATAAGTGATACTTAAGTGGGTGAACTAATCAGTGTTGCAGGACCACTAGTAGCATTTAATCTACAAGCCCTGGGCACAGGTAGTGCCACTTTACTAGGGACTTAGAAGTAAATTAAATATGCCAATTGGGTATAAGCCATTCCTACCATGTTTTAAGGAGAGAGCACAAGCACTTTAGCACTGGTTAGCAGTGGTAAATTGTGCTGAGTCCTAAAGCCAACAAAAACAAATTCAGTAAAAGTGAAGGCAAAATGTTTTTGGATGACCCTGCAGAAAGGGCCAAGTCCAACAAGAAGTGACAAAGTGTATTTTGTCACACAGAAAAGTAGGCATTATATTATGCCCTGAGTTCAGTGCCCTGCCCTGAGCACCTCATGACCATCCTTCATGCCCTTCACATCGCGTTTTTTCAAAACACATTTACCTTTATTTTTAAAGGCTAATAAGGAGGATCAATCCTGTGGAAATCTGCACTGAAACAGCAGTAAACCAGCAAGGTACCGCTATAAACCTGTTGGAGACCATCCCACTTAATTCTGCGCTGCTGGCTGTGTGATTTGGTTTTAGCTAAATTAAATAATGCTCAGTCTATGGTTGCAGTTTCTAACATCACCAAGAGACTGTGTGAAATATGACCCCCACATCTCTTTCCCAGATTTCATTTTATTGTAGTTGCATATAGAACGTGTTATACCCCTGATGGGGTATGAAGCGCCGTCTAAATAATCGACATTTCGGCTTGCCAAGCCACCTTCAGCCCAGCTGTTAGTCATAACGGCAGCAGCTTCCTGTCACCTCCAAATCCAGGCAGCAGCCCACGCTATTGTGGAGGGTAGGCTTGCTAAAGATATGCTTTTCCAGCATGAAGTGTGTATAATAGAGTATGTGTGTGACTTTAGAGTGTATGCGTCCTTAGGGCCTTTGTGTCTGCTTTCAAAGTAAATATCTGTAGGGAACGCATCTCTCTGCACAGTCTGTGTGTCTGCTGTGTGTCGGCAGGCTGTGTGTCTCTCAACAGTGTGTAATGTGTTTGAAGTTGTACTGGTTGCTTGTTTTTGTCTGAAACTTTTGTGTGTATGTGCAGAGTGGGTTTGTGTCTGCCGAGACTGTGTGCTTGGGTGGCTGTGTCTTCAGAGTGCATGTCTTAGGTGTATTTAACTCACTGCAGGGTGTATGTGTTTCTACTTGTGTGAGAGTGTTTACTTGTATATCTCAGGGGCATATGTGTTATCAGTGTTTGTGTGTTTGAGTGTGTATCTACCCGGTGGGGGAGGGGAGAGGAGAGAGAGAATATAAATAGGAATCTACAGCGTAGTGTTCCTGCTGCATGTGGTTCAATCAGTGTGTTTTTGAAGAGTGTATATTTCTGCGGTTTGTGTGTGGTTTAGTGTAAGAATGTGTGTTTCTGCGATGTGTGGGTGTGTGTATGTGAGTTCAGTGTGGGTGTGTGAAGTATCTGGTATTTGTTACGCATCTGTAGAACTTTCACATTGTATTCCAGCACAGTTCTCATGGTATTGTGCTACAGCTTTAAAAAAAAAAAAAAGAGGTATGACTAAATGGCAACTGAAATAGAGCGCACATGCATATCATAGTGCATTTCTGCCTGTAACCCTCTATCCCTCAATGGGAGTCAGGCTTCGATACCACTTGCCCTAGAAAAGAAGTGCCCTTCCACTAGACAAAGGAAATAAACTGGATTCTCAAACAAATATGCATGCAGAGAATACATTCAATAAACTTTTAACTTTTTCTGAAAATTGCAGCGTCTCACCGATGTGTGACTCTCTTTTGTATGTATGCTTTTTGCCTCAAATCTCAAAACTAGATTGGAAACCGTAAATAAACGTATTATTCTTCCAGATTTAAAAGTATTCAACCCACTACCCAAGGAACCGGAAGTAATGAGAGTTAGGGTTAAAATGCCATGTCTCAGAAAATGAGTGCCATTCCACTAGACCCTAGAATTAACTATAATTGCTATGCATGCAGGTACTATATACAATAAAGCGAACATTTCTGAAGCTTGTATCTGAACAGACTGCAGCATAACACTTCTGCTGAACAAGGAAGAACTAAAATGGATTCTGCGTACAGAAAGTATCAAAAATGGACTCAACAAGAATGAGGACTGGACTACCCTAATTTGACTCTTTGTAGACCTGTAAATTTCTAAAACTGCAATTTTATATATGTATATCTAAACAAAAGAGAATGTCACAAAAATTCGCCTGTTTTTTCACGAGAGTCCCCTGTACACAGAATGCCTTCCTCTTTGAACTATCCTTCGTTTTTGTAAACCCCATCTCTCCTGCCCTGTGCACACACATTCTCCAAATATGTTTGGTGTCACGCCGCGCTAATCACCTAATTATCGAAAATAGCCCACTGGCATGTTTGCCAAGTTTGCATGCAGAGAACACAATGCACTTACACCGTTCCTGCTTTTTCACCACTTCATCTTTTCCAAGTCAACCTCACCCAAGATGGCCGCCGTTACCTGCGCGCGTAGCCTTAGTACTTAATTGCTACCTGAATTCACACGCCGAACTCATTCAGCCATTGCGCGCCGCTGAGACGGTCTTTGAGCCGCCCCGGAACCCCAGCTTCTAGCAACGGGCGGTACCTACCGCTTCTAGGTAAGCACTGCGACAGCTCATTTAGCTTTTACACAGCAGATACTTCGCTCGCAAATAGTAAATCTTCCTTCCATTATTTCCCCCCCCCCCCCACCCCTACTGTTCCCCAGATGGACTAGCTGCTTCATGGCACGTAATTCTTAAATTTCTCCCTCCAAAATTTGCCGAAACAGACTCCTTGCCACATAGCGCCGCCAAGTGATTAATTTACCAAGGTAAGCCCCCGCACGTTCGCCGCCGCATTCCATACTTACCCGCTACCGCAGCCCTAACGAACTCCCTTTTGATCCCCAGAGCATCGCACCCATCCCCGTGGATTATTCTCAGACCCCTTGCTTAGTAGCACCACCGACCGCTGCCCAATTAAGGTAAGCCCCTGCCGTCACAGCAAGGACGCGTTACACCTTCCCTTTAAACGCTATCTAAAATCACGCCTTTCGTCTGTCTTAGAAACCTGCACTGTTACAGGCTTGTAGCACTGAACGCACGAGAAACTTTCGTTACTCTCTTTTGAGGTAAGCTTTAAGCGTTGGCGTCCTCATTCACCACTTTCACCGGCACCCCTGCGGCCCAGCCTTGTCAACACTGATTTCTTATGTACCGACAGGTGTATGACCTTCATTGAATCATTCACATGGATTATTAACCACATTTATTCGACTGCCATTAGTTCCACTTGCGCGCCATTTCCATCTTTAGTCTCGTGTTGGTCCTGCGCGTGACACTTTGCGTAAAAAGGTTTCCGCTTCCTTTTAACTTATTTTCCAACCTCTTTTTCCAATTTATTCCCAATAATGTATGTGATTATGTAGATGTATGTCTTTCAGGCATTTATTTAAGTTTGTCCTGATGATGATCCCATGATGTGTTTAGAAGGAATCGAAACGTCGTCGACTTTTTAAACCGTGCACACAAACTTATCCAAATGTAATGTGTAACGGTTTTGGTTGTTTATCACGCTTGTTTAACCTTGAATATTTACCAACAAGCCTCTTTTGTTTTGCCTGACTGTTTGTCCTTTTATGTTCATCGTTTTCACTTTTTTGTGTAGGATACATGACTGTGTCCCACTTTATTCATGTGCCGCTTTAAATTCTTTGTAAATATTTACTGATTAAAACTCATTGTCCGGCTGGACAGTGGCTATATAGAACAGATTTCATTCTATATTTATTTCTGTTTATACTGAGCCTTATCAAGGACCATTGTTTTTGTAAAAAATCACTACCCAAGGTCCTTGTTTACCTATTGGGTTCCCTTGTTCTGTATAAACACGCATAACACAGAAGGAGCACTTGTTAAAATACAACCAGTTTATTGCCATGACAGCTTTAGAAAGAGAGGGCAGGAATCATAAAAGAAAATTAGTAGAGCAAGTTTAAAATATAACTAGTATACCAGGGAGCTACTCTGGCTATCCATCACAGCATTGTCTCTAGTAAGGAAACATCTAAGAAGGATTAAATCAGACTTAAAGCATTACAGTGGTATACACTTAAGAAAAAAGTCAACAAGCACCTGAAGTCATGAAAATGATACAACAAACTGACTATTTGCATATGGCAGGTTGTTGTATGGGGTGTCATGGTTGGCAAAAAATAATGGACTGGATGCGACTCAAAGTGATTACCAGTGGCTGACATTGATCTAAGCATTCCGCCCTTCACTTTTTTCTTTTTTTTGTTTTCCTCAGTGGGATGCCCTAAGTGTGATGGCAATGCCCAGACATGGGTCTCATACTCATTGTCCTTTTGTGCCTGTTCAGAAGGGACCTTGCCTGGGAGTTTGGGATAAACTGCTGCTATTGGAGCAGGATCAAGGCTGATTTGTCTGTGGCTGGTTCCAGTGTGCTATGGCATAGTGGGCAAAAACAATGGACTGGATTGCAGCCTGAGTAATTACCGGTGGCTGAAATTAATTAAAGCAATCCACCCTTCACTTTTTTGTTTTTTACAACAGGGAAATAGCCAAATTTTCAACTACGTTCAGAAGGAGAAATGATTAGCTAAAAAACAAAACTGAGGAGTAAGATTTCCACAAGACTGTTGGCACAATAGTAAAATCTCGCATCCATTCTTGTTGTCTTAAAATGCAACACCAAGAGTAAACCGAGGTTATTGTGGAGTGCAAGGTAAGCCTGATGGTATAACTTCTAAGTCTGATTTTCAAGAACCTTATGTGCACTCTATAATACATTAAAATTGTAAGCCGGGATCCCAAGTCAGTGCAGTGTGTGTAGAATAGATGTTCCTAGAACAAATATGTGACTACCCACCGCAATTTGAGTTGCAGTGTGCTGGAGCACCTAAAGCACCAAAAGAGGCCCTCTGGAGGTCATGGTATATCCCATTAATTTACTCCATCTGCAAGCCAATGATTACAGTGACATAAACAGTTCGAGGAGATGGAAGAAAGCTCAGTTTCTGATTGGCATCAGTTTAAAAACCCAAGTTCTTGACTGAATTTACAAGCTTATGATAGATGCTTCATTTTGTGGGCCAGAATTCGAGCCCCAAAAGTCCACACTAGTGACAACCTTCATTACTTAAGTTTCAACCTGCATTGCTTATGTTTTATATGGATTCAACTTGAGACGCTGGCTGCCCGTCCAGATCCTGCCTTCACAATAAATTTTCTTTAGAGAGATGCTGAGAAATCCATTCAGAAGGTCTGTAATCACAAGAGAAATTACAGGCTTAATCAGTGAGCAAGTGAGCTAAACATGGTGGGAATGTTGAATCTAATTTTAGACTAACAGGGCAGTCTTGACCTGTTAACAATCAAATGAGATAAAATCCAAGACATTTGGTGGTGGTGCCAATGTAGTATTCAAAGAATCGGGGGATGGTTCTTTCCCAGAGGAGGATTCCTGAACTACCTGTGAAAAAACATTCTATTCTATGTGCCATGAAAATTATTTACATTTGTTGTAGAAACTGAGTTTATCTCAAAGCAAATGTGATCTTGAAATGTTCACACCCACAAAAACACGATCTACTTGAGGCGTGGCACGCAAAGCTTCCTTAGCTATTTTTAGGTTGAGCATCAGCACGCATGCGCTGTCTGCAAGACCTGCTGTAATTACTCTACTGAGAGAAATTCTGCCTGCTGCTTATCATTGGTTCTCTCCTGCATCAGTCTTCATTGGCGGCTCCTTATTAGTTGGTGCTCCCGATACCTCACTTCTGTTTGTTTCATGAGCACCGGCCAACTACAGTTTCATTACGCTGTGGGACCTGCTGCGGCTCGCTCTTTAATGTCTTTGTTTCTTCGTAAACATACTAATTTTTTATTTATTTTTTACAATTCGCATTGTTAATTTTGTTACAATTTGCATTGTTTATTTATCTTAGTAATTGCACTCTGCACACCATTGTTTATTTATATTTTTATTAGTTCGGATGACATTTTGTGTATACACGTGAAAGCCACGCCAAGCCTCGAACCGGGTTCCTGAATCCCAAAGTCGGCAGCTTTGTACCAAAGTGTTGTGCATTACACGCACAGTGCATCGTCCCCTCCTGTATCCCAGCTCTTGTTAGTTTTATGGGAGGGTTTGATCTGCTTCTCCCAGGCTTTTCGACCAACTATTAACAACGTTCCCCCCCACTTTCATTTCCGAATTCGGACCGAGTGTAACGTTGTAGGTAAAATGTAACGTGTTAAAGTGTATGTGGAGTTTACTACCCCCCCTCCAACTTCCCCCCCCCCCCATTTGCAAGCAAACGTGGTTTGTATTGTAATGAGATGTGGAGACTCCGGGGGTTGAAGCCTCTATCTTTGAGCAGGTTGTTTAGCGGCTCTGTTTCGACCGCACCTCACACCCTTCCCGGGTCCACTGGGTTTCTAGTTTCTGGTTGAATTGATGCTGAGGTGATCTGCCTTTAATTGCTGGACCCTGGTTGTTTGCCGCCCTTTTGTTGATGCACTGCAGAGTGTGGATGATCTTCTTTCTGGATTATAAAAACCCACGCCCTTTAACAGTTTCAATAGAGTACGTGCACCTCTCGGGATCCTTCAGGTCTACGCGCCAAAACCAAAACGTTGTCCGAGGTAACATAATGTCTTTTTAAAGCACACGTTCACCCTTGATCTCTTGTCGCCGAAATAACAGATTTAGCCTTGTTTTTCATGGCGCTCCTTAATCTTGAATCCCTCACCTTTCTCCTCCTCCCAAGTTTTTAGTACATTGGCAATTAAAGAGACCTAGTGGGAGGGCGCAAAATTTGGCTTCACCCAGGGCGCGCTCCAAACAAAAGCCAGCCTTGAAAGGGGGATGGGGCTGTCGCTCGGGATAGGGCTTGGCTGCACTCTACATCAGAAATGAAGTGAGATTGCGTGTCAGCAATGCCAGCTGTGCGCCATGTAACCAATGGATGCCAGGATATCCGTTTGGCATTCAGTCAAACATTTGTTTGCTGAAGGTACTTGTGAATACATGTTCTTAAAGCATTTGTTTTCCATTCTCAGAGACTTCTGTTTTCTCCTTTACTAATCTTTCTTCCTTTATCTTTCTATGCAGTCCTTCCTTCAGCTAACATTTTCTTTCATTAGTCTTTTTTCTCATGTTCTTTCTTTCTCTATCTTTTATGTCCTTTTTTCTCCCAATATTGTCTTTATCATTTTAGTTCTTTCCTTGTTTTTCTTCTTTCTTTCAAATCCGCCTTTGCTTACTTAATTTTTTTCCTTATGCTTTTATTCTTCACCAGTTTCTTCTTTCGTCCGCTTCTCCCTTTGTGATTTTATTTTTTCCACTCTCCTCATTTTATTTCTTTTTTCTTTTTTTGCTTGTTTATAATTCCGTACTTCAACATGCTTGCCTTTCACGTTGGCCCTGTGGTCCGTGTACTAAAACAATTTTGTGACAGCTACCCCGAATGTGTTATTCTAATAACAAGGATTTCAATAACAGCAACATTCTTTGAAGCTATAGAGAAGGCGGTGTGGGTACAAGCATGCCGTCCAGCTCCCACCTAATAGTTAGATAGAGAATTGCAGGGTTGGATTGGGATTAAAAATCGGCCCGGGCAGGCTAAAAAAAAGTGGCCCACATTTGCATATTGCCTTTCCGCAATAGGCGAGACCTATTGGCTATGCCAATGCTTGTTAAAAATGTTATCTTTTAAACAGGTTTTGCTCATTTTCCACCTACTTTCCACTCCTTTGTCTGCAAATCCTATTTAAATATTTTACTATCTTCACACCGCTCGAAGTGTGACAATAGTCGTGAGAAAAAAGTGTAGCTTACGCTGTAAATTGTGGGATACATTTATTCCATAAATGTGGACATTAGCAAACTGATACATCCTTGTCCACTTATGTTTTTTTTTTGTATGAGCATTTTCATGCTCTGTGTGCGAACGCAGTGGAAGGAACAAGGAATGAAGAGTAAAGGGGTGAAGGTGAGTGAAGGAAGGAATGGGCGTGGCTACGAAGGATGTGGTGAGGTGGTAAAGGAGGAGACGAGGAATGAGGGAGGCGAAGTATCACAGTGAGGATGGGGCGGGTAGTAAAAGGAGGGCATGAATGCACGAGGGAAGGAGCATATGAGGGCGTGGAAGTGAGATGGGGACCCACTGAGGGCTGTGGAGGCAAGATAGGACTCAAAGAATTTTGGTGTCGGAGACAAATGAGTACGGGAGGGCAGCGAAAGGGGGTGTGGGAGGGAAGATATGGAAGAGGGTTAGAATACATTTTCAGGGTGAGGGATAAATGGGTAGTGCGGAGCGGTTTCGGGGAAGTTAAGGGTTGTGAAGTGGGCGAGGAAAGAATCTATGGCTGTGGGGGTGAGAGAGAGACCTTAGGGGGTTGTAGGGAAGCCGAGATGGGTCAAGAGAGGAAAGGCAGGGCCGAGGTAGGAATTTATGGGCGGAAGTAAAGACTGAGTTAACATGAGTGGGCAGGAGGAGTGAGGGTGAGGGAAGGCATATGGGGGCATTAATTGAAGATGTAAAGGGAAATCAAACCGAGAAAAGAGGTGGAAGTGAGAGAATACGGATGTGAAACTGCTGGAGAAGGTTTGCGAGAAAGGAGGAGAGAGAATGCAGACAAAGGAGGGAGTGCGACAAGAGGAAACCGGACAGGTGTAGGCTGTAAAAAAAGGGAGCGCATGATGGGGCGTAAAGGGTGTTGGTGTAAAGAGCAGGACACACAGGCGGAGAAGGCTAGGGAGCGAGAAAGAAATAAAGTGGGATAAACACAGAGGAGGTGGTAACAGAATGGGTGGTGGAGGGAGAGCCGCAGAGAGCTAAAGAAGAGAGGGGGGTATAGAGGAGGGTACAGAGATATAGAAAAGAGCTGAGAAGCTGAGTGAGGAGGCAAGAGTGTGGATGGGGGGGACTCAAGGATAGACGCAAATAAAGGCAAAGATTGAGGAGGGAATGGTACAAAATGTGGAGGAGTGAGAGGGGAAGGTACAACGGGAGATGAAGGAAGTGGGGACAGTAAGGGGTCGGGAGGAGTGAGTTAAGAGACAATGGAGACATTATTGAAAGAGGGGAGGAATGGTAAAAAGCGAGGAGAGAAAAGTGAGAGGAGCAAAGAGACAGAGATAACAAGAGACAGAGATAACAAAAGACAGGTGCATGTAAAGAAATCAGGAGGGAGCTAAATTGGTAAAGGGGACAGATGGGAGGGAGAGAAAAGGGGAAGAATGAAAATAAAATGGGACCGAAAATATTCGGCGGAATCCACCCCTGAAAGCGAGTGTCCAAAAGAGGAGGGGGCTGAAGAAATGGAGTGGAGGAGGGCACGACAGGTGTCAAAGAGGCTAGGGTAAAGAGGGCCACAAGGGTGTGGTGGAGGAGACCAGGGGAGAGACTACTGGTAAAACGATGAAAATGAACACCTGGTTATAGAGTGAAGGGGCATGAAGGTGAGGGCGTGTTGAGGTGGGCGGAGTTAGCGAATAGATGGTTCTACCACGGGGAACGTGACGGAGGCAAAGGGGAGGGGGGCACATGAGAGAGCAGGTGGAGGGCAGGAGGTCCTAACGAAGTTTGTGAGGGAGAGCGGTTTGAGGCAAGAGATAAAGATGGGTACTGACACGGTCTGGTCAGGAGGGTTGCTAGGGGGAGCCACAAAGGGGAGAGTGCACAAGAGGCGGGTGGAGGTTAAAGTAGACGGCTGGGGAGGGGGAGATACGGGGAGGTCTGGGTTGGTGCAAAAGGAGGGATCCGGGGAAAAGGCTACTGAAGAAAACCAGTGGACGAGGTAAATGGAAAAGGAGCGGCTAGTGAGGGAGAGCAGTGGGAGGAAAGAGTATGACATGGGAGAGGATGGTGAAAGCGGGGGGTTGCATAGTACGAGGCTAGCGAGGCGCAGGGGGGGGGAGTGAGCGCTGGGGAAAGGAGGAGGCTGGTAGAGAGGACACTGCAGGGGGGCAAAGGCTTGTGACAGAGCATGGGGGAAGGAGAGGAGGCATTTCAAGCAGCTCGAGCGAGAGGGCTGGGGTAGAGGGCACGGGAGGAGGCAGGTGAGGGAGAGCTAATGAGGGCAGAGAAAGACGCACGCGGAGGCTGGCAAGAGAAGAAGGGGGCAAACAAGGAGGCTTTGGGGGAGAGAACGGAGATCAACGCACAAGAGGGGGCTGGCGAGGGAGGGCACGTGAGTGGGTGGTGTGGAAGAGTAACGTGAGAGGGTGCAAACGAGGTGGCACTGAGGGACAGCAAGAAGATTAAGGTACAGGAGTGAGCTTGCGATGGAGGGCAGAGAGGAGAGCACATGAGGTGGCTGGTGTGAAAGAGCAGCAGGGGAGGGGGCGGAGAGGAGGCTCTGAGGGAGAGCGACTGCTAAAGGCCGAGAGGAAAGCCAGATGGCAGCAAACAAGGAGGCTTTGGGGAGAGAACGGAGATCAACGCACAAGAGGGGGCTGGCGAGGGAGGGCACGTGAGTGGGTGGTGTGGAAGAGCAACATGGGAGGGTACAAACGAGGTGGCACTGAGGGACAGCAAGAAGATTAAGGTACATGAGCGAGCTTGCAATGGAGGGCAGAGAGGAGAGCGCGTGAGGTGGCTGGTGTGAAAGAGCAGCAGGGGAGGGGGCGGAGAGGAGGCTCTGAGGGAGAGCGACGGCTAAAGGCCGAGAGGAAAGCCAGATGAAAGCGCGAGCAAGATGGAGAGGTGGGGCGAGGTGCGTGCGAGAGGAAAGCCAGATGGCACCTCTGCGCGTAACCGCACGCTCTAGGCCTCACAAAAAGCTGTGGTCGGCTTTTTGAAGCCCACTCACTAAATGTCTTGCCAGATCAGCGCATGCGCTGGCTCAGGCGAGACCTAAAAAAAAGGGGGGTGGGGTTTTAAAAAAAAAAAAGCACAGATTCATTTACACTGGTGAAACACCTGAAAACAAGTGAGGCCACTTTTGCTCAGGCCCCCTACCCCCGCTCAATATGCATATATTAATGGGCCGGCCCAGCGAGAGAAAGGGAGTGACACCTCTGCCATTGATAAGAGGGAGGTAATGGACGCCCATTTACCTCAAGAGAGGCCACTCAGGCACCCACTGGGCCACTGGCGGCATCGAACAACGCAGAAACTGCCCAAATCGGCCCCCCAGACTGCTCAAAAAAGCAGCCCACAGCTGTAACTGGACACCGGCCCCTCGGGCATTGCCCGAGTGCCCGCGTTACCAATCCGACGCTGGAGAATTGTGCTGAATATTAAACTATCGTGTTTTGCCCACAAACTCTCCCCTCACCGTCGAGCCATAGAAGGAACTTTTAATTCAATTCCTGGAACGCATACGGAGTTTAGACCGCGTTTAACTTGACACTTACTTCTGTGTATATAGCAATGACAACTAGGACAGAACTGAGGCGAGGTCACCCCGGATGTTGCATGGATTAAACATTTTGAAAGACGTGGAACGCATACGGAGTTTAGACCGCGTTTAACCTGACACTTACTTCTGTGTATATAGCAATGACAACTAGGACAGAACTGAGGCGAGGGCACCGCGGATGTTGCATGGATTAAACATTTTGAAAGACGAAGAACAATGTGTTTCTCTTGAGGAGAATGAGAAAAGTAATTACAAGGTGCTCGCGCACACATTTTAATGTGGTGCGTAGCAGAAAAGCAGTACGAGTGAAGCGGTGGCACACAATGTAAAGCGCTCTGATACCCGATACCTTCGGGTCAAGTTCGCGCAATATAAAACTCCGTAAATAAATAAACAATGGAATAATAATGTGCGTACTACATGCCGGTCTGGTTTGGATTCTGTGAAATGTTTAATAGTAGCGTAAATAATTTTTAATAAGAGAAAGGGAGGAGGTGTACCGTAGGTAGCCTGTCCACCAGATCTGCCTGTAAAGTGGCGCCTGATACAAGTAAATAAAGCACTCCACACCATCACTTAGTTAGTACCTACCCCCGCCTAGAGGGGCTGGGTATTTATTGAACTTTGGACATCATGCCTCAAACCAAACCACAAAATAACAAGCATTTGCAATACAATAGGTCTCGCATTTGTGAGAGTTTGAGCTATTGGCATTGTAAATGACAATGCCTTCTATTTATCTGTTTTGAAAACCTGCAAGCGTGCGTAAACATGCACTTTGTACTTATTTATAGTCCTTGCTTTGGAGGAGCAAGGCTGCCAGTAAAAGAGGCGCAGTTACTGCCAGCCTTGCTTATCGTAAGCAACAACTATAAGTCAAAAGTGTGTGTTTACGCACCGCTTGCAGGTTTTCAAATCACATAAATAAAAGGCATTGTCATTTACAATGCCAATAGCTCATAGTCCAGCAAATGCGAGACCTATTGCATTGCAAATGCTTGTTTACATTTTAGTACTGCAACAGCATGTGAGAAGCATTAAAACGCCCCATTGTCATGAATGACTCCCAAGCATTGTCACTATGATTCTTACAGAAGCACCTGCCAGTACAAAAGGGGTGCAGCTTGCTTTATGGGATGACCAAACTCTAGTACCTGAAGTTAAGAAAGAGTCAAGAGCTTTTATTACTTCTCAGTATTTGTTAGCTGAATAATGATAGTTCCACTTTTCGTAGTAAAAATATATTTTATTTTAGCATTGTTGCAAATCAATTTTTGTCAGTTTATGGAAATTAAATAAAAATCTGTTAACATTAATGTTTGTGTGTCGGTACATGTAATTTAGAGATTAGGTGGGACATGTGGTTTTCTCTAAAGGACATGTAGATTTTTGTAGACAAGTAGATTATTTTACAAATCCCACACCTTGTATGGCGGTGACTCCCTTCACAGCATGTGAGTCCCAACAGGCACGTTGTGATCTCTAAAAAAAAAAAAAAGTCAGACTGTCCACCACCAGGGTGGAGGACGTTATGACCTCTGCCCCTCCCCGAGGGTCCGGTAGACTCTCCACCACCATATAAATGGTCCCCTGAGGCCCTCCGTAAAAATACAGGGCTACATTCCAGTCGCTATGCAAACAGGAGATAACACAGTGATAAGACTGACAAAGTGTGTGATAATTATCGCACACTCACAGTTTTCTGCTGATTACATTAATTAGAAGAACAGGCCCAGAAAAAAAGGCAAAACATAGAGAATTCAGTGTGTTAAAACCCCTATTCTATGTGTTGTATCTGCAGAATTTGATCTGTTGAGACTGATTCTGCATTGTATGCCTCATTTCCAAGTTTGAAAATCCAAATTGAAGGTATTTACCATACCCTATAAATAATTCAGCCTATTATTGTGTTATTTACCAGGTGTGGTATATACCTGCCTCTGTTCACTCCAACTTGTAATGAGGGCCTCAGAACCTTTTTAATATGCACTGTGGAGTGTATCCTCACTAAACCAAATCTTTCATTGTTATTATAAAAAGTAAATGTACCATTGATGCTTAGTGTAATTTAAACGAGCAAGCACTGGCAAAGCCAATAGGTCACTTTTTAAAGTGGTAATGCATGCAAACACAGGCATGCACAGATCCTGCGTATATGCAGTAGCACAGTAAAGCCAGATCTACTGGCTTTTCCAATGCTTGTTTGCTCTTCTCACTTATTCGCATAGATTGGAGGCCTGCCATATGACTTTTGTTTTATTTTGCCTCTGTTCTGCACATTTTGAGTAACATCTACGGTTTGGCTGTTGTTTTGGGTAGGTAGATGCTTTGCATCAGTATTTGACTCCATCATGCCCCAGTTGTATTCAGTAAGCTCCAGCGGCAGAAATTCACAGTGCAGCTGTGATGTTCTTTTCTCTATCATCCTTGTGCTGGGGTGGATCTTGAAATTTTAGGTTTGATGCTCATTTCACTATTTCCACCTCATCTCCGAATGCACCACAGTAGATATGTCAGGTTGCTGTGGAATGACTTTTGCTCCCCCAAATTATAGCTCTTCACCCCCGAGTCATTTAAAGATTGGTCTCAAATAGATACTATCCAGAAACCTGAAGTAATCGAGATCACTGTTCTGTGCTAGAAACAGCTTAGTGACAAATGTTTCTCATGAAAAATATTAATCGTGTTTTCTCATTTTCAGTGTCCTGGATGCAAAACATTTGTGGAACACAAAGACCTGGAGAACCTGAGGGTGCTCTGTGTGATCTGCAGGGCTACAAATAAGGAAACTTGGGAGTTCTGCTGGCAGTGCCTGAGACCCTGGAAAAGTGCTGGAACTTCATCTATGCGATGTGGAAACGAGGGGTGCGCAGACTCCCGGCTGAAGATCCTCGCTGAATGTGATGTCAAAGATCTTCCAGGGAGTGAAATCAAAAACTGCCCATCCACCAGGGCCTGTCCCACATGTGGGCTTATGATAGAGCACAAGGACAAGTGCAAATATGTTATGTGTCAACAGTGCCGGGTCGAATTCTGCTTTGCCTGCCTTGAATCTGCTAGAGTCTGCCAGGCAGGTAAAGGAGGGGCCTATTTTAAGACTTGCAGTAAGCCAGTCGCACCCAGGCAAACTAGGATTCCGGTGTGGTCTCAGCGAGGCCAACCGAGCCCAGCTAGCATTCCTGTCACTCTTAGACAGATTATATTTCCGTAGTTCCTTGAGGGAATCCATCAGGACCCATCTACCTTTAGAGCACCTTTACATACTGAGAGAGAGCCTGAGAATTCCACCTGTGTAATCTTGTAGGATAGAGTCCATTGGTAATGCATGAAAAACTGCACCCTAACTACACAAAGTGTAATAAATCACCTAGATGAAATAACTGATGTGTATCCGTGTGTTCTCGTGTCCTCTTAATATCAAGAATCATAGCTCTCGAACAATTTTGTTTGTTACTGAAAAGTCTTTAGAACGGGTAATGTGTAATTAGTGACAACGTTCATAACTTGCTTTTAACAGAGCAAACAAAAAATGATTACTTCTTACTGATTGATGTAGGGTGTGGAGGAGCATAAATATCCTGCCCCCTGCGCATTAATATTTCATAACCCAAATAATTGTATGTGATATTCTCACTTAGATATTTGTCTCTCTTCATCCCAGATGTTTTGCTGTGCTCTCCACCCCTACTATCCATGTGTTTTCAATTGACCTCTGTGTCAAATTGTACTTGAGGTATGCTGGAGGCGGGCTCTTTATGTGGTATATCCATAATCTGATATATCGTGTAAAGAGTCAGGTGTTCCCTGACTAATGGACAGGGCTTTGTATGCAATCCCAAAGTGCTCTTTTAGGGGGTAGTGTGGCCGAGCAGCCTTAGTCTTAACACAGAAAAGTGCAAGACATTTGCAAAGACACACAATGATTAATAAATGACAACACGACTCGAGAAGGAGATCCACACCAATTTATAAAAATAGCAAGTATCTTTACATATGTTTAGGCATCAGAGAAAAATCGTTCAGGTAAGTAAGTTTTTAAATATAAATTATTTTCACTTTAAAAAGTGGACACACTGCAATTTACGAGTTTTGCAGTGTTATCCCTTGGAAGGAAGAAGAAGTTCTGCAAACAGGTACAGTACATCAACTTACAGGACCAATCTCTAGAAGTTAAGGTGAGTGGTGGGCAAGGTCCAAGGCAGCACCAATAGTACACCACCAGCAGTACAAGGGCGGCTGGCTGCAGGGTGCAAATCAGCATCGGAAGCCCAATGCGTTTCAATGGGGATTGGTCTCTGTAATAAGAGGCTGCAGGCTCTGGATAGGAAGACAGTCGGGCAGAACCAACAAGTGGGAACAGACCTTGTGATGCTTGGGGACACCTTTGGTCCTCTTCTCCAAGGCCCAGGGGCAACACGTGCAGAGGTGTCTTTAGGCGTCAGGTTTTTCCTTACAGGAGCAGTCTGCAGGCGACGTCGTGGATTCCGGGGGGGGGGGTAAAACTACTATGGACTCGAGCTCTGGAGGGATAGAGGACCTTGTTGGCACCGCTGGCTCACTTCAACACAGACCGGAGGCGACGGGTCCAGTGACTGCTTCAGGTGTTCGGTTTCGACAGTTCCGGAGGCCTCAGAGGCTTTTATATGGAGTTTCTGCTGAACAGGTCTAATGTTCACAGGAGGTCTTGAGTCTTGTTCGAAGGCAGGCAGTCCTCCCAAGTTCCTGGAGTGCCAGCTACTGGATGAGTCAACTTTGGCGCCTGTTTTCGACAAGGGCTACAGACAGGCCGGTGGGGCAGGGGCCAAGTCAGGTGTCCTCTTCAGTCTTTTCTGCTTTTGCAGCTCTTCAGTGTCCTCTCTCTTCTTAGGTCGTCAGGATCTGCTTCTCTGGTGCCAGGGACTTCCCTAAATACAGAATTTAGGAGCATTAGGGGAGTATAGGGTAGTAGCTAATGGGCTACTGACCCTTGGGGTCACTACAACCCCTATATGACCACTTTCTGTGGGAAGTTGGCATAACTCTGTCCCAGAATTCCTAGGTATGCCATCACAAAGTTGGCTACATGTGAAAAATTGTGTCCACCGTGCAGTGAGCCCAACGTAGGGGTGGTACTAGCCTGGGGGGTGGCACGCCTACCTGACTAGCTAATTTTCCCTCCTGACTAGGTGCCAAGGGGGCTCTGGACTGGGGGAGTGGCTTCCTCTCCTAAGAGGAGAGCCAGATTCGCATTCCAAAGGCGGCGGCTCCTTTAAAGCTCGCCAGCCCAAGGAGGATAATCAGCAGGTCATCCTGTGGGAGGGGGTATTACTCCCTCTTTCCGGACAGGCTTTTGTTCCTGACCTCCTGAGAGCAAAAGGCCCCCCTCTAGGAGGTCAGAAACTTGTCTCTGGTGGCAGGATGGCAGAATCCAGTCAGCAAGCACACCAGAGGCTGGTAGGATTTCAGGGTTGCACCTCTAAGGTGCCCTCTGAGAGCATGTGTTGCTAAATCGAACACTAGCATCAGTGTGGGTTTATCAAGACAAGATGTTTGGTACCAAACTTCCTATTTTCAGTGAAGCCATCATGTAGCTGGGGAATTCGTTTTCACCAGTGTCCAGTACATGGTTTAAGATGGCCTCCCTGGCCACTTGCACTGGCAGCAATAGGGCTGACCAGCACAGGGGCATATTTGCTCATGCAGATATGCCCTCACACATAATATTAGGCACCCTGCTTTAGGACTGTCAGGCCTGCTGTAGGGATGACTTACCAATATAATATGCAGTGGTAGGAGACCTGGCACACGGTTGTGTGACAGGTCGTGTTTTCACTTTTGTCTGCACCAAGACACGAAGCCTGCAATGTCAGTCGTGCATGTGCTTGGTGAGGTGTCCCCTAGGGTGGCACAATTTGTGCTGCAGCCCTTGGCTGATCCTCCTTTGGTACCCCAGCCCTAGGTACCAGGGTACCATTTACTAGGGCTTACTGTGGTAGCTAAAGGTTTGGCAATTGGGGAAACAATTGTACAGTTTTAGGGAAAGAACACTTGTACTGGGAACCTGGATAGCAGGGACCCAGTACACCTCAGTCAAAGTTGTATCAAAAATCAGGCAAAAAGTGGGGGATTACTGCAACAAAATCCAGTTTCCCACAAGGTGTGTGAATCCTCACTGTGGTTCGCTTCTTCTCTTCAGTCTCTATCTTAGATGACTCACAATGGCTCCAGCTTTCCCAGACATTCTCACACTCGCCCCAGACCAATTGCTTTTGTTAACACAATAAATGCTGTTTGGCTTATTTTAATTTTATGGTCACAAAAATGCTATTGGTAGGTAGCTTCTTTAAACCATCGAGTTGTTGTTATTAACCTCAGATAGAGAATTTGTCATTGTAAAGAGCACAAGGGGATAAACCTGCCAAAACAAATTCTAACAGCTCACTGAAAACCATAATCTTCCTCTCTTCTCCTCCATAATGATTTTCTCCCTGATGCGGAGACCAAAAGAAGTTGTAAAAGATTCTGCAGGTGTCACATGTAGTTACAACAATGATTAAAGCTGATTTGTCAGGGTAGGTTAATATCTAGGTGGATAACTAGATTTGGAAAACCTCTCTAACTCGTACAAATCAGTGTATATAACGAAATATGAGGTGCAACACTGTAGTACTTTTGTTGATTTCTTTATTTCCCCAATATGCATTCATTCAGGGTCTAGGGAGATGCCAATAGCTCTTAGAAGCCCATGGTGTAATCAAGGAACAGCCGATCGAACGCATATGTTCGTCACATGCCCTCACCTTGGTGTATTGTCATTGAATTACTTTGAAGGATAGCATATAGACTTTATCCATCAAAAGCTTTTATTATGCTATGGGTTGATATGATCCAAGGGGGCTTGTTTTGGCTAGAATTATTTTATTTTGGTGGAATGATGGTGTCATGTGGTTTGTGGCCTCATGGTCAGCCCTGCTAAGTTGGCCTAGGCCTGGCTGCCATGCTGCCTTTCCTGCGCATGTTACTTTGTGACTTTGTTTTTCCAGCCTCTGCTTGTGCCCGGCTATATTAGGACTGTCTGCATTTCTGCCTTTCACCTTTTCTCCTGTTCCCTGTGAGTTACATCTGCACAACATGTACAAGGTCGAAAAACAACGTCCCTTGTTCTTACTGATTTGGCCAGTCCCTCGCACCTAGACATAACACTACGTGCAGCTGCACTGGAAACATTTGTGTGCTTTTAATATTGTGATTTCACTGTTAGAGGCACTTGGAGAAAACACTTTCCAGAGAGAAGAGCTGTGCTAGTCTGATGATGTAAACCTTGCATCTAGATATTGAGGTATGAGGGTCCGCCTGACAAAGCCCAGAGGTTTTCTGTTTATATAATAAACTAGCTAACAGCACGGGGAGGGTGGTATGGTCATTTAGCCCTATATCCACTGCTATATGAAATGCTTTCCCCGTTTGTATTCTATGGAATTGTAACTATGCTGATTATTTTATCCTTCTGCATTATGCTGATAGTACTGGCACGTGTACTGTATCTTAGAGCACGATAGTTGAAATAAACATTTAAACTATACTGTGTCTCTTACTACGCATGTTGTGGACAGGCATGAGTGAGTTATGAAAGGGTGTTCTTGCTCCTGCGAGTCCTGAGAGAGAGAGATACCGTGTTCTGGGTTGTCTAATCATTGGTAGCATCGCTGCTCATGAGACGCTAAAGCTAGTCGGATTGGGATTGTGGGTGCTGAGGTGTATGGTTGGCTCACCACTATACTCTGAGGTCCTATTATCCTGTGCATAGCTCTATGTATGTGCAGAATCCCTACAACAATGGTCGCTTGCGTAATCTTAGCTAAATGTTGGAATATCTGCTATGATTTGTAATAGTTTGAAGAAATGTGTGAGATATTCATGTTTGAATGAGAACTGGTGAACAAAATGGAACGGTCAAAATTGACTTGAGTATTGGGAAATTCAGCATATAACTTATTGTAATATCCTGATAATATATTGTATCTGGCACTCACCTCACCAGGCAAGTTTTATCTCATCATGTTCCATTTTAAACCATAAGTGGCTAAGGCCCCTGCCCGCTGCACATCTTCAACAGAGCCGCTGCCGCCATAGCACCCGAGCTACGATGCACCATCAACGCCACCTTCGAATCCGGCACATTCCTCGACAACTGGAAACACTCAGAAGTCAAGCCCCTCCTCAAGAAGCCCTCCACAGACCCGACTGACCTAAAAAACTACAGACCCATCTCTCTCCTCCCCTTCGCGGTTAAAGTCACCGAGAAGATCGTCAACATCCAGCTAACGAACTTCATCGAAGCCAACTCCATCCTTGACTCTTCCCAATCCAGATTCTGCAGCAACCACAGCACTGAGACCGCCCTCCTCGCCGCCACAGATGACATCTTCACTCTCCTCCACCAGGGCCACACCGCGGCCCTCCTTCTACTAGACCTCTCTGCAGCCTTTGACACCGTCTCCCACCGCACTCTCACCGCCAGACTCCACGACGCCGGCATACAGGGAACCGCCCTCGACTGGATCCGCTCTTTCCTCACCGGCTGAACCCAAAGAATCCGACTCCTGCCTTTCCTCTCGGAACCCACAGAGATCAACTGCGGTGTACAAAAGGATCATCGCTCAGCCCCACGCTCTTCAACATCTACATGGACCCCCTCGCCGCCATCGTCAGACAGCATGGACTCCGCATAGTATCCTATGCCGACGACACCCAGCTCATACTGTCCCTCACGAAGGAACCCAACACCACCAGACTCGGCTTCCAGGAAGGAATGAAAGACGTTGCATCCTGGATGAGCAGCAGTTGTCTGAAGCTCAACTCGGAGAAGACAGAAGTCCTCGGACCCACCCCCTCAGCATGGGACAAGACCTGGTGGCCTACCGCCCTCGGCAACCCCCCTACTCCCACGGACCATGCCCAGAACCTCTGCATCATACTGGACTCCTCCCTCACCATGACCCGACAGATCAACGTCATCTCATCCACGTTCTTCAACACCCTCAGCATCCTCCATAAGACCTTCATGTAGATCCCACCCGAATCCAGAAAGACCGTCACCCACTCACTCATAACAAGCAGACTGGACTACGGAAACGCCCTCTATGCCAGAATCAACAAATCCCTGCTCCGTAAACTCCGGACCATCCAGAACACCGCTGCCAGACTAGTCCTCGGCATCCCACGACATAAACACATCAACCAGCACCTACAAGACCTCCACTGGCTCCCAGTCAAGAAGAGAGTAACCTTCAAGCTACTCACTCACGCCTACAAATCCCTCCACAACACCAGACCCCAATACCTCAACGAAAGAGTCTCCTTCCACATACCCAAGAGAAACCTCCGCTCCACCAACCTCGCTGAAACCCCGCTCATCCGCAGAGCCAGAACGGGTGGAAGAGCCTACTCCTACATCGCGGCAAAGACCTGGAATGAGCTCCCTCTCAACATCTGACATTTCCCCACTCTGCAAACCTTCAGGGAGAGCCTCAAGTCCTGGCTCTTTTGCCGTATAGGAGCTGCACCCCCCCCCCCCCACCCCCCAAGCGCCTTGACACCCTCACGGGTGAGTGGCGCGCTTCTCAAATCCCTGATTGCTTGATTGATTGCCTTGAGACCCTCACGGGTGAGTAGCGCGCTTCACAAATCCCTGATTGATTGAAGGGCCATATGTACGATGCATCTTACCGGTGGGCCATTTGCGACTGTTAAAATGCATTTTCCTATGTACCAACCCTATTTTGCAAGTTGGCAACCTATTACAGACTCGCAAAATAGGGTTTGCAAGTCGCTATTAGGAAGGTGCGTGTAAAGGGCGTCCCTTCCTAATAGCGGGTCGCACTGGTATGTATGAATGTTTTGCAACCAGGAATGCAGTCGCAAAACATTCAGATTACCACCAATTTCAAATTTGTGGTAAGCCATTCGTAAACAGAAAGGGGTCCCCAAGGGACCCCTTTCCTTTTGTAAATGGTTGGTCATTTCAATAAATGGCAATTGGTGAGCCGTAAACCCTGACGATCGTACATGTGGCCCTAAATGTTTTCGATATAATGTTTTAATATAACGCCTTGAATGATTTAAGTGTATATTCTGAAATTCTGTCAATACAAAAAAACTGTTTTAAGAATTCAACCCTTAACCTTCCAAAGGGGTTTCAACATTAGGCCTTTTGAGGACAGGTTACTTTTCTAGTTTAATTTGCAGTTTAGCTGATCTCTGTAGTTGTCTGCTGACTCCTGCCCACAGGGTAGGCAGGATCTATTGAGTCACAACCATGCTGATTGGGATGGTTTGACGGTCGTGTCCTTCATCCACCCTACTATGACTTGCAAACTGGGCCAAGTACACACTCTATGCACTTCAATCACAGGGTAGCCAAGTGCAAGCAGTTAAAGGCTTCTCAGGGAGGCAGTGTGGGGGGGAAGAGGCTCAGAACTCAAACAGTCAAACCAAAGACATTACATTTACTCTTCAGCCAGTGCTGGTCTTTGTAAAAAGAGATGTCCTTTAATATCATACTATAACTAAATACTTCACGCAGTAATGAGGGTTCAGTTACAGGGATTTACAAGACTGCCATTGGATTGTAATCTAATATGACAGTTCCCACAGCAGCTACTGTGGTAAAATACACTTTCTATTGTGCCACGTCTGCACTGTTCTAGCGATAAGAGGTCATGGCCAAGAATCAGGTACACGTTCAAGCTCACTGTTATGCTGTGCAAGCAGGTAGCATGCTTGGGGACCCATAGGTTAGTTAGTTCACCTCTTGAGGAAAAGAGTTCATGCCCTAAACTAACTACAACTTGCCCCCTCGCCATGCACTGCTTCTATCCTCACCTATTACATTACTCATGACATGTTAAATGACTGATAACATCCCTAATGACATATGAAATTACATCATTGACACAATAATGGGGGCTCAAATTATAGTTAATTTAGGGTACGAGTTATAGTTACTTGAGATAAATATAACTGGTGAATTTCTGTGGTTTTGTGTGTTTAAAACAGTATGTTTTAACTGATATTTTTACATTTTGGCCTAACTATAACATCACTTTAACCTTTGTTTTTTTCAGTGAATTTATATATATATATAAGTTATAGGTAGAACCTAGTTTCTATAGGAAATATGCGTGCAGAGAAACAGATCAAAATTATTGCTCTGACACAGGGTGCTGCCTTTCAGCAGCCCCCTCTCTGTCACAGCAATGCTGGCTCCCACAGGAGGAAGGGAGCTGGCAGGGAACGTGGGGGCCTTGAGGCTCCCGCTGCGGTCCACAACAGAAATCGCTGGGTGCCTTGGGGGCACCCAAGTGACATGGCCCGATCCCAGGGGATGGGTCCCCGGGGCTGAAATAGGCACAGGAAAGGGGGCTGCATGGCCCCACTCCCCTAATAAAAATACATTATTTTTTAAAAACGTGAGAAGTCATAGGAGACCCTGCCCCCTTTCTTAACCACTCTGCAAAGGGTCTTCCTGGTGCACAGCTGGCTGGGGGATGAAGTCCCCTTGACAGCTGAGGGTCCTTTGGGGCCAACAACCCCTCCTGTTAACTCCAATAAGTCCCACTTAGCGGGATTGCTGAGAGGTCACCCGAGGCCCCGCCCCCTTTCTCCACCACTCTGCAAACTCATCTACTGGTGCACTACTGGTTGGGGGATTAAGTCCCCTTTGATGCTGAGAGTCCTTGAAAGCCAACATCCCCTCATGTTACCTTCAGTAAGTCCCACACAGCAGGATTGCTGAGAGCTGATCTGAGGCCCTGCCTACTTTCTCCACCGCACTGCAGACGTGACTCCTGGTGCAGTACTGGTTGGGGGGATGAAGTCTCCGTGGATGCTGAGGGTCCTTAGAGGCCAAGAACCACTCCTGTTACCTCTAGTAAGTCCCACACTGTGGGATTCCTGAGAGTTAGTCGGAGGCCCTGCCCCCTTTCTCCACCACTCTGCAAACGCTCCTCCTGGTGCACTACTTGTTAGGGGAAGAAGTTCCCTTTGATGCTGAGTGTCCTTGGGGGCCAAGAACCCCTTGTGTTCCTCAGTAAGACCCACACAGCAGGATTGCTGATAGCTCATGGGAGGCCCTGCCCCCATTCTCCACCACTCTGCAAATGTGCCTCCTGGAGCACTGCTGTTGGGGGATGAAGTCTCCTTTCATGGTGAGGGTCCTTGAGGGCCAAAACCCCTCCTGTTACCTCCAGAAAGTCTCACACAGCGGGATTGCTGAGAGCTCATCCGATGCATCGCCCCTTTCTCCACCACTCTGCAAATGCGCCTCCTAGTGCACTACTGGTTAAGTCCCCTTGGACGCTGAGGATCCTTGGGGGCCACAAACTCTTCCTGTTGCCTCCAGTAAGTCCCACTCAGCGAGATTGCTGAGAGCTGATCCAAGACACTGCCCCCTTTCTCCACCACTCTGCAAATGCAAATTAATGATGCCATCAGTGATGCCATTTCAGATGTCATCAGTGATGTCATGAGCGATGTCACTGACCATGTCATGAGTGATGCAATATGTGAGGTCATAAGGAGTGAATGTCGGGCGCGTAAGTTAGTTAGCCCAGCTAACTATAACTGCTGAATTTCTCTTATTTTGTACTAGTCAAATGCGAGCCTAACTATAATGTCCCTATAAAATTTGTTTTTTTCCGTGAAAAAAAAAAATATATATACGAAGTTGCTGAAATAAAAGCAGAGAAAATATAATTGGAGTCTGTGCCCGGTTTTTGGGATACTGCAGTGAGTATATATACACACACACATATATATATATATACTCTGTTTTTAGCTCTAGAATAGATTAATATACTCAGCAATACTTATAATGATACTTCTAAGCTACATTTGTTTGCTTTTCCTTCCTCCTACTTACACATTCATCTTAGCTTGTGGTCATTTACTACAATTTAGTTTACTTACCTATGTTCATATTTTTGCTGAGAAACCTTTCACATGAAAGTTTTCCTGAATGATTCTTTAATGCCAGTGACATGTATATGAAATTACTTGCCGCACATGTCCAAAGGATTTAAAACATGAATATAAATGATGGTTTCTGCAACTCGTTTGTATACATCTAGGTAAAGCATATGTATGTGGTACTGGAACGTCACTGGGCAACCAGATGCTGGAAGCAGTCACTTACAGTTGCAATGTTGTGGGTTGTGGTGCCAACCAGACTGTCCCCTTAAGAATCAAATGCTATGTGTCATATGAAGATCCAGTAAGAGTGTATGCCACAAGACTGGTGCGTGATGATGAAAGGCACAGTCATTTAATGAGGGGAATGTCTGGGAATTTTTAAGCTAATTGCTATAGTATCAGGGAATAGGAAATGTCCCTGCTGTATTGCTGTAACTTACTATAGGTAGTTTTGTACATGTTAGTGGAAACCTTGGAGGTTGCCCGTGGCATTGATTTAGGAGTGCAGTCTACTCAACATGTGAGTAGCACAGTCTCTCCTTTTAAGTGTTGCCACTTCTCTAGCCAGTTTTCTGGGATTGAGGTTAGCTTCATTCCCAGAAATACAAAGACAGTATATACTTTCTTTGAACAAACTGATATGTTCCGATAGAGTGGTATGCAGAACATAAAGTTAAAGGCATGTGTTTTGTATTAAACATTTTTCAATTCCAAGTGAAATAGCTTGTATACTATATCATTTAGATAAAATCCTTCATGTTCTATGTATTAATGTATTCAATATATTAAACATTTAGTTGAAACAATATCTTTTGTATTTTTGTTATACACTTAATATGTCTGTTTAGTGCATTTGTTTTACTTCTGAGTTTAGTCTGTGTTATCTGCTGCTAGATAGAGACCATTTATTGACCAAGCCCTAAAGAAAATTTACTGACTTTGGTATAATTCAATATTGTTTAGCATCATGCAGCTTTAATTAGCAGAAGTTATATAATAAAATTCAAAGTTGTTGACTTGCCAGGGCCCAAACACGCCTGAAGATGACTCTAACGTCTGTTTACCTTCAATTTCTGCACCTCACAGGATCTGCCCCTTTTATTCTTTTAACAGATGTTCAAAATAAATGTGCTAGAGGTATCTGCATAGAGTACGCTATAATGCCAATATCATCATCATGAGGGCTGGTATATTGAGTCCTTTTTGATTTGCCTAAATAATATCCTTCATTTCCTTGTATGGCCCTGATTACAAGTGGGCCGGTAAATTCTGACCCGTGCTTAAACCCTTGTTCACGCATGGGTTGGAATTATGAGTCTGACTGGTTTTAACACATCCGATAATTATCGGATGCGTTAAACACCTCAGCTGTCGTTAAATTTCGGCAGGTTAAAACTGCCGAACTTTAACAGGGTAAATTGTATGGTATTTACCATACATGCAGATTTTGGTATGTTAAGCACCAAAATCTGCATGTTATTCCCCACAAACTCTTGATAGGTGTTTTTTTTATCATACACGATACATAACGTACCCCGTGGTATCATTATTTATCATGTGCAATAACGCCTAAAATCATAATCGGGGCCTATGTTTTTAAAGGGACGTTGGGCTATAGACCAGCAGACTCGTATCATAGAAGACTGCTGCAGATTATACTTCTCCCTTTTCAGTGTTAGCTCACCTCCAGTTTGGGGAGGCTGCAGTGCTCTGAAGACTGACCTTTAGAGAACAGGTTACTTTGGTTCCCAGCCTGTAGGTGTAGGCTCAAAATACTGCTGTCAGAATATTGACTATGATATTGCGTTCAAAGTATTGTCTACAAAAATATTGCCCCATTAGAGGAAATGATAGGAAACTTTCAGCCTATAAGACAATATTTTTGTAAATGATATTCAGGACATGATATTTTTGTTACATGGTATTTCTGTCCATGATATTCTGACATTCAGTTCGTCCTGCATGGATTGATTGGTCAGTTGTGTCTTTTTGGCTGACATGGCTTTAATTATTGGACTTGTAACTAAGCTTTTTGTAGTGATTACGCCACACAGGGTTGGGGTAAGAGCACGTAGTTTATTGACTGTTCATCTCCACAGCTTCCAGGAACTGCCACTCCTGGGATTCAAACAGCAGCATTCCATTGACACAGCAATGAGATCATAGGGATAGGGAGCAGGTGTAACAAGCTTATAGGGAAATTACTACAACATCTCCTCTCTTTCAATTGCTGTCACAAAAGAACAGAAAGTAGAGCAATACGAAAGAAAATAAAAAAACAAAAAAATAAATAAATAAGGAAATAGAACTGTTCCTTAAAAAAACAAGAAAGCACATTTTGGAAACAAAAACAAGGTACAATGTTTTTCAAAGAAACAAGAAATTTACAGTTTTAACCTGTTCGGTGGGGCAGTTGTCCTCCCACTCCTCCGTGGAGGTACATATCTCAAAGAAGTGCTTTTATTGACAGTGATCTCCCTTTGAGGAGAAACAGAGCGAACAGTGTTGCCTGAGTCTAAACCCAGTTGCATTACAACCTTCATGGGAATCTTATAGATCCTGGACAAATTCCACCAATTTTTCCCATTGACTCTCACAGCAAAGCGTGACGTAGCATCCACTTTGACAGGAGGACCAAATTTTGACAGTCCCTTTGGGACCTTGAGAGGAGACTTAATCCTCACCCAATCTCCAACCGAAATCTTGGACTTGAAATCACTACCTTCTGTAGCGAGGGGTTGGGAGGAAGAATCAAAATCCCCTTGTTTGGGAACAGATAATGACACAGAGGATTCACCTTTGTCTTGTCTCTCTTGGCATTTTAACAGTAATCCCCACCTTTTCATCCAAGCAGGACACATGTGAAATGAAGCTTCTCTTCCTCTGAGAAGAGCAAAAGGACTTGATCCCGTGGCTGCACTAGGTGTTGTGCGATGTGCCCACAACATACTTTGGACAGCTTCTTTAACGTCCACTCTGGATGAAAGAGCCCACTGAATGCACTCAACCAGAATACGGTTCGTCCGCTCAATGAAACCGTTGGCCTGTGGTTGATATAAAGCCACACGCCGGTGGGTTATACCACACTCAACAAGAAACTCAGACATTTCCTTGGAGGTAAACTGTACCCATTATCGGATACAATTTCCTTCGGAAAACCCTCCCTGGCAAAGAGACTCTGGAGGAACTTAATGACTTCCTGAGAATTCGGATCTGTCATAAAATGAACCTCCCACCACTTGCTGAAATAATCAGCCACAACCAGCGCGAACTTGCACTTGTTGGGAAGTACATTGAACGGTCCCACAAAGTCAATGGCCAGTTTCAACCACGGACAATTGGGTACATCCACTTGTTGTACAGGAGGTGAGACAATTTTAATCACTTTATCACTGGTACTACAAGTTATACATCCTTCCACCACATCATTGATTTGGCGGTCCATGCACGGCCACCAATACACACCCCGAATTCTTCTTTTGGTATTTGTTTGCCCCATATGTCCCTCGTGACCAGCATCAATGATGCGACTCCTGAGAGACTCTGGAGGAACAAATTTATCCCCACGCATGATCATCTCTCCCCCTTCCAACGTGAGTTCATCCGCAACTTTGGCAAACGGGTGAAGATCACTATCCAAATGTTTTTCCTTTGGCCAACCAGCTACGATAAAGTGTTTCACTCTCTTAAGTACCAGGTCAGACTCCATTGCAGAAAACCAGTCTTGTTCATTGAACGATCCCACACAACATACGTCAACAGCAGCTATGAGACAATCCTCATCCGCATCATGGTCAAGGTCATTCTTGGTAAGGGGCAGAGGAGACCTTGAAAGGTAGTCGGCTCGTGTGTTGCGCCCACCAGGGATATGTGCCACAATAAAATTGTACTGTAACAACTTAGAACTCAACCTGGCGATCCTGGGGGTATGGTCTCTGACAATACGGCCTTCTAATATGGGAATAAGAGGCTTATGATCAGTAAATAGTTCAAAAGTCTTTCCCCACAAAAACACTTGAAACGTTCAACAGCCCAACAACATGCCAGCAATTCTCTTTCAATTACAGAGTAATTCTTTTCACTCGGGCGTAAGGCTCTTGACGCAAACCCCACAGTGTACTCTTTCCCTTCCTTGACTTGAGAAATCATCCCCCTAGACCATCGAGACTAGCATCCACAGACACCTTGCATTGAAAAAGAGGGTCAAAAGGGGTAAGAATGCCACACGACTCCAACTCTTTTTTTATCTGTGCAAACTCTTCTTGGCAGGATTCATCCCAGATGAAATTAGACTTTTCTTGAGAAGTTCACGCATGTGGACAGTTTTTGCGGCAAAGTTGGAAATAAACTTTGTGTAAAATTCGCACAAACCTAAAAATGAAGAGACTTGTTCTTTGGAAATGGGGCAAGGCGCTTTGGATATTGCCTCAATGAGGCCCTCTCTAGGTACAATCCCATCACCGGAAATGCAGTGTCCCAGATATTCTATGGACTACACACAAAACACACACTTGAGTTTGTTCGCCACAATCCCCTTCCCTTCTAACCTCTCCAAAACTCTCGCAAGATTTTTATCATGCAACTCCTTATTCTTTCCAGCCACCAAAATGTCGTCTTGAAATACAACGGTATCGGTGACACCCTCCAAAACCTTTTCCATGACCCGCTGAAAGACTGAGGCCGCCGAAGCCAAACCGAACGGCATCCTCTTAAACTGGAAAGTGCCAACAGGTGAGACAAAGGCGGTCAGATGTTTACAGGAAGGGTCCAGCTCAACCTGATGGTATGCTGATGCGAGGTCAATTTTGGAGAAATACCTCGCCCCAGCAAACCTAGAAAGAATGTCATCGATGCGAGGTAGAGGATGTGAGTCTACCCAGATCTCCCTATTCAAACTGCGCAAGTCAATGCATACTCTAAGATTTCCATTCTTTTTGCGCGCGACTACCAAGGGAGACAACCAAAGTGATGATTCAATGGGTTCAATCACTCCTGACTCACACATTCTCTTAAGTTCTAGCGACAAATCATCCCTAATACTGAAGGGCACATTGCGCAGTTTGTGTTTTACTGGAAGAGCCCCTTCCTTGACTCTTATAGAATGTTTGAAACCTATAATCGAACCGACGTTCTCTCCAAAAACCTTAGGAAACCTAGCTGACCAATAAACCAAATCTTCACCCTCGGATTCTTCGCTCACCAGAGAAACCTGTTCACGCGTCCCAGGTCTGAGAGTCATCCCAAACAACCCTTGGTGATACCAACCGAGAATATTGAGTCCCTTCTTAGCTACGTAAACTTTTCCTTCAATGCGTCTATCTTTAAAGATGAGAGAAGTGACGAAAAACCCTGACAACTCAATTCTCCTCCCTCATATGAAACAGGGCTTCTGTCCGGAGGGTTAAGAGGTTTGTCCACCCATGTACTCTCAAACAACTCATCCGTGATCATGGTCATACGCGCCCCTGAATCCACCAATAGTTGTAAACACTTACCATCCACAAACACATCCACTATGGGATCAACGCAATCCTCTGAATCGTCCTTGACAACCACAACAAAATCAGACAGTGAACTGACAACCTCACACACAGAATCGTTCCTAGATTCTTCAGAATACACCACATTGATACTTCCCCGGAAACCACACATTTTGGCAAAGTGACCCTGTTTCCCACATTTCCGACAAGAAGCGTTCTTTGCCGGACAAACCCTAGAATTGGGGAAATGAGACGGGAACCCACACTTGGTACAGAGATTTCTAGAATAAGAACCCTTTTTCTCCGTTCTAGTGTGTATGGGCTTGTTCCCTTTTTGTTCACACGAAAATTTAGTTCTGTCTCCCTGTACCTTCTCACTCATATCTTTGTGATCCTTAATAGCATTCACCCCACTCTTGTCAGGTTTGAGCTCTCTCGAAGCTTTTTGCGATAGCTCAATGCTCTTCACAATAGTAATCGTCTCATCAAGAGAAGGATTCTTAAGTGTGAGCAATTTCTCTTGGACTTTTTTGTCTCTACAATGTACCACAATTTGGTCCCGAATGAGTTGAGAGGTGAAATGTTCAAATTCACACTCTGAAGCAAGGATGCGTAAAGCAGCTACATACGACACTATACTCTCATCACTCTCTTGTTCTCTAGTAAAGAACTTGTGTCTAGCCACCACTAGACTACTTTCCACGTCGAATTGTTTCTCCAGCATAGCTACAGCTTGATCGTAAACATCTATCTCGTCTTGACCCTCGACAATGGCCAACGGAGGTAAATGTTCTAACACAGCCTGTCCCTCAAACCCCAGATTATGCTCTAAAATAAAACGCTTCCTTTGTGCACTAAATCTTGAGCCCCCCATAGCACCCAAGTATTTTACGAAAGCTCTATACCATACTTTCCACTTGACAGGTGGATCCCCTGGAAGCTGTAAAAAGGAGGAGGGGGTTGTACGTTCTGCATGACCTAAGCAAACACACAAGTATGGAAGCTTTTTGCAAGACACTGTGCACACAATGGTACTTCTCTCTATTGAATTTGATTCAAATGCGACTGAGGAAATACGATTTTACAAGGAACATTAGAGCATAATAGCTGTTTTGTACTGTACTTTTGAACACTTTTTTCCAACTTATTTTTTTTGTGAAAATGCATAAACAGAAATGCAGAACATAAATTCAATATGGAGACCCTTGACTACTGGTTGGCACACCAACGAACCTGGCCTCTAGCGGGCATAAACAGCATGCCCCTTGCGCAACATACTGTTAAAATGGTCTCTAGGCTACACAGTCAAAATGCCCCTCGTAGATGCAAATGAAATAAAAACAATCCCTTGCGAAAGGATGACAGCGCACCCACGGTGGATGAAAACAGACTCCTTCCACCAGTCTCCTCACTGCCACTGAGCCCAAATACCTCATCCGTTATTTTCCTTCGAAACGAAGAGGAGTTCCTTGCGCATGTAAGTCAATCGGACTCAGCTCTCCTGTGTCGGGTGACTCACCCTCCGCAAACCCTGGGTACTGAAGTGCAGGTTGACTGCCCAACTCTTTGAGCACACACGCAGACTGGACTTGCACCTTCCCCCTTTCGCGCTCTGCGACGTGACTCACCCTCTGCGACACGCTCTTCCTCAACAATGGAAACGTGATGACGCTCAAGGTAACCAGGCAACTGGAAGTTCACTTCTGAACGGCGATAAGCGGAAGTCTTCAGTCAAGCAGGCTGACCTTTGTGACGCGCTCTCTCCGCTAACTCCTGCTGATGGTACTAGTACGTCATCAGTTAAGCAGGAACGGCGGAGAGAGAAAGGTATCTCCTCCCACGTATTCCAACAGACACAACCTCGGGGATGTCTTGGTGAATGCTAGTGCTCCTGGTAAGTACTCCTTGAAGAGCGCAGAGTGGTTCCTCTTTAAAACGGTCAGGCAGCTTTCCTCATCAATGCGCAAAGATAGTATAGCCACACCAAACCGGATATCCAGGATAACCAAGTTCTAACTCGTGCGCTGCCAGAAATAGTCTCATACAAAGATGTTAAGAGTCTCACCAGCGGCGTAGATCACAGGAACAGCGATTCATTGGCACATGATGTTCTTGAAGATGAGGGGCCTAGTAGTTTCTTCAATGTCTCCGCTAGATGACTCTAGTCAGTAGCCACACAATTGAGTCAGAGATAGCTAGAGACGCAACCGACGATCGTTGCACACGTAGGTGGAGAGAGGAACAGTCATCCTCGTCGCCAAATTTGTAGTGATTACGCCACACAGGGTTGGGGTAAGAGCACGTAGTTTATTGACTGTTCATCTCCACAGCTTCCAGGAACTGCCACTCCTGGGATTCAAACAGCAGCATTCCATTGACACAGCAATGAGATCATAGGGATAGGGAGCAGGTGGAACAAGCTTATAGGGAAATTACTACACTTTTTTATTTACATGTTCTATCAGGGCATCCTTAGATGAGAGGTGCTATTTGCTAAGGGATTGGTAGTGGTTGGGAGTGCCATGCATCACACTGGGGTCACTTGAAGTAGAAGGGCATTGCTATAACTTTGGCATCCCAATTCCTTGATGATCAGGCGATTTGGCAGATTTTTACATTGAGACATATTATAGTCCATCTCTTCTTAGGTATATGAAACACCAGCAATAGTTAACTTTTCCAAAAACACTGAAGCTCAAGATTGTGTGGGTAGTGATTCGCAGTCAGCATTTTTATGTTTATTGAATTTATACAGCACGACTGTGTACCTGATGAGCGCGTCCTGACACTCAAAGAGCCAATCCAGATTAACGAAGTCTTGAATTATTCCAGTGGAAAGAGCCAGGTTTTAGCTATTTCTAAATACCCAGAAATTGGATTGTTGGCAGAGAGACAAGGGAGAGTGTCCCAGATCTTGGACACCAGATAGGAAAAGGAACAGCCTCCACAATTAGAGCACTTTAAAGGTGGAACTGCACCTAGGAGAAGGCTGGCCGTATGCATGTTATGTTAATAAGGAGTTATTGAGCGCACAGCTACTCCAGGAGTGTCCCGGGACTAAGCAATACAGTAAGGCAAAATATAAAAACCGAGCCAAGAGCTACTGGACAAAAGGCCAGGTTTGGAGCAGTTTCCAAAAACGTCCTTAATCCTTAATACGCCTGAGTTCTAAAGGAAGGTTATTCCAACCCACTGGCCCCAGGAGCGAGAAAGACCACCCTCCAGCTTTAGCAAGGTGGACTCTTGGAGTCGTGGCCAGGTGGTTATTAGAGGATCGCAGCTTTCTCAAAGGGATGTAGTAGGAAATCCTTGAGGTCAGATAGGTCCACCGTGGTGAAGCGCTCTGTGAACCATAAGAGATATCTTAAATAGGATCCTCTTGTGCACAGGAAGCCAATGCAAATTGCAGCAAATTGTACAAATGAGGAGAAATGTGCTTCTTTCTGGGCAGACTAAGTGCAAGCCTGGCAGCAGCATTCTGTTCTGATTGAAGTTTCCTGGCAAGATAGTGCGGCAGACCAGCATATAATGCATTCGCATAGTCTAGCCTGGACATGACCAATGCCAAAACCACTGAAATTCTAGTTGGGACCGACAAGAGGTGCAGTAATTTATTGATCATCCGCAAAGTGCTGAAGCATTTGCCTACTACTGAATTAATTTGATTATGGAAAGACCTTTTTTTGTCAAATGTCACACCCAAATTATTTACTATTTCCACTTGACTGTTGGGTGGAGATGCCCCTTCTGGCGTACTTCAAGCAAGAGGTCAAAGTTATGTCCCACACTGAGCACTTCCATCTTCTCGGTGTTACACTTCAATTGAGAGAAACTCATTCAACAGGAAACAGCTGAGAGACATGATTTAATAGCATCTTGTTCAATAGGCACTCCCTTGCAATCTTCACCATTCTCTTTCAGCCTTCTTACAAATTATTTTTCATGTCTAAGCTCACCGCAAAACCAGAGGTTCGAAATCCTACTTCTGCTAGGCACCTGACCTGGGAATGGGGCCAAATTCTCTGCAGTAGTAGGCAGCCAGTTGTCAAACTTCTGCGTGTCAGAAACAATATTGCCCAAAAGAGTCAGTTTATTATTTTCCAAGGCAAGCAGCCAACTATTTTGAGAGACCTTACAAAAAGGTCTAGTGAGGCGTGAGGTAGTATGGTGTCGTGTAGTTCCTACTTATCTGTAGGATCTGCGCATTGTTCGGACAACTTAAACTAAGGGCTTGGTGTCTAGACTGATTCTGGACACCCCCGCAGGATATGTTGGCCTATAGACCAGCTAGCTTACAGTGCTACCATAAACCCCCCTAACCTATCAGGGAGCGAATGGTTTCTGGCAACTACTGCACATGACATCCCTGATCCCTCAGGGTTCATGGAAACAGTACAGAACCTTTTGCTCAGTTTCTCGTGCTCACTAAGTCTCAGAGAAATATACAGAGAATACACAGTGGGACGTTTTCAATAATATTTATTGAACCAATGTCATTCTTGCATAAAATAAGTGTGCTGCAATGATAATAGACAGAAGCAGATAAACGTGATTACAAGCACCAAAAGCGTAAATAGTAGGTAGAGTTCTACCATGGTGCTAAACCAATGTATATATGCAGGCATATAAAACAAGGCAGTAACCTAGCGTACTCCTACGATGCGAACCCTACTCTAAGTGTACCTAGAGTGTATGTAGATGTAGAGCCAAGAATCCCTCTAAGGGACGAACCAACCCCAATATCTGTTGGGATAAAGTGAAGGACCCCATCTTTGTCACTAACTGGACACCCCTCACGAGATGTCAGGCTGCTGCGTGGTGATTTCTCAGAATGCAAGGACCCTCTGTGTTAGCGGAAGTGCCTCCTCTGTGTAAGAAACTGGCTATATATATACTGCACCAAAGTGAGGTACAGTGTGTATAGAGTCCAAGGGTCTCCAGAGGTTTGGCAGAGGTTAAAGTTAGATAGAACCTTACTCTCTAAAGTGGTAGCTTGGTCGAGCAGTAAGGCAGTATCAGAGGACAGTGTAAAGCATTTGATGTACACACTCAGTCAGCAAATTAAACCCCACACTCAAGAACTGAACTCTAGGCCAATTGTTTTGTATAAAAAAATATACTGTTTTATTTTAGAACCACAGGTTTGCATAAAAATACTTTCTCAAGATAAGATGCTGTTTGTTGAATACTTTCAATGAACAATAGACTTTAAATGCAATATGGCACAGGGGTTGCAATAGGCAACACAATACTTGGTATACTATAACATTGAGCTCAATGGGATTTTTAAGTAAACTGTAATAGAATTACTTTACGAACGTTTTTCTTACTCAGGGCTGGATCCTGGATTCAGCCCTGGTGCATTTCCTGTAAACAGTTGAAAGAAATCGTTTTTGTTACACAGGCGATTTTAAAGAATATTTGTATGTTGCAAAAATCGACACTTAGAAGAATTTCTGGCAAAAACCAGGCAATGTTATCCTATGGAAGAAAATCAAGTTACCGGAAAGTCTGTTGTAATCACTTTTTCTAATCAGTGCTGGGCCCCTAGATCCAGCACTGGGATCTTTCCTGAGAACAGGTGAGTAATTTCGTTTTTGATATTCGGACGATTTTTTGTGAATATTTCAAAGTTCCAAAACTCAACACTTAAAAGAATTTCCAAGTGAAAACCAGTCAATGTTACCCTTTGGAGAAAATGCAAGTTATCGGCTTTCAGGTAAGTACTCGGCTGGCAGAGTTAAGGTTCTGGGGCAAGACTCAGGGGTCTCCCAGGTTCAGGTTTGTATTGTTGTTACACCCTCAGCGGCACAGGGGCGGCCGGGTGCAGAGAGAGTAGGCCCAACGTTAGCCTATGGCGGGCGGGGGGCCTTTGGTTGGTGGCTGCTGGCAGGCAGGCCAGCCACTCGGCTGTGGGAGCAAAGCTCCTGGTCACTTACTCGGGGCAAGTGGGAAAGTCGAACAGGGTAGTTGGTGCACCCTCAGCGGCACTGGGGCGGCCGGGTGAAGTGGGCTTTTGGGCCGTCGGGCGCCCAATGGTTTTCAATGGGAAAGCTGCAAGTCGAACAATGGCTGCAACCTCGGGGACGGTGATTCTTCAGGTGCGACCACCACTTCGAGAGGTAAGTTGGGATGCTGTAGGAGGGGTAGACACCCAGAAGTTGGGCACAGGGGGGGCCGTGGGGCGCCGGGTGCAGGGGTGTCTTTAGGCGTCGGGGAAATCTTACCCTCTGCTGGTCGTGGTTGGAGGGGTCCCTGGTGTTGAGGCTGCAGGCATCGTCCGGAGCGTCGAGGTGAGTCCTTGGGTGCTGGATTCTTGGTCACAGTCGCCGGGGGGACGTCCTCGTGGTCTTTGTCCACTTTGGCTCGGGCCGGGCTCGGCGGGTGCATAGTGGGCAGGATCCGCGGACTCAGGCCACGGCCTGGTGTTGCAGATGTTTGAGCAGACCCACTGCTCGTGGGAGTCCCAGGCTTTAGTTGAGCAAGGCAGTCCGGTTCTCCGGGGTTTTCGAGGTTGCTGACCACTGAAGAGGTCGAGGTTTAGCAGGAGCAGGTTCGAGGTTCGACAGGCCGGTAGGGCTGGGGCCAAGTCAGTTGGTGTCGTCCTCTTGTTAGCAGATGCACAGCTGGTCTTCTTTCTTCTTGTTCTTCTTGTTGTTTCGGAATCGGGATCTGAGGAAGGCTGGTTCAGGGTGCCCCTAAATACTGAATTTAGGGGGGTTACAGGCAGGTAAAGGGCAGGGACCAATGGGTCCCTTCCTGGGGTGGGTACACCCCCTACTCTGCCACTCTCCAGTGGGAGGGGGCAGGAGCCTGTCCTTGGTTGGCTGGGTCCCCCATCCTCAAGATGGCGGGGACTCGAGGTTGTGCTTCACCTCGCCTCCCCACACTAGGGGTGGAGTTGGCAGAGGTGGGCACACCTCTCTTCCTCACTCTGTTTTTCCGCCGGGTCTCCCGCCCAAAGGGGGTGGAACCAGTGGGGACCAGTTGCTGAGTACAGCAAGTGGTCTGGAGAGGCTCACAAAGGCGGTATGCCTTTGAAGCTTCTCCTTCGTGAACCCTGCCCATCCTGGGGAGGAGGCTTGGCACCTCGTCCCAGGATGTGCATTGTTTCAGGACCCCGAGAGCAGCAAGCTCTCGACCCAGGGGTCCAGAAATATGTCTGGGGGTGGCAGCCTCGGCAGCCACTCAGTCAGGTCACTGGGAGTTGAGTCGAGTTTCAGGGGGCATCTCTAAGATGCCCTCTGTTGTGCATTTACATTAAATCCCACACTGGCATCAGTGTGGGTTTAATGTGCTGAGAAGTTTGATACCAAACTTCCCAGTCTTCAGTGTAGCCATTATGGAGCTGTGGAGTTCGTAATGACAAACTCCCAGCACCATATACTCTTAATGGCAGCACTGCACTTACAATGTCTAAGAATGGACTTAAACACTGTAGGGGCACAGGGCTCATGCCCCTGTACCCTCACCACTGGCATAGGGCACCCAGCTAGAGAGGTGACTGAGGTATGCCAGGGCAGTGGTTTGTGGGCATGGCACACAGGGATGTGTGCCATGTCGACTCTTCACTTTGTTCTGCACCAAGACACGCAGCCTGCAAAGGCAGTGTGTGTGTCAGGGTACAGGGCCTCCAAGGGTGGCACAATAAGTGCTGCAGCCCTTGGAGGCCTTCTCTGGTCACAGTGCCCTGGGTACCAGTGGTGCCATTTACCAGGGGCCCACCTGTGGCCAGAGATGCCAATTGGGTTTAGGCTTCCATGCAGTTTAAGGGAAGGAACACAGGCCCTGGGTACCTGATTGGCAGGAGCCCAGGGCACACTCAGTCAAAGCACATCAGCAATTCAGCAAAAAGTGGAGGCATACCATGCAAGAAAGAGGGCACTTTCTCACACTCTGCTAATCTATCGGGATGCTCATCTTATATAATAGAAAGTATCCTTGCGAAATACGCATAGATTAGTGATGTTATGGATATGTAGATAGCCCTGTCGCCCGGTGGATGAATATAGTGTCGCAATTTGTACATAGTACGAAACGAGACCTTGCACATGATGTTCAGGGAGTTGTGATAATGTGCGAAGCTAGATGTAAAACAAGTTTAGTTTCAGAGAAACTAATCCAACATTGTAGTGCGTGCAAATGTGTGCAAAAGGTCACAGCTGGAAATGTTATTTGTGAGGACAATGTCAGAAATAAGCTGTTTCGCTACATGGGCCTAACTCGGTAATATAACAATGGGTCCCTAAATTGCCCAGAGAAGAGATAAGCCAATTGAATTGAATCAAGTAGTGATCCATCCAGGGCAAAGGAGTGGGGTCCGGAAGTAGTAGGCAGATTGGAAAAAACTAAATCAATAGTATGGCCCCCCAAATGAGTGGCATTACTAACCCATTGAGAGAGCCCTAGCAGGAGCATAGTGTCCATTAGGGTACGTGTATCCTTGTCAGAAGAACAATCCCAATGAATATTGAAATCCCCAAGTATAATACAATGAGATAATCGCAGAATATCCTGACAGATTACTTCACTGAGAGTTCAAAAACAACCCAGCCGGCACAGGAGGTCTATAAATCAGCAGACTCCTACTGACTGTTGGGCAAAATCCCAAGACCTCTGCTTCCACAAGTTCTAAAACTGGGAAGGAGTAGCAGGCATAGATATCCCTATATGGCGAGCAAGGTTTGGGAAATTTAAGTCTCTGCTTAGGTAAAAAATGCCGGAGTAATGAAGGACTTCATGTAGAAAGCAGAGGGCCCTAAAGGCATGAGATATTATCTTAGTCTAGGACATCACAAAATTGTAGGTATACCAACCACAACCACCCTTGTCTCCTTACTCCTTTGGCCATTAATATAGGTAATAATTGAGTGTTAGGGTTTCTAGAATATTTGAAATTTCTTTATAGAAATTAGAATTGTGTATTTTTAGATCTGTAACAACATCCCTTAACCAGAACATTTTAGGGAATTGCAAAAATATGATTTCTTATAGTAGTTCAAAGAAGGCAACGTGTGTTGCTTAAAATATAATTGCAGAATATTTTCTTGATCCAGAAATATTTTTTCAACATTTAGTCTATATCCTATTTTTGAGGAGAGGATGAGGGACAATATAAATGCCTTGAAGAGGAGGCTTTCCATACTGACTCTGTTGTAATTGCAAATGAGTTGCAGAGACTTCTACCCACAATGTACTTAGTTGTTAGTTTATCACACTTCAGTTTTTTTTTGCTCTCCGGACAAAATTTCACTAGGAAAAATCAGATGAAAACTGCTCATGGAAAAGTAGCTCAGTATTGAAGAAAACTGTGGGAGCATTGATTCTTCATGTAATTCCCATTTTCTCGTCCAAAGCTCCTCATGGTCCGCTTCATTTCTATTGCGGAAGTCCCATCATGCCTGTAATGAGACTGTATGTCACAATTTGAGACTAGTGTGGAAAGCCAGGGATCCATTATTTTTATTATTTCTGCACTTCAATGGATGACATTGGTTTGCTGCAAATTGCAATACTGTCACACATTTTACCATTTATTATACTCCACTAGGGTTTTTTCATTGACCGGTGGGACATAACTGTCAGTGTCAGCAGTGTTTTGTGGAGTTGCAGATAATGTTTACTACATGTCCCTGTGTTTGCTGCTATTTTTACAACTTTTTCAAAACGTTATATATGATGTATGATGCTGACACCAACAGTATAAAACTTGGAGCACAGGCAAACGGGGATGTTGTGGTTCCATTTCAGGTTATAACATTTATACTAGGTAGGCTGTAAATTAAAGGAAATCAGAACTCTTCAAGCCGATTGTCAAGCTGGGTTCTCCCAGGCACAAACTAGCTCTCCTAAAGGTAGGAATCTAAGTTACCCTGATCACCGGCCCTCGTGCTTCCAAATCCGCAACAGAAGTGGGCCTCACCTAACCCTTCATGACTCTCTTGGTACATGTTGGTAGCAGCCATTGTTTAACTCAAGAGGTGTGTGGGGTTAGTATAGTAACAGCCAGGACTTAATTTGTACAAATATTAAGTGCCAAGGCTCTCGTCAGGGGGGCGCTGCAGCTTGCACCACACATTGCCCCTGCCATGTTGCCAATATAGGAACAACACAACTACTAATCATCACACTCCTACAAGTGGGATAATTCAGATTATTTCAGGCCTCCGAAGCTATAAGAATTACTTGGGCAGCAAGTAATAGTCATTTTTAATGTATATTGAATTAATAATTACCTGTTGTTGTCGCCATCTCTAAATTAGCCAGACAGCGCTACCTTGTGGCAGTCTGTCACAAGCGCCGGTGTTGACAGTTAAGTGCCAGTGCTGAGCACCAGAATCCACTGGCTCAAATTAAACACTGGGTACAGTACAATTATCACAGTTGCATAAAGTCAAAATGTCCGGATAAAACTGAATGTTACAATACAATTTTAATACAATCATGTATATATTAAATATATTTGCAACCCAAAAAATAGCAAGAACTGTTGGACCTGGCCCTCTCTGCAGGGTTGCCCCCAAACATTTTGCCTTTACCCTCCACTATTTACTGACCTCCTTTTTGCTGGCCTTAGGACTCTGAGCACTTTACCACTGCTAACTAGTGCTGAAGTGCATGTGCTCTCTCCTCTAAACCTGGTAATATTGGCTTATACCCAATTGGCATATTTCATTTACTTATAAGTCCCTGGTCAAGTGGTACTATATGTACCCAAGACTGTAAATTAAATGCTACTATTGGGCCTCCAGCACTGATTTTGCCACCCACCTAGGTAGCCCTTCAAACATGCCTCAGGTGTGCCATTGCAGAGCCTGTGTGTGCAGTTTAAATTGCCATTTAGACCTGACAAAATAAACCTTTTACCAGGCACAAACCTTTACTTTTTATTCACATAAGTCACTCCTAGGGTATGCCCTGGACAGCTCAGATGGCAGGGTGCAGTGTATTTAAAAGGAAGGCCATGTACTTTTAAGTTTTACATGTCCTGGTAGTGAAAAACTCTTACGTTAGTCTTCCGCTACTGCAAGGCCCATCTCTCCCATAGGATAACATTGGTGTTACTTTATTACATTTTCTAAGTGTAATTTCCGAATAGGAAGAGATACCCAGTTCATGTTTGGTGTCTTTGGAAATGAGATGAAAAGTCCTATTTAGTGGTGAAGTCGGGCTTTTGATTACAATTTAAAAAATGACACTTGTAGAAAGTTGGCATTTTTCTGCCCTTAGCCTTTTGTGCCTATATTCTGGCCTGGGTCACATGGCTGGGTGTAGCTGACAGACTCTGGGAATGGCTCCCAGACAGTCAAACACTAGAGGGATTAGGTGTGCCTGAGTGGGTCATCTGCTGTCAGGATGAGAGGTGGAGCTCAGCACCTCTGAATAGCCTGTGCTCTGCCTTCACACAATGTGCCTAAGGACCCTGCATAAAGAACAATTGATGGACAGAATGCAGAACAATGTCATACATTCACTCCAGTACAGAGATCTGTGTCGTAGGGATTCTGCACACACACAGAGCTATGCACAGGATAATAGGACCTCGGAATATAGCGGTGAGCCTACCATAGACCGTAGTACCCAAAACCCCAACCCAACTAGCTTAGCGTCCCATTAGCACCAAGGTACCAATGTTTAGACAACCCAGAACACAGTATTTCTCTCTCAGGACTCGCAGAGGCAAGAACACTCTTTCGTCACTCACTCATACCTGTCCACAATATGCGTAAGAAGAGACACAGTATAGGTTAAAATGTTTATTTCAACTTACGTGCTCTAAGGTACAGTACACGTGTCAGTACTAATAGCATAATGCATAGAAATAATATAATCAGCATGGTTACAACTCCATAGAATACAAACGGGGAAAGCATCTCATAAAGCAGTGGATAGATGTCTAAATAACATTGCCACCCTCCCCGTGTAGTAAGCTCGTTTATTATAAAAGAGAAGACCTCTGGGCTTTGACTAGCGAACCCCCATACCTCAGTCTCTAGATGCAAAACTACATCAGCAGACAATCACAGCTCTTCTCCCTGGAAAGGATTTCTCCAAGTGCCTTAAAATGTGCAGCACACAATATTAAAAGCACCCAAAATTCTCCATGGCAGCTGTACCTAATGTTATGACTAGGTGCGAGGGACTGGCCAAATCAGCAAGAACAGAAATACATTGTTATTCGACCTTGTACATGTTGTGCAGTCTGAGCCCAAATCGAACAAGAGAAAAGGTGAAAGACAGAAAACGCAGACAGCGCTAGAATAACTTGGCAAGGGCAGAGGTCGAGAGAACCACGGCTCAGAGTAACGTGCGCAAAGAAAAGCAGCATGGCAGCCAGGCCTAGGACAACATAGCAAGGCAGGCAACAAACCACTAGACACCCTCCCCTGGACAGTCCGTCGGCCAAGACAAAGGACCAAGACAGAGTTCAAATCAACTGAGCAATAATGGCAAAAAAAAAAACAAAAAAAAAAATATACACGAGAGGGCAAAAATAAAAACACAAGTCCATCAGTGCAAAGCAGCGCACAGAGAGTGAAGGCCATGTCAATCCATCAGGGTGTAGGTGCAGAAAAACGCCACACCTTCCAAGAGGACATCATTAGAATCGTCAAAAAACATAGATGCCATCCAGTCCAAAAGGTCGAAGGAGCAGGAATGCTCCTCAGCGGAGGGAGCATCCAAAAGCAATGCGGGACAGCTTGCGTGATAATCGATATAGCTTCGCTGTAGGAGAGTCTGAGCAGCCGCCCAGATATCCCATTGCGCCAAAATCCCCAGTGCAGCCACACGCGTCATACAGCCAGCAACGGAACAGTCCTGTTCATGGGCCTCTAAGGGACCCATCAACTGAACAAAATCCGGAACAGACAACGACGAATTGGAGAGGCAATAATCCAAGGCCCAGGTGAAAGGACAGCGGATGCAAGTCATCACAGGTTGCACGCAAGTGAAATACGCAAAGCGAAAAGAAAGAGTATAGGACACACTTAGTGTCGCCAATGGCAAAACGCCGAAACCAGCCAAGAGCCGCTCACGGAGCAGCTGGAGGCGTTCTGGATCGAGAAGGTCCCATCGGGGAGCAGCCATTGCGCAGAAAACAGACCAACAGCAGGACACCAGCCGCCAAGGCGAGGATCAATGGGAAGCCACCAAAGACGCTGGAAAAGATAGAATGAATAAATGCTGGTATCACACCAAAAATAGTCTGGAAGGTGGACACCAGGCCAGACCCCACCACCTTAAAAAAATGTACCAGACCCTCAGTGTTTGATGCGTTAAAAATACGATGAATTAACTCCCCAAAATGCTGGGGGAGGTTAGTGTTCAAAAGGGCCTGAATTTCACTGTGGTTACTCGCCACCTGGAGAATAAATGTCTCCCGGGCGGACGTGAGCATAACTTCCTCGTTCAATAATAGTGCCTTTATTCTGCTCAGTTTATTGAAATCCGCCTCCATGGTAGGGATGGAAGGCCAAATAGAGATATCAACGATGCCATGAGGGGGAGGAAAAAGCACATTCTTGCAGCAGACAACCCTGTACGAAACTGTTACAATATATGGAATGCCGGCCTATAGGCCACAACAGTTCTCGTTATTCAAAAGCAGATAGCTACCATTAGAAAGCAAAGTAAAGGTAGGAGAAATAACAGGCGCCGGAATACCCTTCAGCACACAAGCAAGATTAGGAGCGGAAACGCTGCAAGAGCCGTGCAACTTAATATGTTTACAAATAAGCGAATGACCCACAGTCGAGTCGCAGGACTCCCCCGTGAGAAAAACCTCCTTGCCGTCTCGAAGGCATTTATACATGAAAGGCAAGGACCAAAGTTCATGCAGGAAAGCACTACCCAAGGGCTGATAACTGCCCACAGGGAAATGTTTCATACACGAGTCAAATTCAAACAAGGAAAAAGGTAGAGCGATAACCCCATGAACTAGCCACACAGCAGAATCCAGTTCCGCAACAGAGAACGGCAAAGGATCCACTTTCTCGATATGTAACAATAAGTCGCATCTTTCATGGACATGAATTGCTGTTTGTCAGTCAAGTTGAAAGGCAGAAATAATGCAGTGGTGTTCAGAAAATGCCAAGGAACTTTACCTAACTTGAGGGTTTGCAAAGTCCACGCAAACTGCATAACAGAACGCAATTGATTTTGACCATGATACAACACAGAGACATCATCTTGTACAATATCAACAACAGAGGACACAATATTCTCCAATGTGTAAATGCGAGAAGACAGGGTATTAATACTATTGTCAACAACAGCAAGCACCTTTTCCAAATTCGCTTGGTCTATTTCCCGAAGACGGGAAGCAGCTTCTATTTGGGACAGCTTCCAGAGCTCATTATACGCTTCATAAATGAATCTCTTAGGTCGTGGACCACGAGGTCCCAGAACAAAGTCGGACAGATCAATATTGCCTGAAAGAAGGGACAAATGTTGTTTAACAGAGTCTAGGGACGAATGTTGCAGCCACTGTTTACACAATTTACCAACGGAATATGTGGTGACAGAACGTGCATCAGAAAATCTCGGATCAGGCCTGTCCTGCCTGTAGCCAAGAACTGAGTCGTGAAAACGCAGTTGGCATGCATTAGATGAAATAGGCCATACCAACCAGGGTGACTGATCCAATGCAGAAACATTAAACGAATTGTTCTGAAACAGAGCCTGCAAGGTTGTAAGGGACATATTAAAATGCAAGCTATCATTGGGAGTGCTCGACAAGGACGCAATGGTGGGTGCATTTAATTGTTTAGAGGTAGCCAAACCCCAACATGTAGTCTGATAGATGGAAACATTCAGAAACATAATTTGGGCCGGGATAAGGCAAGCACGGTGCAAGGCCTCGGTGCCTTGCACCTGCCAAGGCTTGGAGCCCCAAATAGACTTTAAATCCACAGTGTCCATCCAGTACTCATAACCACCAACGGCTAAGGCACTTAGGAAGGAGCCCGAATAAAGTAACTTGGTGTGGGTCAACATGATTTTCTGAGTTGAAGGGGCATTCAGCCTAAAATAATAGGACTCAGGGTTTGAGCGGTTAAAATCAGTGAAATAAGTAAATTTATTTCTAAGAGTTTGGGAACTACCTGGTAAGGGGTTTGGGCAATGTTCCCATTGGGTGTAGGCAACAGAGTTACGTAGGGCACTCGGTTTATGGAGAAAATGGTTGCCCCAATGCTGGTAGCAATACAAATCGGCATAATTAGCAGAATTCATATACAAATCTTCAGCATTAAAAGAAGCATAATATTTTAGATCAGCAAACAATGCTTCAACTGCATGCACATCCCAATCGTCAGAATGAATATTACTTTTTACTACATCACCCATCGAAACTCTAAGGACATTTGGCACATTAATAATTTCTGTCGGACCATGGATTTGAAAGTTTACCGCATCCCATACGATGCCATCAGCAACTGGAAACGCTGAAATGTTCACAAATGTGTGGTCACGCTTCATGATGTGAGACGAGGAATGAGGAGCCAAAGTTCCAGCAACACTGTTCACAGCAGAGCGTTCAGGTAAATAGTGACCATTGATGAGTAGAAAAAACACTGTGACAAAGCCAATGGACATGAACAAAAAAATCAAGAAAAGTACCAACCAGATGTATGTCCAGGGTGGAACCAAAAAATTGTCTCTGAACCAGGACACAAAAATACTGAACTTGGATGGGACATTGGAAGAGGTGGAATCCGAGTCAAAGGAAAAACGTGTAGGGCTCATTGGTGTTGTTGGTTGATGCGCCACCGATTCAGATGCAGGATAGGTATACTCGTCCTCGTCGATGCAGGGGGAGACTTGGGGTTCGAATATATTTTCAGGCAAATCAACCATCTCAATTGCAACATCAGTGGCCCTTCGGGCAGGAGTGCCACGAACATATGTCCGATAAATGGCAGGACAAGAGACCGCTGGTGTAACGCTATTCAGGATCGGCCAGATGTTGTAGCTTGACATTTTCCACTGAGATGTATCTGTTCTCCTTGCGACCAGGAAGCGGTGGTAGGATTACTGTACGTGTTCCTTGCAAGCCCAGAACTGGAACCGGTGCACGATAAGAAGGGCCGAATTCTTTTTTGTTCTCCACTTTCTCTCGAACCAGGTCTCCAATTTTCGGAAGCCAGCCGGCAACCGGAATCTGCAACGCAGGGTCTGTGGCTGAAGGTAAATGTGCAATTGCAAGTTTGTCTCGGGCTTCTTGTAAGTCCTGTAACACAGCAGAATGGTTATCTACATCAAACTTGGCGGATTGCGCCGTAATGTCTGGACCATCAAGGTCAGGCACAAACATTCTTATGCCAAAGAGCATTTCGTATGGGGTCCGCCCACCGAGAGGTCTTCTAGGGAGATTATTAAGTGCACGCTGAACGGTGTACAAGTGGGCCAGCCAGTTCCTGCCAGTACCTATAACTCTAGCTGTCAAGGATTGCTTTAAGTCACGGTTCATTCGTTCAACGATAGAGTTGCCCTCAGGCCTATACGGAGACGAAAATTTCACCCGCACCCCAAGTGAAGCCATTGCGTCCTTGTAAGCCCTTGAGGCAAACGCTGGACCTTGGTCAGAATGGAAGGTGCCGCATGCAAAAATTCCCACAAAGACACGCAAATCCCTGATGACATTTCGAGCGTCAGCACTACGTTGTGGCCAGACCCAGATGAACCGTGTGCACGAGTCCACTGCAACTAAGATGTACTTATACGCAGTGTCTGAAGAGAAAGGACCGCAGTGATCCAGGTAAACACACCCAAAGGGTCTGTTAGCAATGCAGAGCGAGGTCTGTGGTGGTCGTGTTACCGTGGAAGGCTTAATCTGTTGACAAACGTCACAAGAAAGCACAAAAGTACGGGTGTCTTTGTATAATCCACGCCACCAGTAACGCTGCTGTAAGATGGAAACAGTGGCTGACACACCAGCATGAGCCGAAGCCATGCCTTCGTGTGCAGCCGTTATCAAGGAACATCTGCGGTCTGCGTTGGGAATCAGCCGATCTCCAACGTTCGGTATTGTTACATAAGGAGCCTGTTCAGGTCTTAACTGGTAAGAATATTTGGAAGGAAAACCCCTAGGGTAATTATCACCTTCCTTGGTTGCAGCAATAGCTGCCAAAATGTCAGTATCAATTTTAGACATGGATCTGGTAACCGCTGCTACTGAACACGTGACTACTGCAGAACGGGCAGCTTCATCTGCCAGATCGTTACCAATAGCGTGTGCGCCCACTCGCTGATGGCCTAAGGTGTGAACCACCTGTGTGAGTGGCAGACGTTGTTGCAATTCTGCCACTCGAACCCAAAGCATTTTATGCTTAATTGTGCTGCCTTTTGCATCTCTATAGTCGTTTTTCGACCAAAAGAACAGATTGTCATTGTAAGATTGAACACAGTAGAAAGAATCACATGCAATAAGAGTGGTCACATCCGGAGAAGCGAACTCAAGCGCAAGCACCAATGCCTGTAGCTCGGCCAATTGTGCGGTACTGTCCCCAAGTGCCCGAGTGTGCACTGTTGACGATTTGAACTTCCCGTTCATAAAGGTGCCCGCTACAATAGCACATGCAGCTGAATAAGCGTGCTTGGACCCCGTGGCCGGTTGTGCCGAACCATCGGTATAGATCACACATTGGTAATCCTCAAGCGGCAGTAACGACAGAGGAGGAGGATGAACAAATTCATACTTTAAAAACTCCTGAGTCTGAAGAGAAGAATCGAAAATGAAAGTGACATCCGAAGACGTCAAGGATGTAGCCCATTGAATCCAACGGGGGTGCATTGCTTTAGAGTTCGGTACACTTGCCTTTGTTACTGCCTCGAGGGCAGGATAGGGTGTTACCACCAGAATACGCTTTCCCTGTGCCAGTGCGCGTTCTTTCAAAATCGCCATTTGCACTGCGGTCAGAACCTTCTCTACAGATGTGAAGCGCAATTCTGCGGAAGTGTACAGATGTGACTTGTATGCGATGGGTACTGTATCACCTTCGTTAAAGGTTAAGTACGTGAAACCCACCGCCCCCGGAATTATTCTAATCACCAGGTTTGTGTGGTTATCACGAGTCAAAAGATATTTAGACTCCAGAAGGTCTGTCTGCAAAGACTGCAGAATGGAGGTATGCTCTGGTAGCCAGCAAGACCTCGAGTAGGTAGGTTGTATCAAGGCATACAGGAGCTTGATACGCTGGGCGTATTCGGGAATGTAAGTACGCCCGAAGTTCAGAAAACCCAGCAAAGACTGAAGCTTCTTCAGAGTATTAGGGGGGCACAAAAGTGCACATTTTCCCAAGAAGTGGGGGGCTAAGCCCTTACCTTCGTTATTGAGCTCATAGCCCAAGAACAGAACGGTAAATTCAGCAATGTGTGATTTGGCAAAGTTAAATTTGTAACCTTGCTCCGCAAATTCAAGAATAATGCGGTCTACCCGGGAGAGATGCGGGAATAATTCGTCTGTCAAATAAATGTCATCGACGTACGAACATGCATCTCGATCTATGCCGTCTAACAAAGAGACCACCCGGGCGGCGAATACGCCTGGACTGTTCTTGTAGCCCATAGGTAAACGCCTAAATTGGAATAATTTACCACCGGAAGTAAAAGCGCTCCATTGGCCACTCTCCGGGGCTAAGTTGTGCGTGTAGAATCCATTAGAGAGGTCAAGTGTCGTTTTATATTTTTTACGAACAAGACTGTCTACAAGCGCAGAACTATGAGTATTTTGCACCGCAAAGTTCCGACAATGCGAGTTCAAATGCCGGTAATCCAAAACCAAGCGGTACGATCCATCGGGTTTAGAAACCACGAAAAGGGGATTGTTCATAGGTGATACACAGGTCTCGATTACTCCCTGATATTCTAACTGAGTCAAAATTTCGGAAACGGGGCCTTTCGCATGCCGTTTAATGGGATATTGGGGTTGTGGCTGCGGTAGGGACCGCAAAGGTATTTCATGGGGTGGTGAGTCTTCATCCCATCCCACGTGATTGCGGTATAGCGCTGGAGCCAGGTACACGGCCCACTCAGCTGCTAGAGCCTCTGCTTTGTCTTTTGGGACGTGCCGAGAAAAGCTCGGAAGGATTACCTCCTCCCCTTTACGCGCAGCAAGTACGAATGGGGGTGGCCAGTCCACCTCCGCTAACAAAATGTCATATGAAGAGGTTAGATTCTCCCAAAAAATCCCTTTTATTACACGCTGTATATCACCTTCGATTTGAATGACTATGTTATAAAGTCTGTCAGGGGGTGCCACTCTGGTGTCAGCTGTCTCTACAGTAATGAATGTTTCAGTCGCTGTAGCCTCCATATGAGGACGGAGCGCCTCCCGCACTATGGTAACTTCCGCGGCGCTGTCTAGGAGGGTTACTGCCCACGTCCAATTCAGGAGTCTCGTTCTCGCCGTCTGTGGCATATTTCGCTGTTACAGCGGCAACTTTCTTCTTCTGAAATTGCGGTCGAGAATGTTGAAAGTCTTCTGCTTTCCCTCTGACCTGTTGTCGAGGCTGGTCTCGTCCCTGGGGAGCCTCGCGGCCCCTTCCTCTATCTTGCCGTTCTCCTCCACCGGCCTGTGACGACGTCTGTGCCTGTGAAGAACGAGGAGAACGCGTGTCAGGGATCTGAAACCTATCTGGTGATTTAATTCTCGCCCTATCACGTAAATCATAAGTGCGTTCAGAAGAAACTGAAACCGGGGATGCACCTCTCGACCCCGGCTTTTTTTGTTGCTTACCCTGTTTTTTCTGTCTCCAGCTCTTCTTAGTGAAGACTGGTCTCTCATCTTTCTCAGATTGAGGTTTAGATTGTGTTTGTTGTGGTTGCGATTGTGTTTGCGGTTTTACAAAAGGCTTGTTGCCCAGGCTATTTCTACCAATTGTTTTGTAAGCCTGGGTAATAATTTTCGGTAATTCACGAGGCCTGTCCAATTCTGGGACCAAAGCCAAAGCATTTGCTACTTGAAAGTTCACTGCATCGCCCTTGACATTAGCAAGGATCAGTTCAGCTACTACGGTAAACACTCCCACTAGTCTCATCCCTAATTCCACAGCCGCTTCAGGGCCATGTTCATCCTGTACTTTTTTAATTACAGAGGGTAAAACAGTCATGGAAGGAGTACCAAAACATTTGGAATATACTGCTGCGAATACCTTACCCCAGTTTTCACATGATGTCAACTCGGGGATGAAGTCTTTTGGCAAACTAATCGTAAGAATGCGGTGTTTATCCACTGGGGATGTATGTGGAAAAACTGCCTCCAGCTGATCAAATTTTTCTGCAAGCCAATAAGGAAAATCATCCTTGTTTTGCGGACGTTTGCCCATCACCGAGTTTACCATGACAGGACTTATGGTCACTCCGCTTGCAACAGCTGGTTGGCCAGCAACTCCAGGAGCAGCTCCATGGAGGCTGCCTGTAACATATCGCACTAAGGCTCGATGCACTCGCACCAAATCCGCATACATAGTGCGCAGTTCCACGATTGTTAATGCCATATAACGTGGATGCGGGGTATACCCAGCCAAAACAGGCCAAGTGGCCCCCTCAATAGATAAGGGGCCTAAACGAACCGTGGTAGCCGGTTGGGGGAGGGCGCCATTAAACCAAACACGGTGCTGCCAAGCCGTGAGCGGTACTTCAAGATTAGTATAAGGTCTATAGGCAGCAGGAACAGCAGTGGGTTCATATTCATGAAACAGATTATCAGTCGCATCCACTGCTGGAAAAGTGATCCAAGTGTAAAACACTTCAAAGTGGAAATCCGGGTCGGCTTGAACCACAAAGACTAGATCAACTCCTGTATCTGGCACTCCATACACCCGTAAGTGATCTCGGAGTGCTCCTCGGCTATGTGCCGCTATCGCTACACCCGCCATTACGAAACGGGTTTATTCGACAACCTAACAGTAGGCAGCACAAAATGGGTTTAGCTAAGAAACCTTTTTTAACAACTTCAAGCTTGAAAGAACCTACAAAAAATCAATATAGGCGGTATTGCCGTCACACACGCTTCCGGAAGCGTATGGGAGGGGATTGTGGACAAGCACAAGTACTACTCAAGCGTCTCGCAGATAAGCCGCCCCGCACGTTGGTCGCGCCATGTCGTAGGGATTCTGCACACACACACAGAGCTATGCACAGGATAATAGGACCTCGGAATATAGCGGTGAACCTACCATAGACCGTAGTACCCAAAACCCCAACCAGCTTAGCGTCCCATTAGCACCAAGGTACCAATGATTAGACAACCCAGAACACGGTATCTCTCTCTCAGGACTCGCAGAGGCAAGAACACTCTTTCGTCACTCACTCATACCTGTCCACAATATGCGTAAGAAGAGACACAGTATAGGTTAAAATGTTTATTTCAACTTACGTGCTCTAAGGTACAGTACACGTGTCAGTACTAATAGCATAATGCATAGAAATAATATAATCAGCATGGTTACAACTCCATAGAATACAAACGGGGAAAGCATCTCCTAAAGCAGTGGTTAGATGTCTAAATAACATTGCCACCCTCCCCGTGTCGGAAGCTCGTTTATTATAAAAAGAGAAGACCTCTGGGCTTTGGCTAGCGAACCCCCATACCTCAGTCTCTAGATGCAAAACTACATCAGCAGACAATCACAGCTCTTCTCCCTGGAAAGGGTTTCTCCAAGTGCCTTAAAATGTGCAGCACACAATATTAAAAGCATCCAAAATTCTCCATGGCAGCTGTACCTAATGTTATGACTAGGTGCGAGGGACTGGCCAAATCAGCAAGAACAGAAATACATTGTTATTCGACCTTGTACATGTTGTGCAGTCTGAGCCCAAATCGAACAAGAGAAAAGGTGAAAGACAGAAAACGCAGACAGCGCAGAATAACTTGGCAAGGGCAGAGGTCGAGAGAACCACGGCTCAGAGTAACGTGCGCAAAGAAAAGCAGCATGGCAGCCAGGCCTAGGACAACATAGCAAGGCAGGCAACAAACCACAAGACATCTGGGCCTAAATCCATCGTTTTTTTGCTCCCCATGCCATTCCAGTTTGAACCCACTCATATGCAAATCAGTCTTGACCCTGCGCCCAATGGGAACAGTCCAGCCCGAACTGCCAGGCCAGGTCCTCCCTGGTCTGGAAACAAGCATCCTAGGACCGGTTTCGGGGTTTCACCTCACATCAGCCAGGATAGCTTGATTCCAGTGGCATGGAGAGCACAGGACCCACGTCTGGGCATACCCGTCCCACTCGGGGGGACAAATGCAAAAAGAACAATTGATGGACAGAATGCAGAACCCTGCATGGCACCTCAGCCAGTTTGGAGCTAGGGCAGTGGAGGCAGGAAATTCCATGCACTTCAAAGCCACTGTTTAGAAACTTCTCCCACCTTCCAGAATCCGGACACCAAGGTATAAATGTTGGGCACCAGACACCAACTCTTTAGTACACTTTTGGACCTATTTATACTCTGCTAAGAAGAATGACTGTTGTGTTGCTGAACGATTGCCACTCTGTTGAACTGCACTCTGCTGGACTCTTGCTTTGCAGTGCTGACCTGCTGCCCTCCTGCCGAGGTGAGAAGGACTGGGCCTGCATCTCTTGAACCCAGAGTGACTCCAAGAGCTAGTTGGCTGATCTGAAGCCTCAGGGACATATGAGGCTTCCACCAACTTCGCACCTGCACCTGGACTCTGCCATCCCTGAGTCTACCCTGCCAAGTGGTGCCACCCCTGTCCTGGACACTTGGAAGTGGCTTAAGGTGCTCTGCCAGCCTCTGTGGATCCAGCGGAACCGATGCTTCTCCTCTGCTGTGCGGTGCAACTCCGACCATAACCGACAAATCTTTGCTGCTGTAGTGATTGGACCTGCATCAGCGTGCACCCCGCAACACCTTCGGAACCACTTCTGCACGACACATCATCGGTGCAAGTCCTCGAATCCCTCATCCACAGCAGCCTCAACGATGATTCCAGGCTCCACCTCGCAGCTCTTCAGAACAAATGCATCGCCCTGACAGCACTCTGCATCCTCAATGCTGACCTTAGCGTCGCAAGCCCCTTCGACCGTATCCTTGACAATAATGCAGGCCCCCCCAACACAATCTCACCACATCTTTGAACTGACGGATCCCTTCAGCTGCGTGACACATCTTCGATGCCGATTAATGCAACGCTCCGTAAACCAGGATTGAAGGTACTTTGTTCAGCGAACCTAACTGGGTCCCTGTAGCCGGCCCACGCTCCTTCGTGGTCGGCCTGAACTTGTGCCTTGCAACTAGCTATCCACAGTTGCCGCTTAATGCCTCCTGGCTCTATTTGCTCTAAAACCTTAAAATGCAATATCTCCAGTTCAACTAATTGGAATTTTGTCGTTATGGTCTTGTTTTATTTATTAAAGGAAGCTCTATGTTTCTAACCTGGTGTGAGATTATTTTTTGTGGCGTTTTCACTGTTTTACTGTTTGAAGTGTTGCACAAATACTTTACACGTTGCCTCTGATTTAAGCCTGACTGCTCTGTGCCATGGTACGAGGGGGTTGAGCACCAGTTAATTTGGGGTTCGCTTGTGCCTTTCCCTAACAAGGATTGTAGTTGCTGTTTGACCAGGGCTCACACCCTAGTCAACCAGTAACGCAATTTCTTACACTGGTGTTCAGCAGTGGAATTGGACATGTTTGTGCAGTGAACATAAATCACAAATGTTACACCATGATGATCCAAAGAATCAGAAATCTCTTGATCAGAATGTGGAACCCAGGAATTTAATAAATCAGACTGTAATCATTTTACATAGTAATAAAACCAACACCATTGGCTATACACAGTATGTAATGATAGGAACTCAAATTTTCATGAAGCTTGAAACATACCTGGAACAGAACAGCACTGAATAATACAATACAGTATTGATACAAAAAACACAAAGTTCACAAATGAATAATGTTCACAAAGCCGTAACAACGTAGCTAAATGTAGGATTACAATAATTCCACCAGAGGGGTTTCTTTGGAAGTGCTCAATATTGATTAAGATTTGTAACATGCATGGTTCCCAAACATCTTTAAAGCAAACACAAAGGCAACCTGAAACATTCTCAAACATCTAAACAGTACAAATCAAACACAAAGGCAACTCCAGTTTCAAGCGGTACCTGTAAAGGAAGTGCGACTGACTCTGAGCTCATCTGTGTGGACTTTACTGACACTAAGGAGGTACAATAAGCTCGAGGTGTCAAGGTAAATAAAGTTCTACAAGCCCAGGAGCATAGATAGCTCATGATAATATTTCATAAAGGATCTGTGGATATGGCTAGTCAACTGGGTGCCCAACTGCTGTGCTCAGCAAGTGCAATGGGAGCAATGAAAACAATAAAATAAAAACATTAGAACAGTGGTTTGCTCTCTGGGCACAGTCAAGACCCATCTCACCTGCAGATGATCTCTCGGGCAGCCCGCCTTCATCTCTCTGGTGTGAAAGTCAAGGGACTCGGTGGATGTTCATGAACATTGGTTGTCGTTGAGGTTTATTCTTCGGCAGCATGCATAGAGTCTTGTGGAGAAGGTGCTTTCCGGGTGCTTGGTAAGTTCTTTGGTCTCAACGGACTGGCTGGGTGCCTCCACGCAACCTAGGCAGCACAGGTGTGGCAGTCTAACAAAGCTTCACCAGGGTCATCTGGGTTAATCCTAGCCTGAAGGAAGGTGGAAACCCATTGCTCATGTTTCAGAATACACCAATAGAGCAGGTTCCTTCAAGTCCTAGAGATGTTCAAGGAATTTTAGGATAGCACCAACTTTTGTTCCTACAGTTGGGCAGATGATGACCACAGCCTTAGTGGTCTCTGCATCCCTTCAGTTCAAATGTCCAGGCAATCAGGCTGAGTCAGTCTTTCCTTCCACAGAGAGGAGTCTGCAAAAGTCATCTGCCCCAGCACTACAGGACTCTCTGCCTGTGGGCAGAGGCCCAGGTACACCTTTTAGGGTCAGGTCTGTTTGAACACTATGTGAAGGAACAGAAATGAGAAGAAGGGGAGGTGTTAGTCCTTGTTGGATGCACTCATCTTCAAGCACCATTCTTACTCCACGGTAAATGTTTGCAAACAGTTACAGGAACCCCCTTATGTGATATGTCTGCAGAGGCTTGCAAAGCCCTTTACTGGCGTTACTCATAATGATGTTTGTGAAGGTCAAGAAATGAGTAAACAGGACCACAAATCAGAGCTAGAGGGGCAGTCAGAAATTGGTTGGAGCTGGGGCAAGGGAGAGATGGCAAGGGAGACATCAGAGTGAGACGTTTAACATAAAGCAATCCATGGACAGCAGGGAATGGTAAGGCTGGTTTAGGATAGAGGACAGCAAGGATGAGTGTGGGTCTCCAAGGGGGGGGATTGAGTGGGGACACAGAGCGGCCATTCTTTTTGCAGCCGTACAGATAAAAAAGGCAAGTAGGGTCCTCAAGTGTGGAGACCAGCAGACAAGTAGATGGGAATGGAGTATTTTGCCTTATAGCCCACCGGGACTTGGCACACAAGGTAGCCATTGTAGTTGCAGGAACCATTACCCGAGAGTGAATAAAATCAGGAAGCAAATTGGATAACAAGCTGCATCTATACCAAAGATTCCATTTGATAGAGGCACCAGTGGACGAAGCATGGAACTCCACCACTAGTATCAAACTTCACTCTGAGGAGAAAAACTAGGAGGGCATGGGCCGCACCACATTAGCACATCATCTTGCCAAGTAAAAGCAGCTAATCGACCATGCACAGTGCCTCGTTCATTGATCGCTGCCATCAGCAGTCACTGGCTTTTGGTATTTGTGATACAGGGAAGGCAAGATGTTGTAGGGAACGTCGGATAATGACCTGTGGTTGGAGCAGAGAGAATCAGTGCTATATGCACTACCTCAGAACAAGGGGTTGGCCACTTTCAAGGGCTTCCCATTCAGTTTTGGTTTGGAGGTACAGGAAGAGGACTGTAATGCAAGGTAGTGCCTGTTTGCCTTTCAGTACAGAAGCTTACTCCAGAGCTGTATAAAACTAATTTTGAGTTGAGTGTTCAATGTGTAGGTGAGCACATGCAGTTATCCAATGTTTTGGTCAAAGGAGCAGTGTGATAGGGCATCAAGAAAAAGGAATGGGAACTAGGGACCAGTGGTGGCAAAGGTCGTCTTTAATTGTTTGGTTCAAGTCGATGACTAGATGGGTGGACTGGCATACAAACAGCGGTGATGCTATGGAGGTTTGGCAGCATTATAACGTTATTTTCATTTGTGTTACATTGGACCCCATCAATCGCGCTGAATGCAAGATTTGAAATTGAATAAGTTAAGGAGAAGCTGATTAATTAAAAAAAGGAAGGTTGGTGAAGGGTCTTTTTGATGAATGTCGATAAGCTAATTAATAATTTCATTGCAGGTACTAAAAAATCAGAAGGTGAAAACAGGTTCATTCACCAACTCCGATGTCAAGCACAGCCAGCAAATGACTACATTATCCTGGATGACTGTCACATATGCAGGTTTGGCCAGACTGTGATATTAGGGAGGATGGTATGAAATTGGGCAAATGCAAAGTGAAAGCAGCATTTAGTTTGTTTCCAGTTCTTATGGCAGATTTGTGTCGTCCAAATTCAGTTAGAACACTTGAGATTGATGTAGAAAGTATTCCCAAGGGCTCGTCCCATGCTTGCTGTGAGTGTTAACAATGTTGTCAAAATCTGATCAGAAAATGCTCTGCCAGGATGATTTTATATTTAACAGGACGATCAGCAAGTGGGAGAAATGTGGAAGGCTTTCGGGTTTTTGAGCAGCAGATGGCTCACTTGGGAGTCACAACAACTGAGAAAACTTTGTGTGAGCTATTATTTTCATGATAAGCCAGCGGAATTCAGTAAAGATGGAATTGCAATTATCCAAGGTGGCATTAAAAGCAGATTTGGAAGCCTGGAAGTTATTCCTTTGAGACTTTAACAGATAAACAATGCGGAGAAGAGACTGAATGGAGGGTGCAGATGATTGAGGATGTGATGTGGACATGTAGTTGAGAATTGTACAAGCATAGTAGGCAGAGCACAGAAGAGTGGATGGTGGAGGTGAGCATTACAGTTGCATAGTATTTGTGGAGTTATTTCCGCTTGTGGTGACATTGGTGTTATTGGAGTGATTGAGCACGAATATCCTTGTACAACAGTATAAGAAGACCTCTTTGAAAAGGAAGGTGCACCAAGCAAATATCCAAGAGAGTAAATTGAGTCCGTCAATCTTCTTTATTCAAAACATGGTTTAAAAACTGGCACACAGCCAACGCATTTCGTTCCTTTGTGCAAAAAGGAACTTCATCAGGCCTTAATAAGAAGAGTAGATTTGTCACTATAGAAAACAATAATGCACATTAGTGTAGTCCGGGTGTACAAATCCCGTCGAAATGAAGCAATATCAGATCCCAGCTAGAATTCTGTTTGGTATGGGAAGTGTTCATGCACCATCCATGCGCTAAGTAACGAGAACATACGTATCACCCCAGAGTAACACTCTCAGTTAGGGTGGAAGATAATCCGATTCCCACTTTACAATTTGAACGTGGAAAAGGTACAGAGTAACGGTATGATAACCGGTTATCATGCACCTTCCTTTTCAAAGAATCCTTTCGTAACAGTGGCACCTAAAGACGGCGGGTGCTGGAAGTAGATGCACAGGACACTCACTCTAAAAAGTAACTGGGATTGAAGTGGTCAGCCGTTGTTTGCTTTCTTTGTAATAAGTATAAGAAGACCTGTTTACATTTTCTGGCTGAAAATGTGTTTTTACCCAGTGAAACTGACCTCAAATGTCCCGGGGTGTTCGATGTGGTTTTGTTTGCTCCACAGCAGACACAATACTTTGCTGGACTTGGGGTGCACTCAAAGTGTACTCCCACCCATAGTAGGGAATAGATAATGCTCCTCCCCATGTTATGGGGCAACATAGTTGTAGGAGTGTGAACCATACTACTTGAAACCCTGGTAGACAGACTATTGGCTTTTTTGGCACAAAAAAACTGCCCATTCTCATTTTAATTGTGGCAATTCACTTCTACATTTGCACTTGTCTTATAAAGGTGCTTGTGTGACGGGTTCTGCAAAGTCTCAGTGATTGCAACACAAAATGCAGATTCACGTTCAGGTTTCCTTTTTCTGGCAGATGTCAAAACCTGCTGGTAGTTTGTCCCTAGGAAACTTGGGAACGCGCTTGGGAGGCTTAGAGAAATACACTTTCATCTTCTACTAGAGCTGAAAAGTTCCTGGAGCAAATAATTTACTGAAACCCATTTGATTGCTGCCAGCAGATAGGCCAAGTAACAGCCACTTGGAATGACTATTCTGCAACATTAGGTAAATATCTGAGTGACCATTTTCTTGTCTCTCCCTTGAGGTTGGAAAGCCAGGGAAGAAGCACACAAAGTTGCACTCTGCTCTGGTTGCCTGGGGTGGTGATTTTTAAAAAAAATTGTATCACCAAATGATTGGCTCTGGTTTTCCACCTGTGCCCCAGTTCTGGATAAATACTGGCCCACTATACCCAGGCCTTGCTATTCACCTTGGCTTCAGCTAAACCTCTGCAGCACCAGCTGAGAGAAGTACTGCCAAGGCTACAATTGCTGTCCCACAAACCTGGGAATAGGCCTGGATTTAAGGAGACTACTGTTCAGGTAAGAGGGATTGCATCATAACCCAGAGCAAATTCACGAGACCCTGTTGACTTAAATCAGTGTGGAGGACAGCCAAGTGAAAGAACCAGCCTAATCAGTTAGCCAGGAGTGAGTCGAAATGCAAGACCTGCATCTGTCCCACAAGACAATCAAGAATGCACTGGAGACATGGAAGGACTGCTTCTGATGGTGAGCCGATATTGTCCCTCGGCCTGTCTCCTGTACACCACCACCCTGTAGTGAGAACCTGGCCCGTGACTCAGGGGCGGACACTAGCTTGGCTGGGAGGCGGTTTCTAAATCCCGATTTTGTAACTTTGTGGGAGTCTGCAGCACCCATTCCTGAACCCGAGAGGCACTTTTTTCTCTTTCTTATACAGCAAACATTTAAACATTCTCCTGAACCCTTAGGGTCCTTATCGCTGCATCTAGTTGTCCTGAGTCAAGAGCTGTTGGGACAATGAGCTTCAACTTACGATTCCAAACATATTCAAGTTGAAATGTTTGACTGCATCCCTATTCCTAACCCAGAGTGCAGCAATGTACCCAGTGGGTGATAACTAGTTCTGTGGGTACCTTGACTCTCACGGGTGCACCCGAAATTGGAGAATTTTGACCAAGGCCAGTTGTTATTGAGATAAAAGTCTCTAAACTTTGTGACTCCATCTACTGGTACCGATTTGCAACCTGATCATTGACATGACCAGGTTCAAGTTACATTATAAATTATTACCACAATCAATCTACTTATTGGGTAAGAATGTTTCCAAATTGATATATTTTCAGTTAGTCGGTGCAGTTTCAAATGCTAGGGCATGAAATACGATGAAACCAAGAGTATGTACCACCCAAATATAACTACATTTTTCCTGTCAGAACATGAATTTAGATTCTCCAAACAAACCAATACATCTTAACTTTTCAGGATTTGTAATCAAATGCACTTAAAAGTTCATATGGAAATTCTGATTGGATAGTAATTTAACGTAAGCATTTTTATAACTTTTCAAAAGTTACAATTACATTCTGTCACTTTGATGGTTCAGTGAATTTTATTTCCAAACGCTAGGTGTAAAAAAACACATTTACTGCTTAATGCAGAATAGTTCATGCATCCTGTAGCATGCATCAGGTCAAGGCATTAGAGCACTTTATAAAGATGTTGAAGAGCAACATGGGGTGCTGGAAGCAGGTATCCAGAAACATTAAGAATACGCACTGGCAATTCTTAAATATCTACTTCATTGAGAAAACAGAACAAAAAAGAAACATTATTGGTTTTGTATACAATGCATCTATGAGATAAAGAATGTAATGGGGGGTGATTCAGCATACTTTTGAGATGCACACTATGTCCTTATGTATTGCCATGTAAGCACTCCGTAGCATGAGGTGAGAGTGAAATTCTCCTCTGGGTGAAGCAAAGTATAGACTTGGTAGCAACATGTGTTTCAAACAGCTGCACTGTCTAGTCATATCAAAAAATAAAGAACATGTATGGTGCCCAAGTGGGATATTGCAGAGATGGGGTTTCGGGGTTCCCTCTACACATCAAAACTGGGAATTTGGTATGGAATATTGTCAAATGACGGGAAAGGAAAACTACAAGGGAAGAGGATGCCTTTGGAAATTCGATAAAATATTGGGGGATGGGATACGAACGTGGGTTAAGAGAAGAGGGAGACGGACGATACTCGATTTCAACATGGGTAGAGAGGAAGAATAATATCTTTTATTGGGGACCTTTGCACATAGGGAGAATGAGATGTAACTGTGATGGAATGGACTGGAGATACTGATATAGATTCTGCCCCAGTGGGTATACAGCGCCCGGGCTACGGGACGAATGGGTGGTGGGTGTTTGTTGTGAATTCAATGTTAAATGTACTTGTTGAAATGCAAAAATAATAAAAATATATACACAAAAATAAAGAACAGATGTGTTAATGCACAAAATATATATGGGGTAAACTAACAAGGTAAGCTTTTACGCCAAACTGCAAGCTCACACAGGATTCCATCTGATTGTCATTCTTTTGCAAACTCACAGGGTCAATACAGCACTGCAGACATTGTTATAACGCACTCTGTCCAGCCAATGAGCTGGCTTGTTGCAGGCATAGCTCTATAGCTACAGCAAGACATAACAGACAATAGGGATATTTACAATAAAAAGTCAGAGCACAGTGTTATTCCAAAATTGGTAACGCTGCGCTCTGACATTTTTTAAAAGCCATGATGTGCAGTATTTACAAATGTACGGCGCCCCCCTGTGTTTTGCCTAGCGCTGGCGCAAAAAAAGCTGCCTATCGCCAGCGCAGGCACCCTTGCGCCATGTTGCAAGGGTGCCTGCGTTGCAGGGGCGACTGTTTATGTGCAGAAAGGGACACCTTCCTGCACATAAACAATCTTTAAAGGCGATGTGCTGCTTCTATGTGTGCTGCAGAATGCAGCACACATAGAAAGAGCAAAATACAAGGAGAAATTGATAATTTCTCCTTGTATCGCCATCCTAAGTCCAGGTTTTACCTGGCCTTAGTTTTTGGCCTCCTTGTAAATATCGGGCAGCGTCAAAATGCAATGGGTGTTGCGGCAGAACGCCCACTGCAACACCCATTGCACGCCCCTTTCATGCTAAGCGAAGCATGAAAAGGGGCCTTATTTACAAGGCGGCGTTAAGCCACGTTACATCGCTTAACGCCGCTTTGTAATCAAGAAGAGGATATCGCCACCAGAAAGTCACTAAAAGTGACGTTCTGGTGGCGATATCCCATTGTAAATATGCCCTAGTGTTCCTTGGCAGAAGTAAAATGTCTACAAGACTATTGGGCCACAAAGTAAATGTGATGGCTCAGTTATTATTATTTCAAGTACTTGCTCAGCTGTCAGTGAAGCATCATGCAAAAGGAGGTCTAAGAACCTTGCCAAGAAGCCAACTTTTCTGGAGAAATGAAAAGTAATTCTACTCAGGTCCTTTGATAACTGGTGCAAAAATATCCATGAACTTAAATGAGGTGCTAACTTCACATATAATATTGTTGATTTTACTATATGTGCCTCCTTGACAATGAGAAAAGTACTTTATTTTGTTATGGAGATTGAGAAAATTCAGTTTATACATCAAAAAATTGCCTTCATTGCGGTTACAGACTTCTCATCTTCAACAGCATATTAAATGGCAGACAAACCTAAATCAGATGATCATTGTGCATGCTATAACTGAAGTTGAGAAACTTCAAAACTATGTAAGGAGGATCTTTAGTGTTGACATGGCTGGTGTCTCTTTACTTACGTCTAAATGTGACTCCATTGTGGGTAAGGAGGCATTGTGTACGGAGATTCTAGGTGGCTAGAATTTCAGTTACCCCATGAATCCCTGCATATGATTCCTCCTATTGCTATTTAAACCACATGGAATGGGGAATAACTGTATGGACTAGGATTTACTTGCTGGATTTTCGCACAGAATTTCGTGGAGTTTAATGCATGCATTTCCACCTGCTGTGAGCTGGTGGTAAGTGTTTGTGAGGAGGCTGTTACAGGGTCAGAGGTGGAGGAAGGGGACTCGAAAGTGGATGGATAGAATTTTGTCTGGTAGCGGAAGCCTTATACCCATCCTGCCTTGGCAGAGGGCCAGGAGTGCACTGGGACTGGACTGCACTCCAATCCTTTCCCAATGAATATTACTTGCCAGAAGAAAATTGGGTCCGGTTTTCTCAGACCCTCAAATTCAAGTGGGGTAACACCTGCCAACTTATCAATGTGAGTGGCAGAATTCCATATGAAAAGTATGCTTCATACAACTTGGCCTAAATGGCAGAAGTAAGGGAGACAACAGGAGGGGAGGTCTTTGCTACTTGACCATGGATTACTTTTTGGTTATTTAAGACCTACATGATCCTGTTAAACCATAAATTTTTACGCTGGAAGTAAGGAGTGATCTCAGCAATCTGACAAATCTTCAAAGGAATACCTGAAATATGAACCCTTGGTGTGAAATTTAATGTGATGTAATGTAATTCATTGGCCAAGTCACATATACACTTCACCGCACATTTGGGTTCATTTACATTCGTCTTCAACTTTAGTTTTCTGTTAACCCCACTAACGACAATCTACATCTGATGAACCTTATTAAGAAAAGCGTTGTATTCCAAAGGATAAATCATAATGGTAGACCTTAGGAAGTGAGCACGTTCCATCTCATTTACTGGAAGCCAACTAAATTGTTAAAGGATTATAGCCCTGAAGTGACCACGAAGACAAGGTAAGTGGGTAAGCCTTGTGTTTATTCACCGTTCGTCTCCACAGCTCCCAGGGAAAATGACCAACAGTCCCTGGCAGTTTAAACATACACATTCTATCACCATGGAGCTAGGGAAACACACTGAAGAATAAGTGAATACATTACTACAACATCTCCCTTCTTTACCACACAAATGAAATGAAGAAGAAAAACTTAAACTATGGAAGAAAATAAATTAAGGAATACCAAAGAAGGAGAAAGAAAGACACGAGCGAGAAGATGCAAGAAATTACACAGATCATAGAAAGAAACATTTCATAATTGAGAAACATGAAAAACATTCACAGATCCATTTAAGAAGAATGTTCACAGATCCATGCGTTTTGGTGGAACTCTTCTCCTACTACTTCTCCAACTAGAAGGAGATTAAACAGAACTCCTGAAGACACTGGAATCGGAGACATCTTGAACGGACTTTCCCGAAGAATGTTCAAGACCAATTTCCAGTCCCATTTGACGAACAACTGGATCAGGAATTCTGTAAATCCTTGAGAGTTTCCACCAACTCTTTCCATTGACTCTAACTGCATAACGAGAAATAGCATCCACACGAGCAGGAGGGTCAAACTTGGACAAACCCTTAGGAACACTATGAGGAAGTTTGATTTTCACCCAGTCTCCCACCTGAACCTTCGAACACCATTCCTTCTTATCCTTGTCACCCTTGGAGGGAACATCAACAGGACGTTTGCTGCGTTCACCACCACCCCCCACACCTGACAAAGGGGTGGAGAGCTTAGAACACAAACCCCATCGCCTCATCCAAGCAGGACACATACCAAAAGTGGCCACTCTCCCTCGCAGCAATTCAAAAGGACTCTTCCCCACAGCCACACAAGGGGTAGTGCGATGAGCCCACAACATGCTCTGCACAGCTTCTCTTACCTCCACCCTGTTGGAGACAGCCCACTGAACACACTCAACCAAAATGCGGTTCACGTGCTCAATAAAACCATTGGCCTGAGGGTGATAAAGAGCGACACGGCGATGAACAATACCAGACTGACCAAGAAAATCAGACATTTCCTTTGAAACAAACTGTACCCCATTATCTGACACTAATTCTTTAGGAAATTCCTCTCTGGCAAAAAGACTATCAAAAAATCTGATGACCTCTTGAGTGTTGGGATCAACCATAAAAGGTACCTCCCACCACTTGCTATAATAGTCTGCAACAACCAAAGCAAACTTGTACCTGTTGGGTAGAGCATTAAAATGTCCAACAAAATCAACAGCCAACTTCATCCAAGGTCCAGAGGGAAGCTCCACAACTTGCTTTGGAGGAGTAACAGTTTTGACCACTTTGTCACTTGAACAACAAATAACACAACCTTTGACTGCATCATTGATTTGACGGTCCGTGGAAGGCCACCAATAAACTGCACAAATTCTACGTTTGGTGCTAGTCTGCCCAAGATGACCCTCATGGCCGGCATCAATAATGCGATCCCTCAAACAAACAGGAGGTACAAACTTGTCACCACGCAAAATCATTTCACCACCCTCAAGTGAAAGTTCATCAGCAATCTTGGAAAACGGCTGGAGCTCACTATCAAGATGTTTTTCCTTGGGCCAACCATGAACAATATAATCCTTAACTTTCTTAAGTAAACAATCAGAATCCAAAGCATCAAACCATTCCTTTTCATTGAAGCAATCAACATTACAAACATCCATGGCTGCAATCAAACACTCCTCATCATCGTCACACCCAGGAAAATCAGTCTCACAGCAAGGTAATGGTGATCTAGACAGAAAATCAGGTCTGGTATTTCTTCCACCAGGAATGTAATCAACCGAAAGGTTGTATTGTAGCAATTTAGAACTAAGTCTGGCTATCCTGGGGGTATGCTCTTTCACCACAAGCCCATTCAAAATGGGAATGAGAGGCTTATGATCGGTCAACAGCTTGAAAGTCCTACCCCACAAAAAGGTCTTAAATCTTTCGACAGCCCAACAACAAGCCAATAGCTCCCTCTTAATCACGGAGTAGTTTTTTCCACTTTGACGCAAAGAACGGGAGGCAAACCCAACGGTGTGCTCGACACCCTGCTTGATTTGAGTAATCATACCACCAAGACCATCCAAACTGGCATCGACCGAAACAATGCACTGCAACAACGGATCAAAAGGAGTTAAGATTTCACAACCACCAAGCTCGCGCTTAATCTGATTAAACTCACTTTGGCACACTTGATCCCACAAGAAGGTAACCCTCCTTTTGAGAAGTTCACGTAGATGAACTGTTTTGGCAGCAAAATTGGGGGTAAACTTAGAATAGAACTCACACACCCCCAAAAACGAAGACACTTGTTCCTTCGACTTAGGACAAGGAGCCTTAATGATAGCGTCAATCAACCCATCTCTCGGTAGAATTCCCTCACCGGAAATACGATGGCCCAAATACTCAATGGAGTCTACCCCAAAGACACATTTAAGTTTGTTGGCAACAATCCCCTTCTCATGTAACCTACTCAAAACTTCAGTAAGATTCTTGTTGTGCGCAGCTTTACATTTTCCTGCTACCAGGATATCATCCTGGAACACAACGGTATCGTCAATAAGTTTAAACATACACATTCTATCACCACTGAAGAATAAGTGAATACATTACTACAAGAACTTAGTTGCCTGTTACAAAGTAACTGGAGTATGACATTTCGGGCCTCATTTACAAAAAAATGATGCAGCGCCGCGCCCAAGCCATTTTGCTGCGCCAAGCGGCGTCATTTTAAAAGCACAGGGATGTGTCCTATTAATAACAATACGACGCATCTGTGTGCTTTCCCCTCCACTGGCGCAAAATTGGCTGTCATGCGCCAGCGCAGGTATCCTTGCGTCATGTTGCAAGGGTGCCATCTTCTTGCACAAAAACAATCATTGAAGGCATTTTCCTCTTTCTATGTGTGCTGCATAATGCAGCATGCATAGAAAGGGGAAAAAACGAGGAGAAATAAAAGCATTTCCCCCGTTGCGCCACTCCTACACCTCCCCTGGGAGGCGTAGGATTCTGACGCATTCCCAGCTTTACAAAAATTGTAAATTTGTGAATGTCAGGTTCCAAGAATGTTGCGTGGTAACACCCACAGCAACACTCATGGAACGCCCCTTTCAGGCAGAGTAATGCGTGAACAGGGCCCACATTTACAAGGCCATGAAAAGTCAGGCAGGGTGACTTTACACTGCCTTGTAAATATGGGCAGGCACACTGCACCGCCGGTGCGTCAAAAATAAGTGACGGCACAATGGCCTTGTAAATGAGACCCTTCGTCTTTAAAACGGGCATGCGCTTTATTTAAAAATTCTGAAAAAAAAGAATGTGAGGAGGATCTAAAATCTCAACAGGCTGCAAATGAGAAAAAAAGTAGAAAAAGGTGACAGTTCACAGCAGAAACTACACAAGGTACATGAATAGTCGCTTTTTGTGATGACACAAGGAGGGGTACTTCTAGTACTTCACAACTTTATAAAAATGAGTGTCGTTTCGTTTCGTTTCTTAAGCTTTATTCGGTTCACAAAAAAAGCAACCATAAAAGCGAATCGTACAAGCATAGCATATATCCTTTACAATTTCATTAAAATACTAAACACGAAAAATTCCATACATAAATATATATACACAAGACCTGTATATCATTCTTTCAATCAATTAAAAACCATACTTTTTCTAGCATAAAATGATTTTAAAATGAAAGTAGATATACAATAACAGATCTCGGGTCTCCTAATGTAAACAGTAAACACATAGCAGCTCGTGTAGTATTAACATTATACTTATGAAACAATGGTTTAAGATAGGCAATTCTATAATTCAGGTATAATTCACATAGAAGCAGAAAGTGCAGAGTGCTCTGTTTAGTGTGTTTATCACAAGGGCAGGGGCTATCTGAATGCTGTTTGATTTCTGGAAACGCAACTAGATGATGTACGAGGCCCAATCTCATCCTAGTTAAAACGAAACGGTGAGATGGTTTGGTAACAAAGGTTAAATAACTTTGGAAACCAGTGGTATCAATATATGAATGGTACAACTGATATGTTGCTTGATTCCCCACGGTACGCAGCCTGCACTCCTTCTTATAGGCCAAAAACCACCCTTGATCTCCCGTTTATTCAAAATTAACATGTCCTGAGGGTTTCCAGAGATGGGGAGTTAAATATTTCTTTGAGAACTATTGAAATATAATTTAACCATGGAATTTTATGACAGTTGTCTAGTCGCAAACAATCCTTAATAATGGTCTGTGTAAATAATGTTTCCTCCTTTGACCAAATTAATCTCCATAATAAAACAGGTCTCATTGCAATCAAGTCGATTAGATACTCAAGCCCCACCTCGCTATGGATAAGTTCTGATGATGCTGAGGGGGGCAGGCATAAAAGCTTTTTTAGGAAAGAATTTTCATCTACCTGCACATCTTGGCATGAGGAATAACCCCAAACCCCGGCACCATATAGAGCGATAGAGGCACATCTGGCTTTATAAAAATGGAGCATATCCTTTAATCTACGATCCCCTAACTTAGAGGCAAAACTAAATACCCCATACATGCTTTTGGCCATCTTAGACCGAACATTTGATAGTTCACGTGACCATTTTTCCATTTCCTGAGAATGTAATCCCCAGGTAGCAGAAATTGTCAACAGATTCTATTTTTTCACCGTCAATGAAATAATTCATTATTTTCTTAGGTTTGGTACCACAGACCATAGTGAAAGTTTTAGCCTTGTTAATCAACAGTTTCCTCCCCTTTACAAAATCTACAAAACCGTCGATAAGGCGCCCTAGACCAATCGGTGTACTGGATAAAAGAACCGCATCGTCTGCATAAAGCAGGACCGGTATATCTTCACCATTAGCCTGTGGGGCGTCCGCCTGTATCAATTTAAGGGCTGCGTCTACTTCATTAATAAATAAGATAAAAAGCAAAGGTGCCAAGACGCAGCCTTGACGGATACCTCTTTTGACATCAAAATTAGGGGTACATTCGCCCCCTTGGCCATATCGGACACAGGTTGTTAATTTCTCATACAGCCTAGCCAGAAAATAAATGATCGATTCTGGGGCACCAAGTTTAAGTAAAACTGGCCAGAGGATTGCGTGGTCTACCAAGTCAAAAGCGCTGCTAAGATCAGCGAAACATAAAAAGAGACCCCCTTGTTTCGCACAAGTGTATTTACCAATTAAAAGCTCCAAATTAATACATTGTTCCAGCGTACCCAGCCCCTTTCTAAAACCTAATTGTGCTTTTGTTAAAATCCCCTTGTCAGCTACCCATTCTTCCAGTCTCATAAGTAAAATCCTACTCATTACCTTCACAGAGGAGTCAAGGAGGGAAATTGGCCGGTAGTTCTTTGCTTTAGATTTATCTCCCTTTTTAAAAATGGGGATAATAACCGATTGGCCCCAAGTTATTGGTACTTCCTCAATAACCGCTGCATTAAAAACTCTGGTAAGTATCGGGCCCCAAAGATCCGGTGCAGTTTTATAAACATCTATTGGGACCCCATCGGGGCCTGGCGCTTTACCTCCTTTACTACCACTAATTCCTGTTACCACCTCATCAAGTGTAACATCTATAGGAATGATGGGCCATAACCTCGATATAGATACATCCTTATTGTCATCCCCTCCCGGGTTAAAAATGTTGGAGAAATGTAATACCCATTCCTCACTGCTAACATGACTTAAAAGTTCTGGGTATGAATCATTTTTCAGAAAAGGTAGATTAACTGTTTCCCAAAACAGCTTATTATTAGAGGTGGTCGCTGCTATCGTAAGGTTATCCCAAGCCTCTTCTTGAAGCTCCCTTTTCCTTTGTTTGAGGGCAATTTTATATTCAAGTCTTAATTTAGCAATTAACATATTGTCTTTAGGTCTCAACGAGAGTGCATGTTTTAACTGGGTCGACAATTTCGTACATGCATGGTTAAACCACCCTCGAGTTTGTGCTTGCTTCCTTCTCGTGGGGGCAGTTAATAATTTATTAATTACGCTATTCATTTTATTAACTTGTTAAAACCGTTAATTCGTCTTCCTCTATATCAAGACAGACAAAAATCTCTTTGCCACATTCCTCAACTATATTTTTTAAAAACTTTACCAGGTCAATACTATTCCACCTTTACAAGGCCATGAAAAGTCAGGCAAGGTGACTTTACGCTGCCTTGTAAATATGGGCAGGCACACTGCACCGCCGGTGCGTCAAAAATAAGTGACGGCACAATGGCCTTGTAAATGAGACCCTTCGTCTTTAAAACGGGCATGCGCTTTATTTAAAAATTCTGAAAAAAAAGAATGTGAGGAGGATCTAAAATCTCAACGGGCTGCAAATGAGAAAAAAAGTAGAAAAAGGTGACAGTTCACAGCAGAAACTACACAAGGTACATGAATAGTCGCTTTTTGTGATGACACAAGGAGGGGTACTTCTAGTACTTCACAACTTTATAAAAATGAGAGTGTCAATATACATCAAGCATATACCAATGTGTTTAAATCAGAACAGGATGTGAACCACCTATGACACAAAAACGTATGAGGGGGATAAAAGTATGAATTCTTAATATACCCAGGATCCAGATGGTTCATCAGATTCAAATATCATTGTATAAGTGGACAACTGAATTATTCAGTTATTGTTTGTTTTTCGAAGTGACGTCTTTTATGTGGAATGGGAGTTTTGAAATTAAATTCCAATATTCAAAAAGGGGTCAAAGCTGTCCCTAGCAAACTACTGCCTATTACACTCTCTAACCCTATAGGAATAATAACTGTTAAATATCTTATGAGGGAACTTCAGTGCGGGGTGTAAGGATCACATATATATAAGCTCTAAAGAGCAAATGGGCTTCACTCCCAAACCTTCAATGAGGACCAATTTCTTAGCCTTGAATTGGTTAACTTGAAAATTATATTTGAAATAAAAACACACTTTATTTGTGTTATACTGATTTTAGCACGTCTTTTGATAGGATTTCAAGACAAATTTTGTGAAATTAAATTTAAAAAAACTGGACAATTTCAAAAACTCTTTTGTACTTGATAGTTGCGCTGCAATAGGAAAACGACCTCTTGCAGCTGACCAGGACTTTTCACAAGCTCGTGCTTGTGGCATTTTTTCCACCAATATTTCTATTGGTGTTTGCGTGCGTCTTCCTTAAAAGACAGCACGCAATTGGGTAAAGGCGGGCGCATGTCCCGCCTTTCCCAGCCAATGTAACCGCCCACAGCCTAAGGCTTGCGGTTACGCGCACGGGTGCAATCTGTTTTCAATTATCGTGCCCAGACGTGGGCGCAATAAATTGAAAACAGATGGGCTGCTCGCTCTCCCAAGCGTGCGCGCACCACTCGGGGGCTTGTTCTTGTTTTGGTTTTGCAAGTGGCAGCCTGGCAATTTTCAGCTGTGTTTCACCCTCTCATTGTTTGAACAGTGCTTCTGAACGACTCATTCGTCTATTTTTATTAGAAGACGTTACAAAAAAAGATCTTGCCTGATCTCGTGGTAACTCACCACATCACATGCAATGTCTGGTCCCTGTCCTTAGCAACCGACAGTGTGGATGTGCTTGTTCATGTCCAGCTCTGCCTTCTGCTAACCTGTCATTTCTTAACATGATCTACGCACATCAGTCAGCGAGGGTAACTGCAGGGTGAATCGGGAGAATGATGAAATGCAGCGCCTCTGCGGAGGCTTGAAGTTTTAACCTTTACCTTTGTATTTGCAAAGTCAATTATTTGGTGGTGTTGGAAATGAGAGTTTACAATTAGCCGTTCAAATATAGTTGAGCAGGCAAGGACAAGCAAATTGAGGTACCGCGAAAACTACCCGCCTGTGCACAATTTAGGCAGAAACTACCCTCTTGAACAAAAGAGAGTCTAAAGAAAAATACTTCTGCTTATTTTAAAATCCAGTTCTTTCATTCTTCTCCCTCGTGGATATCTTAAAGTCGGATAAGAGAACTGGACACTCAACTTTCAACTTGTAAAAACCCTACTCGAGTTCCCTTCCATAGTTTGTGAGTCTTTTAAATGTCTGCCTGGCTTCAGTTTACTCTGTGTTCAGTGTACATACAGCAAGTATGCAAAACCTGAGTCACTGTGCGCTTTTTGTATTTTTCATGTCATGAGGCCGACATGACACATATCTGACTCAGTCATCAGACAGCAAAGCTGTGCCCCAGGCTACACAGATCTTACAGGCTCAAGTTTGAGACAGCAGAGCTGTTCCTCATCCGCACATACCTGTCAGGTTCGATCCTCGGACCCCAGAGATGCACCGCTGTCTGCACAGATCTTACAGGCTCGAGCCTCAGTCAGCAGATCAGCGCGTCTGGCTACGCAGTAAAGGCTCGAGTTTGACAGCAGATCCGTGCCTCGTGCATGTAGATGTTACAGGCTCAAGCAGAGCTGAAGTGAAAACTGGCCTGCTCAGCAACTGAATTCTGGGTAAATGTAACTTCGTCCACCGTAGTGCCTTCCTGCAGGACTGGTACAAGTGACAATGTGAACTACACCTGTGGATATGCTTTTCACAGAACCTACAGGCTCAATCTGACAGCAGAGCAATGGCCGCTGCTTTACAGCGCTTACAGGCTTAATCCTCCGACAGCAGAGCTGTCGCTCCCGCTGCAAGGAGCCCGCAGGCTCGGGGAGAGAGCCACGCACAGCGGGTCTTAAGCAAACCAAGGCTCCCGCAGCGCGGGAAACTTCAGTACTGCCAGCAGCACCGGGAAACGTTTACGGGGAGAGAGCCACGCACAGCGGGTCTGTTGGACTCCATCTCCCAGGCTCCCCCGCACCGTAATCGGCACCAGCGAGCACACGGAGGCGCTCTTAAGCAAATCAAGGCTCCCGCAGCGCGGGAAACTTCAGTACTGCCAGCAGCACCGGGAAACGTTTACGGGGAGAGAGCCACGCACAGCGGGTCTTAAGCAAACCAAGGCTCCCGCAGCGCGGGAAACTTCAGTACTGCCAGCAGCACCGGGAAACGTTTACGGGGAGAGAGCCACGCACAGCGGGTCTGTTGGACTCCATCTCCCAGGCTCCCCCGCACCGTAATCGGCACCAGCGAGCACACGGAGGCGCTCTTAAGCAAATCAAGGCTCCCGCAGCGCGGGACGCGCGCGGGCTCGCCCGGGCCAAGGGCGGGACCGTCCGCTGGGCCTATCCTCTTTAAATTACTTTTTCTTTTTTTGTTTGGCTTATAGTCTACTATCTGTTGCATTCTGGTTCTGCATGCTCGTAACTCTTTGAAACCTGGAGGATACTGGTTACCGGTCGGTGCTACGTAAGGACATTTTATCTTTACTCCTGTCTTTTTATTTTGATAATTGAATTTCGTAAATTATTGTTTTATGGCTAAAGCAAAGCAGCCTGGTGAGAGGGAGAGTGCTTTAGGCACTCTAAATTCCCCAAGGCCTATGATGAATACAACATTGGATAGTTTTCTTACGCGTGCCGCGAAGGCTATAGATAAAGAAATACTTGTGGTTCAGCATCGTCTTTCCATAGAAGGGGGTTCTGCTCCAAATCAGGACATAATTTTGGAGGGGGATGGATTGACCACCGTTGTGGGAAACCTTACTGTAGATCAACCAATAACATCTGTGGCCAGTCTTGACATGCACATAAGCCATCCTCAGTTACCAACAATAGCCAGTCCCCCAGTAAAAAGAAAGAGGAAACTTAGGAACCAGGAGTCTGAATCTATAGTATTCACCAGGTCAAAGAGAAAAGCGAAACAGGTTCCCACCCATCTTACTAATAAGTCTATTGATGTTGATCAGGAAGAAAAAAGTTCTCATTCTTCGGTATATCCATCTTTACTTCTATCCCCTCAAGATAGTAAGCTTTTACTTGATTTCTTTGATGGAATTATGCAAACCAGATTACAGCCAATCCTGAATAGGCTTGATACCCTAGAGAATAACATGGTAATTATAACTCAATTATTGATGCGGTATTCAAGGGAACCTTCTAACTGTAGCCTGCTAAGTTCTGGCCCTGGGACACAATTAGACATTGATAAAAGGAGTGAAGGAAGTAGCAAAGGGGAGATAGTTAGTGGAGCTGACTCTAGTAAGACAACAAGGAACCAGGGAAACACATTCCAACCCTTAGATAAGGCTAGGGATCAAATGAGTGATCAATTAGGTTCAAATGAATTGATTGGGGGCAACAATACACAACGAGAAAACGATGGCAATAGAGCCCCCCTTAGAACTAATATGAAGTATGATAGGAGAAATCAGGGAGCTTTTCAGCTGGAAAATACATTAATGAAGGAAGTACCATCATGTGAGGGCAGTGATAGTAAGGTGACTTTGCACCTCCCCCCTGAGTGCTGTCCCTATGTTGTGATCCTATCTAATGTTCCCTCTCTTGGGGACGAGAAAAAGGAATCCTTTGCCCAATTAAAAAATAAGGTGTGTTACTGGCTTACACACAACACTGATTTCTCTAGCCATAGTTTCCATGACATCATGTTTACTCGTAGAACGCATTGGGTTGGACCCCTCCAGAAAACAGCAAAGGGAGACTGTATAGTGATCAATTGCAGATCACCAGCACTGGCATGTCATCTTCTTGCTAGTTGGCGGAAACTCGCGGGCTATGAGGCACAACATAATATTAATCTAATGCCCCTTGGTTTCTATTATAGGCATCCTAATCACCTGAGGTTTTACACTCAACATTCGGCCCCAGCACTTAAAACCCTAGCAATTAGGCAAACATCCCCCCTCTGGTACTTAGTAATAGATTTGAAACCCTCTCTAATCTAGATGATCTCGACTGACTGAATTTAGTGGAAAGAGATCTAGTGGATAACCTAGCTTTAACCCTTACAGGAGAGGATAATTTAGTTTGTAAAATTCCAGTGGATAAGGATAAAAGTATTATTCCTTCTATAAGGCTAGAGGTCCTTGAAAAACCCTGCACGTCTACTGACGCGACTAGAGACTTGGAGGATAATGTTACCTCAACCATTACAACCAAGGATAATTTAGCCCGCAAAATTATAGAGGGTAAGAGTACAAGTAATACTCCATCTATAGGGTCAAAGGCCCATGGAATACATTACATATCCACTGATTTGAATCCTGTTCCAAGTTCATGCCAATGTCAAAGTAAAAATACTAATCAGGTTACACAGATTTTATCTTGGAATTTTGCTGGTATTAGATCCAAGCTAAACGATCCGGAATGGGGTAGTTTAGTTGATAACCATCATATATGCTTATTCCAAGAGACATGGGCAACTGAGCAGGTCCATAGGGTGGGGTTTTGCACATTTATAATTGAAGCCAGACCATCTAGGGTGGGCCGACCGGTGGGAGGGTTGATAATATGGGTTAAGTTATCACTGAATTGCAAGGTTAAAATTTTGAAGGTTGATTCACAGGAGATTTTTGGCATTGAATTGTCTTGGCCAAAAAAGAGTGTGCAAGTCAGATTGTTTAATATTTATAATAGGTTTACTAGTAAACATAGGCCCTCAGAAACAATAGTAACGTTGACTGATTATCTTGATAAAAATAGTGGGGGCCCACCAATTATTTTGGCTGGAGACTTCAATGTAACGTACGAGCCAGTCGAATTTTTTCATGAATTAGTTCAGGAAGAGGAGACTGCTAGGGGCATTAAGAAGTTATCCAACTCCCCCGTCAAGAGATTAACTAAGGTGGGACAACAGGTTTTGTCTCTGACCCTTGCACATGGGTTAAGGGCTTGTAATGGGCGAACGAAATCAGATGAAACGGCAGAATTTACCTTTAAGAGGGGCAGATTAAAAAGTAGGATCGATTATATTATGGTGGACCTTGGCATGTGGCCCCTTGTACAGGATATGACTGTACTATTACGTGAGGATAGTGACCACAATGCCTTAAGCATGGATTTATTTGGTCTACCAATTTTTGAGAGCTCACTTATCAAAAGTCAGGGCCCTATTATAACAACCAATAATAATAGACGCATTAAATGGCCCTGCCTGCTAGCGAATGGTCAATCGATCCCAAGAATTTATGAAGAAGTGGCTCAGACACTAGTGATAGTAGGTGCTGCACATTATATTGAGGTGGACATTATATTAGGAAGTTTCTTGAAATTGATTAGCAGCATTAAACAATATTTTAATAAATCTTTAATTTTGATACTTTTAAGCGAAATAATGCCCCATGGTACAATGAAGATTGTAAACTAGCAAAGGCTAACCTTGTGGAAGCTGTAAAACAGGGAGACCAAGGGGTTATCTCCAACAGTAGGAAGTTGTATAAGAGGGCGCAGGTTATAGCTATTTGGCATACCTTGGCTGAAGCGTCTAAACAAAAAGACAGCCAAATGTTTTGGCATCTATTAGCTAAAGGGTCAATTAAGCAGGCCAGCGAGGAGGATTTCTTTATTCAGCCCCAGGTGTGGGAAGACTATTTTAAAAAGCTTTATGCTAGTGCAGCCATCTCGGATCTAGCAGTGGGAACTAAGGTACCCCTTTTGGAAGGTATCACTGAGGCGATACAGGGGTCGGCTGTTTTATTCTCTTTAAAAGAAACCATTGTAGCGATTAATCAGCTTCAAGCAGGAAAAGCCCCAGGTCTTGATAGACTCCCTGGAGATTTGTATAGAGTTGAGCCGAACATCTGGGGCCCTCTGCTCCATAAGGTTTTTAACGCTATTCAACCACAGTACGGAAACCGCCATCCTCGCCGCAACAGACGACATCCGCACCCTACTGGACAAATGAGAAACAGTAGCCCTCATCCTCCTCGACCTATCAGCGGCGTTCGACACAGTCTCCCACCGCACCCTAATACGCAGACTCTACAACGCAGGAATCCAGGACAAGGCCCTCGACTGGATCCGCTCCTTCCTCTCCGGCAGGACGCAGCGGGTCAGACTCCCCCTTTCCTCTCGGACCCCACACCTACCACCTGCGGAGTCCCCCAGGGCTCCTCCCTCAGCCCGACGCTCTTCAACGTCTACATGGCTCCACTCGCCCCCATCGTCAGAACCTACGGACTCAACATCGTGTCATACGCAGACGACACCCAGCTCATCCTCTCCCTATCCAACGAGTCCAACACCGCCAGACGCAACTTTCGAGAAGGCATGGAAGCCGTCGCCAAATGGATGAAAAACAGCTGCCTACAACTAAACACCAACAAAACAGAAGTACTCATCATGGGCCCAAACCTCGATGCCTGGAGCGACACCTGGTGGCCCCCCGCCCTCGGAAACCCGCCAACCCCCACGGACCACGCACGCAACCTGGGAATCATCCTGGACTCCGAGCTCAAAATGGACCGCCAGATCAACTCTGTCTCGTCTTCCTGCTTCCACACCCTCCGCCTCCTTCGTAAGACCTTCAAATGGATCCCCCTCGAACACCGAAAGACCGTCACTCACGCCCTGGTCACCAGCAGACTCGACTACGGCAACGCACTCTACGCCGGAATAAACAAAAACCTCACCCGCAAGCTACAGAACATCCAGAACGCCGCCGCAAGACTGGTCCTCAACCTGCCAAAACACTGCCACATCTCCCAGCACCTGCGCACACTCCACTGGCTCCCTGTTGAGGCGAGAATCACCATCAAGATGCTCACCCACGCACACAAGGCCCTTCACGGCACCAAACCAGCATACCTGAACAGCCGACTCAAATTCCACGCACCCCAAAGGACCCTACGATCAGCCTAGCTCTCCTACGCCGTGGTCCCCCGCACCAGAAAGACCAGATCGGGAGGCCGCTCCTTCTCCTTCCTCGCGGCCAAAGCATGGAACGCCCTTCCGCTCCACCTCAGACAGACAACATCGCTCCCCATCTTCGCAAGAAACCTCAAAACCTGGCTCTTCGACAGACCCCCTCCTTGATGGATGGAACCTGCACCCCCCTAGCGCCTTGAGACCCTTACGGGTGAGTAGTCGCGCTTTAACAAACCCCTGATTGATTGATAGGTGGCGAAATTCCATCAACCTGGAAAGGAGCAGAAATAATACCCATTTATAAAAAGGGTAATAAAGGGGATCCTGCTAATTACAGACCAATAAGCCTTGTAGATGTATCACAGAAATTGTTCTGCAAGATGATTCTGCTTCGTATCCAGAGCTGGATTGAAGCAAATAATGTAATTTCGCACCTTCAGGCAGGATTTAGGTCAAGCACAAGCACTTTAGACCAAGTTTTCAAATTCCTATTGCTTTTATGGAAAGAGGTGAAGATCTGGAAGGGCCATTTATACGTTGTTTTTGTAGACCTCAAGACAGCCTTTGATTCTATTGATCGTAATAAATTGTGGGCTGTCTTGAGGGAACTTGAGTTACCGAAGGATCTTCTCCAGCTATTGGTCCGTTTGCATGATGCTAACTACGCCAAGATCAAGTGGAAGTCAGATGGCAGACTTACAAATAGCATCCCAATTTTTTAAGGGGTGCGCCAGGGTTGTGTATTAGCGCCAACTTTATTCACCCTGTATATAAATGGGTTGATTGCGGAACTATATGACTGTGATGGTGATCCCCCAAGACTGGCTGGAAGTCCCCTGCCGGCCCTGCTTTTTGCGGACGATACACTTCTTATTTCTAAAACACCGAAGGGGATCCAAAACATTGTGAATAAATTTGCCGAAGCATGCAAGGACCGAGGTTTGGAAATTAATTGTTCCAAAACTAAATATATGGTTTTTAATCCTTATAAATGCTCTAAAAGCAAGTTGACATTGGGTACTCAACAACTGGAACAGGTTAATGTTTTTGATTATCTTGGCGTTAGAATAAGTGATAACCTTGCTTGGTCTTCCCAAATTTTAAAGAGTGAATTATCACTACAGATGGTGGACTGTGCCATAGCGAGGAGACTAAGAGGTTCATCCTATCGCCCCATTTCCCCTGTATTAGAGATACATAGGGCTAAAGGTCATGGTGCAGCCTTATATGGCGCTGAATTATGGGGTATGGAGTGCACTAAAAAACTTGAGATAGCAGAAAACAAATTCCTTAGAGCTATACTCAATGTTCCCACAAATACCCCAATTTTACCCTTGCGTCTTGATTTGGGAGTTAAATCCATTTCGTATTATGCTGTCCTCAGAGCCTTGATGTTCTGGATAAGGATATGGGTTAACATCACAGAGATTAATGTAAAAGATGGAGTGGTGGAACTCCTAAATTTACAAAAACAGAAAGGCGCTCTTCACTGGTTCAAAAAGGTTAAAGAATGGCTGTATCGTCTGGGTTTGGAATCTTTGTGGGAGAACCCGGGTTCCATAACAAAAAATATGGCTCCTTTATTAAAAAAGAGATTTTGGGTTTACATTAATTTTCTTAACATTGAAAGTACAACTTATGGAATTTTAACGATGCAATTTTTAGATGTTAAGTTTTGTTCTAATTTCGAATTATTTATGGATGAAATTGAACCCCCTCAGGCAAGAGCACTCTACATCCAGTTTAGACTTGGAACATTACCGTTGAATGCATGGAAACATAAATGGACAAATGCTCGAACTTTACCAATGTGCCCAACATGTCTCAATGCTGAAGAGACTATTGATAATTTTCTCTTTTTCTGCCCTGCTTATAGTGCCATTAGGAAATCATGGATTATTTCAGCTTGTCGATTGCTTTTATTTGCTACGCCCACAGAAGCAATACGTATTTTTCGATCCGATTCCACACAATGGCTTGTTTTTGCTATTTCACGATATTTGTGGCAGAGATCAAAAGCTTTGACTTGAACTATTTTTGGAGATGTTTATAGCTTCGATTTCTTTTATATCTTTTAGATGACAAATATTATAAAATTTCCATTTTTATTGAACAAGAGATGGGCTCAAAAAGGGATATTCAATTGTTATTTGGAATATCTTACTTTTTAAAATTTTGTAGTATTGTTAATTATGACTGTATGTATGCTGTTATGATCATGCGATTGATCGACAATAAAATCTATCTAATGTGAACTACGCCTGTGGATATACTTTTCACAGAACCTACAGGCTCAATCTGACAGTAGAGCAATGGCCGCTGCTTTACAGAGCTTACAGGCTTAATCCTCCGACAGCAGAGCTGTCGCTCCCGCTGCAAGGAGCCCGCAGGCTCAAACCTCTGACAGCGCCACAACGTGGGCAGAGCCATGTACAAATCTTCCATGGTGCAACTTCTTGAGTCCACTAGTTCGAGGCTGTATAGTCTCGGATTCTGCTCCTCTGGTGCATCAGGGACCCCCCCGCCTCTCTCTCCTTTGTCTCTCTCTTTCTCTCTCTCTCCTTTATCGATGCTCCAAGAGCCCCCCTGCCCCCAGGGTCCGGAGTGCTCCTCACCTCTACTGTCCCTCATTCCCACAATAGACTCTGTGTTCCAGGGCCCTGTGCCCCTCCAGTGCTCCAAGGTCCTTCTCTCCCCTCTGCCTCGGCCAGTCATGAAGTGACAAGACATTCATTTCTGAACAATAATCCTATTTGATCTGGATTTAAAATATTTCATGCCAGCATAGGCATTTTAGTTGCGCACTGGGCGACTCATACCTGGTAGCTGTGAGTGAAGTCATATGACCAACGTCATTCTCAATGTAAACTACACCAGGGTGCTTCCATCTAACCTACAAGTAACAATTATATCAATCTAAGGCTGGAGTGCTTCCAGCGGGTTTTCTTAGATTCACAGCGGTGCCTCTTCCTGTAAAGGGTATTCTATGCCCCCGCCACCCCTCACCCGACCAGCCGGAGCCGAGAAAGGTTACTGTCTGGCCTCAGATAGGTCTGAAGCGATTATGAGGCCGGGAGCCAAGATTTTTTTGGGATCTTCTCTATGGTGTCTGCTCAAACGAGCTGCTCGGAATTGGGAAGGCATGTACTCAGGCGCAAGAGAAAACACAGTATTTGGCACCACCTAGTGGCGGTGCTTGCTAGCTGCATCAAAAAGAACAAGCATTGGCATAGCCAATAGGTCTCGCCTTTGGGACTTTATAAGTGTTTAGCCATGCAACAGTTGATGTTGCACCAATGATAGTGCTGCATAATTAAATACTTATAAGGTCCCAAAGGCGAGACCTATTGGCTATGCCAATGCTTTTTTCTGATACTTCGGTTTACGTTATGTTGGAGACACATGGTAAAGGTCAAAACACAATCCACCAATAAACAGGCCAGGTTGTTCACAAAGGCGGGCTCCCCCTGGAAGACTTCCTCTTTTTAGGTCTCGCCCTGATCCAGCGCTTGCGCTGGTCTGGCGAGACATTTAGTTGTGGGGTTTTAAAAGTGCGACCACAGTTTTTTCCGTGGCATACAGTGTGCGGTTACGCGCACAGCACGCGCTTCTGTCATGGCTCATTAAGCCTTCCGGCGCGTGAATCATGCTCCTCCACCACCTTGCTGTCTGCTCTCACTACCCCCCTCCCTTCAACCCCCTCCCTTCTCCCCCTCCCTCCTCGTTAGCTTGTTATTCTTAACTTCGGAAGCATCTGATGTGAATTCTTCAAGGAGCAATTCACTTCCGACTAAGCCAATGCCGCCTAAGACAGTAGACATTTTCTGGTGCTTGTTTATCTATCCCTCGACCCGCCCCCTCCCCTCTGTTGCTTCTTGCCTCTGTTCTTCCCCCCCTCCCGAGCTGTTGCTTATTTCTTTCGTCTGCTCCTGCCCTTATAATTTTATGGAGAGGCATTGACTTCACTCACTTTCAGTCTGTCGCGCCTATTTCATTTGAAAATCTTACGAGCTGCTTTTTCTGTCACCTCCAATGTCAACTTCTAATAAAAAGAAAAAAGGTTCGTGGGTGCGGTAGAACTGAAAAATAAATAGATCATGTGAGACCACGACGCTTTTAACTTATTTGTTAACACTGTTGAACGCACGGGTTGTTTATATAATTGACACACGTTATCCACTAAATGTGCTTGCTTCCGCTTCTGTTAGTTGTGTTAATCTGCAGGCAGATTGTTAAAAGAAACTGTGGTGATCTTTGCACTTGCAATTTACAATGAGACTCAGCACATTAAGACATGTTTTCTGTCAGTTGCCTCATGGCTAAGGAACTCCTAATTTTCATAGAGTGTCTCGTCAGAATACAGACAGGAGCTGACTACATTATATGTAGTTGGAGAACAGCGACAAACTCTCTCTAGAAACAAAATGACACATAGTAAAACTGTTGGCAGAAAGATTCACAGCGCCGTGACTCAGTGCCTGCTTTTAAGGCGCTGTTTCTGGCGAGCGGTATAAGATCTTGCAGCAAACATCGGCGTTTTATCACCAGTTAAAATGCAAAATAATTTCAAGGACTATAAAATTAGTATATTGGATGACAGTGACCCACAATCTGCAGTTTTGTGAAGCTCACAGTGACAGATGCAAGATACAAAGCGCTGTGTAAAATACATAACATTCCAATAATCATCTGTTCTTTTTAAGGACATTGTTTAAATGTAAATTAGTGACTGAAAGCGGCTAGACTGCTTTATTTTAAGAAACACACGATGCTGTGTTTGCCAAATGATGCTTAGTCGAAACTGTTTATTTTTCCTTTCAGCGTTTATATTAGGCTATGCAATATTGAAAAACTAGCCAGCCTTATAAACCAAATTATGACATTTTCAACAGATGGATACGAAAACAATAGTGGACTATAAGATGGAGAAAACTCAGCTGACTGCACACCGTCTCGCGTTTCTGTTTTACTGGTAGAGCTGGACTCACAGACCCTCTCTCACAGACACTCTCTCACAGACTCTCACACTCTCACAGACTCTCACAGACACTCTCTCACAGACTCTCACAGACACTCTCTTACAGACTCACAGACACTCTCTCACAGACTCACAGACACTCTCTCACAGACTCTCACAGACACTCTCTCACAGACACTCTCTCACAGACACTCTCTCACAGACACTCTCTCACAGAGACTATCTCACAGAGACTCTCTCACAGACACTCTCAGACACTCTCTCACAGACACACAGCCACTCTCTAATAGACACTCTTTTACAGACACTCTTTTACAGACACTCTTTTACAGACACTCTTTTACAGACACTCTCTCACAGACACTCTCTCACAGACACTCTCTCACAGACACTCTCTCACAGACTCTCACAGACACTCTCTCACAGACACTCTCTCACAGACTCTCACAGACACTCTCTCACAGACTCTCACAGACACTCTCTCACAGACACTCTCACAGACACTCTCACACAGACTCTCACAGACACTCTCTCACAGACACTCTCTCACAGACACTCTCACACTCTCTCACAGACACTCTCTCACTCTCTCACAGACACTCTTACAGACTCTCACAGACACTCTCTTACAGACTCTCACTCTCACAGACACTCTCTTACAGACTCTCACACTCTCACAGACACTCTCTTACAGACTCACACTCACAGACTCTCTCTCACAGACTCTCACAGACTCACAGACACTCTCTCACAGACTCACAGACACTCTCTCACAGACTCACAGACACTCTCTCACAGACACTCTCTCAGACTCTCTCAGACTCTCACAGACTCTTGGCCTTCTTGGTCATATATAAGGTAACAAAAATGCTTCTGGCACTTTTTTATTACAACTTTTCAGCATGCTGCACAGCAGCCACACTTCTCTACAGCACAGCTTAAACACATTGGCAAAGTCAATAGCTCTACCTAAACACTTATAACGCCCCAAAGGCGAGACCTATTGGCTATGCCAATGCTTGTTTTTTTCCTGCTTCCAGCAGTTAAGTGCACGTGTTGGAGCTCTGTAGTCATTTTGAAGCAGCGAGTGCACTGACAGGCAGCTCCTCAAGGAGCCAGCAACGCTCGAGCCGCCTGGAAACCAGACGCCCGTCACGGGTCCTTAATTAAAATTGTTCAGCCTGACACCCGCACGCAGCGGGTCTGTACTCACATTGAGAGGTGTCTATACGACGAAGTTTCCACTTTCCCTCTTGGTTGGCAGGGACAGGCAAAGGCATTCCAGACACCCAATCACAACAGGGTGAGTCGCCCCAGGGCAGAGGCCCACCGTTTAACACGTGTTCAGCAAAAACAATTTACTGACTCTTTAGTTGCCAAAATTCAAGCCTCAGGCTGCCAAAAATTCACACGCCGATCGCGAGCACAGTACTTTTGGTGATTGCAAGCCTCAGGCTGCTAAAAGTGTTTAACCCTTAGTGGAGGGTTGTATAACTACTGGCTCTAAGCCTCTGCATTGTGGTCTTTGCCCTAAGCATCTTAGTCATACCACTTTGGCAACATGGATGAGGACTATACAGAGGAAGAGTCCCTGCAAGTCCTGCCCCTAGATGATGAATTTTGTAAAGCTGTAGATGCTTCCATCCACCAAGCGGTGGCGGCGGCCATTGGCCCTTTTGAGCACCGCAGTCATAGCTGCCAAGGTTTCAGATTGCCATATGTGACATTTTCATAATTTCAGTGTAATTATGAGTGACATTTCAAAGACTATGAGTGACACTTTCTCACAAGCAAAATGAAGCAGTGAAGACGAGGGAAACCTATATAAATATTAGAAATTACAGCGGAGAGTGAGGCTGAGGCAGGCATAGGTAACAGCCAGGCTGTGTTTTATTATGTAATACTAGTTTAGCAGCCTCAATCCCAGGGGTTTAAGTGGGATGAAAAAACTGGGGGGTGGGTGTCTCTCAAAGGGGTGTGGCCGATGTAATTAAGGGTGTAGGTTAAAAACACGCAATGAGAAAAACTGTGTTGGCATATTGTGCCGCCCGACTGGTATTTTGCTGCTTTTGTCATTGCATCCAGATATATAAAACAACAAGTAACATCATACCTACAAGTCAGGACTATTTAGCTTTGTCAACGCATATTAGTTGCATAAGATAAATAAGCAACAACTATAGCTTCGTTGTAAATAACATTGAAAATGCTTCCGTTGTGACATGGTGAGACTGTGAAAGAAACATAACGAGTATCTTTGAAGTTACATCAAAGTGCTCGGTCTGAAAGAGATGGGGAGAAACATCCGTTAACACAACGTTCTGCCCAGCAAAAGACCAACAAAGGACCTTCCAATGTAGAATAGCCCTATGACCTGAACGGAGTGCTATCCATGGGCAGGATGCAGAGACAGTCGCACATTGGCAGAATTCTGAAGCACACCAAGCCTCAAACAAAAGGAATGCAGTGCTCTTCTGCTCTCAAGCTAAACTAATGCAGTGTTGGCATGAGGCACAGCCCATTCAGTACTGCTTTTAAACCAATAATTCCATGCAGAGCTGTCCTAAAGCAACTACATCATCCAGTGCTGCCTTGAAGCAGTACCCCCCTGAAGCGGCGCTATCTTTAAGCACAAAGAAGAACAATTGATGGACAGAACGCAGAACAATGTCGTACATTCACCCCAGTACAGAGATCTGGGCCTAAATCCATCGTTTTTTTGCTCACCATGCCATTCCAGTTTGGACCCAGCCATATGCAAATCAGTCTTGACCCTGCGCCCAATGGGAACATGGGGTGGCGGAGTGAGCTAAAGAATGATGATGGATTAAACCCAGATCAGTTGACTGGGGGTGAGTGCTTGCAATGTTCAACACTCCGTCCATCATCCCCTTTGGTTTTGCTATCTTTAAGCACAGCACAAACATTGCAGCCTTTCTGCAATACTCCTGCAGTGCTCCCCTCCAGCAGCACCTAATGAACAGCTGCCCTCCTGTAAATCCTTCATGCTGCGCTGCCCTCCTGTAAATCCTTCATGCAGCGCTGCCCTCCTGAAAAACCTTCATGCAGCGCTGCCCTCCTGAAAAACCTTCATGCAGCGCTGCCCTCCTGAAAAACCTTCATGCAGCGCTGCCCTCCTGTAAATCCTTCATGCAGCGCTGCCCTCCTGAAAAACCTTCATGCAGCGCTGCCCTCCTGTAAATCCTTCATGCAGCGCTGCCCTCCTGAAAAACCTTCATGCAGCGCTGCCCTCCTGAAAAACCTTCATGCAGCACTGCCCTCCTGAAAAACCTTCATGCAGCACTGCCCTCCTGAAAAACCTTCATGCAGCACTGCCCTCCTGAAAAACCTTCATGTGAAGAGTGTTATTGCTGTAGAATTAAGATTTTTTTTCATGCGGACGGTAAGGGCAAAAATGGAGAGCCCGATAGAGACCCGTCTCGGCATCTGCTTTTCAGAACTGCCGGTGCTCACAGCACCGGCAGGACCCGGCCCACCTAAAGCCTTGCTAAACCCTAATAATCATTACCCCGAGCTGGGAAGGGTGCGTAAGGCGACAAGTGGAGCCGCTATCTGCGCAGCCCTGCAGCAGGCACCAGCTCACACCAGCCACAGGCAGGCTGTCACAGAGCTACAGACAGGCTATGGTGATAGTGACGCTCCGGCTTAGCGCTGAAAGCCCGGGCGACATGCACAAACATCACTGAAAGCCAAGATGAGGGCTAGGGACCCAGCACGAGGGCCTCAGACTCCAGATCCTTCCCCTCCCAGCTGCACCATATTGACAATTATGTTAACACAGTGACACCATATAATTGTGGTAACACTGACAAACAGGGTGGCAAGTGGCTGAAACAACGATCTGTCTACTTACTGTGTTCATTTTCAGCCGGAAGTGTGATTGGCACGTCGGTGATTCGCTGCTGGGTGCTCATGCCACGAGTGAGCTACTCCCACGGCAATCTGCCTTAGACTTCGGTCCAGGCTGCTGCTGTCCTCACGGAGACCTGGCAGCCGGCGCTGTAAACCGACACTGTCAGTCTTGGCTGTCCAACCCGTCCACTGCACTAATTCTCTCTGCCGGCTCCGAAATTGTAACTGAATGCTGCGGCGGGCGGCCTTGATTATAATGGCCTACAGCAGAGTGTGGCCGGGCCATCACGTGCAAGCAACGGCGCTGCCCCATAATTATTTGCGGCCGCCTTGGCGTCTGAAGAATAAACTCCCCGCTCTCTGAGCCAGCATACCCCCCGCGGAGCCCTAGCTTGGGCAACGGAGGTGACGTCAGGCAGGCTGACACAGAGCCGCGCGGCACCGTGGCCGATACATTGTAGCAGAGAACCTGGGACTGGCAGGCACCGCTTAGCTGGGATTACTGCCTCAGGAAGACCATGGAAGCAGCGCGCCGGCGCAGGCAGACCACAGGCAGTGCCTGCAGCCAGCTGCCACACTCACGTTTGCAGCCATCAGTAAATGTACACCTGAGACTGCCACTATGCATTATGCGTGACAATGCATTTCAGTGCAGTGATGCGGAGCACCACACTGAAATGCGTTAGTGTCACGTCTGATGCGTGATACTTGGCAGGACTGCGCATTATGAAGATGGCCTACGTTTTCTAGAATTGCCAATCCCATCCATCGGTCATGCCTTCCATGAAGCGCGCCCCTAAACGCAATGGTGACTCGGGGATAGATTTGGACGCCTTTGAGCGCCTGAAGTCGGCTTTCCTGCCCCGGCTAGATGCAGGGGGGCACCACACAGTGTTGGATGTGGCCGATGTATCCCATCACAAGGCCTTGGGGCAGAGGAGGATGACTCCCCGGGAGACTCAAATGAGGAGGCCGGCCCCTCCAGGCCATGGTGCCCTACCCTGGTACTGGCCCCTGCGGGACCAGAGAATGACCCAGAGGATCCCTCTGATATGTTGGTCCCTGAGGACCTGTTACAACCCCGCTCCGCAGAGTGGGCCCCTTCAAATAAGGTTTCTAAATTTGTTGCAGGGCGCTTCCGTAAACCCCTAGAGAAGGAGGTTAGAGCCTGCTTCAGGGCAGAATCCCTCGCCCCGCTCTACCGGGTAAGGTGGTGGTAACACCGGAAATTGACCCAGGAATGGCCACTATCCTCCAAAAATATATTAGGGACCCAAAGAAGGGCATTGATCGTTCCTGGAGAACTTGCCAGGATAAGTTGTTAGATATTTCTGGCCCTATTACAAAGGAGGCCAAGGCCAAGGCCTCAAGCACTCCCCTTTCCCCTGAATGTATTTCCAGTTGGGCGCAGCACGCTGTAATTTTTCTGGGGAACGCTAATTGCGCTCTCTCAACCAAGAGGCGTTGCTCCATTCTCTTGTAGGTGGATCCCAAATCGGGAGACCTGGCTTCCTCCGAGGCAGGCGCAGTGGCTCAGGGCAGGACCTTCAGGGACCCGTTCATCAAGGAGCTGAGTAAATTTGTGGCCACGTTTACCTCCTTGAATAAAGCGCAGGCCTCAATATAGAAGATTTTTCATCCTCAAATTTTTGTTGGGGCCGGACATGGCAGAGAGCGCTCGGCTGGCCGGTTCTTCACCCAAGGCCCTCAGAGAGGATTCAGGAGGTCCCAAGACACGTCAAAGCAGGGAGCATTACTCGAGACGCGAGGAGGTCACCGCGGCCGTGTTAATAGAGGCGCCTCCAGAGGGCAATTCCATGCCACATTAAGTGAGACTTTCACCTTTTCCTCTTCTATAGGTGGGTGGCAGGTTGGCACAATTAGAGCACATTTGGGGGAGAATTATTTCAGACGTATGGGTCCTTCAGATCATCAAAGGGTTTCATATAGAGTTCTACGGGTGCCCGATCCAAGAATCCAGACGACCGCTGGTTTTTGCAGAAGAGCAAGTCACCTTGATAGATCAAGAGGTGACAGACTTACTGCAAAAAGGCGCAATTGTCCACTCCTGCCTCCACCCCAGGGGTTTCCTCAGCAACATTTTTCTAGTGGACAAGATGGATGGTGGTCAACGTCCGGAAAAAAGTCTCAGAATTCAGTCAGTGGTTATTTTACGGACATTTCAAGATGGAAAGAATCCATCTTCTGCGTGAAATCCTTCAGCCCGACCACAGGATGGTGCGCTTGGATTTAAATGACACATACCTGGCAGTCCCCATTTTTTCCCCGCACCGCCATTTCCTGCAGTTCAGGTGGAAAGACCAAGTATACGAGTGTACCACCCTTCCTTTCGCTCTGTCCTCGGCTCCCTGGTGTTTCACCAAGGTCCTCAAGTCGGTAGTGGAGACCCTAAGGGCGAGAGGCTTCCGCCTCATCATTTATCCCGACGACCTCCTCCTTTTGGACCAATGTCCGTCGAAACTGTCACAGCAGTTACAGGTGGTGGTCGATCTGCTGCAGAACCTAGGCTTTGTGGTCAACGGCAAGAAGTCTCTCCTGGTGCCGTCCAAACAGACTACCTTCCTTGGGTTCGTCATAGACTCAGTGGCGCAGACTTTGAGCCTTCCTTCTCGAAAAGTGGTCAAGATTCGCAAAGATCTGAAATGGATGCTGGCACGTTTCACTACTTCGTTATGACAGGTAGCTCAGATGGTAGGCCTCCTGTCGTCATCAATACAGGCAATAATCCCGGGGCTGCTCCATTACAGAGCCTTGCAATGCCTCAAAGCGTTCCACCTTCGTCGGGGTCTGCAGTACTCGGACCAGATACCCCTAATGGATGAGGTGAAGGTGGAGATGAGATGGTGGCTGGACCATATGGAGGCACGAAATGGGTGGGCCATCTTCGGCTCCAAACTAGACATTGTGATAGAATCCGAAGCCAACAAGTCCAGGTGGGGGGCTCGATGTGGCGACTCCTTTACCCGAGGAAAATGGTCCACAGACGAGCATCACCTTCACATCAACTGCCTAGAGCTGATTGAGAGGTCCTTTGCCATTCAATGTTAGATGAAGGATAAGGTTTCCTGCAGCGTCCTCCTAAAGATGGGCAATGTATCTGCAGTACGCTATATATACCATCTTGGGGGGACCAGATCCAAGATCTTGGCGGATCTGGCCAAGGATTTTTGGACTTTCTGCCTATCCCACGGCTCGGTGACGGCAGAATACCTCCCATGAGCCTCTAATGTGATAGCAGATTGGTGCTCCAGGATGTGGTCGGCCATGAGTTTGTGTCAACTGTGCCCCTCGCTCTTCCAGAGGTTAAATGCCCTTTGGGGTCCCTTCTATGTACACCTTTTTGAATCACCGCTAGACCATCAGCTACCCAGACTCTTCAGTTGAAAACCGAACCCTCTCGCAACGGCGATGGACGCCTCCCTCCAGGATTGGTCCCGGGAGACCGGATATGCTTTCCCACTATTTGCAATGATAATGAGACTCACAGTGCAGGTCCACAGACAGCAAGCGAAGGTAATGGTGATCACCCCTTATTGGAGATCTCAATTGTGGTTTTCAGTCCTACTGGAAACTTCCTGGGATTCTCCAGTCCTTCTACCCCTCGATCCGACTATTCTGCAGGATCCCCAACCAATCACCACCCTCTGGTATTGCAAGGTTGCATGCCTCTCATGGCATGGCAGATTTCTGACATCGCTGGAGAATCCCAGGCCTATCGAACAAAGCTGAGGAATTACTGGCAACAGCATGGGCTGACGGTGCAAGCAAACGTTATAGATCGGCATGTGCCAGATGGGTTAGTTGGTGTGTGCGGAACGACCAGGATCCCATGGGGTGCGAAGTGATTGCCATCATGAATTTCTTGGCCTCTTTAGTGTCTCAAGCGTTGGAATATCGTACCATCAACTCCTATAGGTCAGCTATTTCGACTGGGAATGTGTCGGTTCAAGGGGCTCCTGTGGGTGAACACCAGTTGGTCTGTAAGTTAATGCGTGGGTTCATTTGACGCTTCCTCCAGATCCTAGATACTCAACCTTATGCCACGTTAATAAGGTCCTTCAGTTATTCCGCTCTTGGCAGCCCAATAAATATTTGTCTCGCAAGGAACTGTCGGCGAAACTAGCCATGCTACTGTGCCTGGTGTCGTGTCGGAAAGTGTCTGACGTACGAGCTGTGGATATTTTGGGAAGAGTCTGTACTCCACAAGAGGTCACCTCCAATATCGTTCTTAGGGCCAAGTCCAACTCCAAAGTGGTGTCCTATCTGGCCTTCGATAAGTTTCCTCAGTTGTGCGTGATCCGTTGTCTCAAGGAATACGAGAGCATGAAGGAGGAGTTTAGTCCTCCAGAGGAACGTCAATTGTTGATCTCTCTCAGGAAACCTTTCAAAGCAGTTACTCCTCCCACCATAGCCTGCTAGATCTGGTGGTTCATGCAAGCGGCGGGCATCGATGTCTCGCAGTTTGGCGCCCAATCTGTTAGGGGAGCGTTGGCTTCTAAAGGTTTCGCCCTCTGCGTTCGTCTGGAGGACATTATCAATGCAGCAGAGCGGTCCTCAGTCTCTATGTTCAAAAGATACTTTTAAACCAATTGCCGATACGGCGTCATTGGTGGTGGACAAGTTTTGAACGAGCATAATCCTCGCCTCCGGTCCTGACATAGAATGAAAAATTTCCTAGTAATCATGAAGGAAAGTTTCAATTCTATTAAGGACACAGAGGTGAGGATTATTCCCGCCCAAGGTTCCTGAGACCCTTGTCCCAACCCAGGGAAATTGCAAATTGAAGGGTCTAATTTGCTTGTCAGTCGTATGGTATAAGTATCACTTGCTTTTTCTCTAGTAGTAAAATGTTATGACAGTTGTGCATATTCTTTTGTGTATATATACTGGCATAGTCTCTATTTTTCTTAGAGTATTTACGGTTTGTTGTTACATGAATAGTCTGATACCTCTGTGCCTCTAGTTGCATTGGATTGCTGAGTTCAGATTCATTCATTCTTCCTCTGGCTTCTTTCAGGTTCCGATAATTCCAAAACAGTGTAATGGAAATTCATGGATTATCTGGTCACAGTAAAGAAAGAGGAAGTCTTCCAGGGGGAGCCCACCTTTGTGGACATCCTGGACTGTTTATTGGTGGATTGTGTTTTGACCTTTATACCATGTGCATCATGGGAAAGATAGTTTTTGAGATATTAGTTGAAGCTGATGGAAAGGAAATAAAAGAAAGTTTGAGCATAATCCTTGCCTCCATGTCCCTAATAGAATTGAAACTTTCCTTCATGATTACTAGGAAATTTTTCATTGATCTGCAGCATAAACCTTCTCCTATGGGTCACTTTACTAAGGAATATGGCATTAAGACATTGTGCCTTGATTGCAGTTGGGTGGATGTGGGACACCTTCCAAAAAGTAGTAGATGTCCTTTACTCCATTGTAGTGGAGGACAAAGCAGGGACACGGGTAATAGGGTTCTTGGAATGAATATAGCTGCTCCTTTTAGTGGGGAACCAAACAATCAAAACGGAAACAAAGTAATAATAAGTCCCGGATAGTCTCTCGTCTCAGCAGTTGGGCGTTGAAGGATCTCCTTTTTGTCTTCAGGAAACTTCACTCCTCACACATCACCGTCAGTAGGAAGAGGGAATACATTTTTTTTTTAAAAGAAAGAATTCGAAACAACTAATTTGAACGGGCTATTCTGTGAAGGGATGCTTCACCTTTGTGCCACCGTCACCAGGTAGGGAGTGCACAGCAGGGGATTCGAGGTGAAGGCTTCGGGGTATCAGCTAGCGTTGTCAACCAAGACCTATATATAACGGTGACCCCTTGCAGAGGGGAAAAGAGGACCCACTAGGTCCATCCCAACTCTTTTAAAGGGGACATCGATTATAGGGATGGGAGCAAGGGGGCTTTCCTCACATTAGCAGGATTGTATATTGGCACTTTACACAAGAAGCGCAATGTTTGGAGACATCCCGATACACCCCTGGCCAATCAAACCTCTCTGTTAGGAACTTAAGGGTGTTGTCCTGTCCATAATGACCCACTCCCATCTGGTTGTGGGCTAGGTATAACACCTGGTCTCTAAAAGCCGTGGGAACCAACAACTGACCTTGATTTGTTCCTCTTTTCACAGCTCTATACAGCAAACCTTTTTTGATAAAGAAATTGGGTCCTTCCTGTTCTGGTTCCTGTTCTTGTGCTCTTTCCCAGGCATATCGTAGGGTACCGTCATTGCGTTGGGCCCCCCGAAAACTCATTTAGTTGGTCTCGCTTCCTTCTGGGTTCGAGAGGAGAAAAGCAGGTTGTGAGATCTATGCATTGTTATATGCTCTTTTTATCTGTCTTTTTTCTTGTTTTGTTTTCTTTCTCCTAACACCTTTTCCTGTCTCTTTTATCTCACTCTTGCTAAAGGGAGCTTCTGTAACCAAGATGTGGAGCTACTTTTAGTACTTTCTAGATATTGCTCGACCGACGATGGTCAGTGCCTATTATGATTGATTCTGGAAAGAGAGGTACTACTCCGACCTTTCGTAAATGGGGGTCATTCTCAACATCAAGCAGGACCTTGGCAACAGGATAGGCCTTTCAATCACCATGTACACAGGTGACACACACCTGTTCATCCTCTCGTACTTGAGATTCTGGTATCAATTTCCTGTCTATGACAGTAAAACGACATCCTGTGCCTAAGAGGGCTAGATGGGCTTTCCCATTCACATACGCCTTCTTCCTATATTGGCCCGGGGGTTTTCCTGTGATATATATGCGACCTTTAGTGCACCCCACTTCCATGGGTTCAGCTGCTGGTGATTTATGTGGACATTGTCTGGCTATATGCCCCCACTCTGCGCAGTTATAACATTGCGGGCCCTGACTGCTAGGGACGGTCGTGGGCTTAAGAGGGGGTCGTGAGTTTCCCTGAGGTTTACTCTCAGTCGGAGTAATTCCCTTAGTAAGGTTAAAGGAAGGACATGTAGGGTTGGCCTTGAACTCGGGTGATCGATGGAATGCACAGGCAAGGTCTACCGCTGTTGCTGAGGTAAGGTTGGGATGTTGTTTAATCCAGTTATGGGTACTGACTGGTATGGCTTCGAGAAACTGCTCTAAATATATCTTCACGGTTACTTCATCCATACTAGATGTGTGGGGTGAAATCCACCTGTTGCCCATGTCTCGGATTCTATAGTAAAGGGCCCTTGGATTATCCCCTGTGACCCACCTTTCCTTCCTAAATTTAGCTCTGTAATATTCTGGATCACATCCTAACCGTTCTAATATTGCCTTTTTAATATCGTCATAAGCAGTAGTGCCTGCTGGGTTGGCGGCCTGATAGGCCGCTTGTAATTCACCCGACAGCAGAGGGGCTATATACTGGCCCCATCTCTCCGGAGTACCAGGCAGCCGTAGTGGCTACCCGCACAAAGTTTATGAAAAAGTAGTCTGGGTCGTTCCCTTCTTGATATTTTTGCAAGACTGACCCCAGGATATTTGGTCGGATTCTTGTGCTAACGATGGCGTCCGTCAATCGAAGGATGGCGGTATCTTGTACCTGTTGGTTGTTGGTAATGAGCTCAGCTTGGGTTTTTAGGGCCTCCTGAAATGTCTCATGGACTCTTTGAGCCGTCGGAGCATGTTGCTCCAATACCAACTGTAAATGTCTCTGTCCCTCCGCTAATTGGGAAATGATCCCCTCGATGAGCACGTGTTGTGTCATGTTGCAACACAGGGAAATCCCACTTCTGATACCACTGTAGTGGAGGATAAAGCAGGGACACAGGTAATAGGGTTCTTGGAGTGAACATAACTGCTCCTTTTATTGGGGAGCCAAACAATGAAAACGGAAACAAAGTAAGAATAAGTCCCGGATAGTCTCTCGTCTCAGCAGGTGGGCGTTGAGGGATCTCCTTTTTGTCTTCAGGAAACTTCACTCCTCACACATCACCGTCAATAGGAAGAGGGAATAAAATAAAAAAGAATTTGAAACAACTAATTTGAACAGGCTATTCTGTAAAGGGATGCTTCACCTTTGTGCCACCGTCACCAGGTAGGGAGTGCACAGCAGGGGATTCGAGGTAAAGGGTTGAGCAGAATACCCCGATCTCTGGTGCACTACTCTTGTATGCCAGCTGACACTAGTGTGCTCTCTATTTTGTAGTGCCCCACCAGCCCCACCAACAGCACCGGCTGTGTTGTGGTACTTGCCTTGAACCACGACCTGTCTCCTGGGTCGTGGTGGTTGAAGGTAAGGCGTCGGTGTCACACCTCTGTTCACCGGTCCCGTAGCTGACGCCATAGATCAGCTTCTCCTTTGGGTCCTCTGCTCTGACCTTCTCGGGGGCACTCCGACGTTTCCTCAGCTGAGTGCCCGGTGCTGGCTGGAACTCCCGTAGGGAACTCCTCCGTTCTCGTGGCTGCCTTATCTGTTCTTGCGTCTTCTTCCCGTCCAGCGTCTGGTGGGAAGTCGTCTTTGCACACCACCTGTCGCCGCGCGCCTCCTTCTCGCGCACCTTAACCTCAACAAGCATTGGCATAGCCAATAGGTCTCGCCTTTGGGACCTTATAAGTGTTTGGCCATGCAACAGTTGATGTTGTTGCACCAAGGATATTGTGCTGGATAACTAAACACTTATAAGGTCCCAAAGGCGAGACCTATTGGCTATGCCAATGCTTGTTTTGTATGGGAAAACGCTAATATTAGCTGGGCTTTAAGAATACTGCATATAAAGCGTATTTATTTGTGTTGTAGCTTTTCCAGCTGACGAAATAGCAAGCCCTAAAATGTGTTTTTTTAGAGACAGTTAAGGAATGTATGGGTGCTTTATTATTTATAGGCCATACCCTGCGTAGTATATACAGCCTATTGTAAACTAAGGAAGAGATAAATAATACCACCTGAAATACATTTCTGTTGGTTTTATAACCTGCTGCTCTTTACTATGCCCCCAAACCCCTCCTCACACAGGTATACCACAGATTTAGGAATAATAACAGCTGCAATAATACCGTTTTTGTTTGCAGTTGGATATTGCTGCGTTGCGAGATGATTATGGTAGCACTGTGGCTAGATGCAGTAATTGTACGTGTGCTATGTATTTAAATGTATTGCTTTTTCGTTGCGGCTTAAAACCCATATAGCGTCTGTTTATAGCAACGTTGGGCTTTTTTAGTAGTGCCACACAATTGAGGGTGGAGGACCTGATGTAGGTAAGGAGGGAGCGAACGAAGGGGAAATGGAAATTGTGTGCTAAGGCGCTACAAAATAAAGTATTAGATAGTACAAACACTGCTTTAGGGCATGTGTCTAGGGCATTAAAAGTACTCCAAGTAAAAGTATTTTCTAAGAACAAATTGAAAGGCGGAGAAGTGTATTATGAACAGGTAGTACGCTATGTTGTGGGATAATGTCTGTAAAAAGATTATTGTTGTAGCAGTGCTGCTATGTTGAAGATGGCTGCTTGTGCAGTAATAAGTGGCATGGGTGTGGCCCGCTTAAAGTATGTAGGGGAAATTACTCGGCAATGGCAAAACTTAAAGCACAAAAAACTATTCAAATATGGTAGTACGCTACAATATTTGGCAATACTGCGGTAAAAGGCGATTACAGCAGGACTGCAGCTAGGGGTATGGTGGCTGCTTGTGCAGTAACAGAACATGTAGTATGTTTATTAATTTTATTGTTTGGCAAGGTTAAAGCATGTACAGCGATTGTGTATAGCCACGCTGTACTTTGGACAGCACCTGCACAGAATGTAGGGTAGAAAGCCGTATTAGATAAGGGGGGGAGCGAGCGAGGGCGAACGGGGATCCGTGTTAAAGGTGGTACAAGTTAGCCTGCGTGGCAATAAATAAAGTGCTAAATGGTATATCTGCAAGCTTCAAAAGTATGTACATTCTAATTATATATTAAAGGGAAGATTAAAGCTGTAGGAATCTATAAACAAATAGGTAAGGCGCCACCTTGTGGGCTAATGCCCCGATGTAAGAAACTTTTAAAGCAGTGCAACTAGGCTAAACATAACTGCTTGCTCATTCACAGAACACGTGGTAGGTCTATTAATTTATTAGTTGGCAGGGGCTGATACCTATACAACGTTTGTGTATAGCCAAGTTGCACTCTAACGAGTACTAGCACATAATATAGGGTAAACGGCAGATGAGGTGAGGGAGGGAGCAAATAATAGGCGAACGGGAATTAGTGAGCATGGCAGTACAAATTAGGCTCTGCAACAGTGGAAAAGTGCAAAATAGCATGTGGGTGGGCTGCAAAAAATATGTACGGCTAAATGATGTATTAAGGGCACGATGTAAAGTGCAGTAATGTATGAGCAAATCCATAGTACGCTACCTCAAGGAGTAATGGTCTGTTTGAAAAAATTTGTTAAAGCACTGCAACTAGGCTAAAGATGGCTGTTTTTAGTGACAGAACACATGGTCTGTATATTAGTGCGTTGTTGTGGTAGAAACATGAAAACCGTATACTGTAGGTGTATAGGTATGCTTGCCTTTTACTAGCGGCATGTAATGGAAGCAGGAGGGCATGACGGGGGGAGGGGGAGGAGTGAAGGAGCAAGCGAGGGACAAACAGGATTTTGTGTGCAAGGTGCCACACATTAACCTGTAAATTAGTAAAAAAAAGTGCTGGGAAACGTGTTTAGCTTGTGAAAAGTATGTAGGGTACAATTTGTATTTAAAGGCAAAATTAAAGGTGCAGTAGCGTATTAACATATGGGTAATCTGACTTGTAGGGAAATGTTTTGTCTGAAGATCGCTATTGTAGATTTGTGACTACCTTAAGGTAGCTGCTTGTACAGTAACAGAAAGCGTCTTATGCATATTTTTGTATTGTTTTGGCATTGGCTTGAAACCACTACGGCATTTGTGCGAATGCAAAACAGCAAATAGAACAGGCAGATGAACCGAAGGCGCCTTCCAGTCTGGCTGTTTTTTTGTTTGCATTTGTAATGGAAGCTTTTACGGGGACGGGTAAAAGCGCAGCATGTGGTATACGAACCACAACAAGCTGCTTTTAGCGGCTAATTGAGGACGCACAATAGATGGTGTGCTAGATTAGGTTAAGGAATTTGTCTCCTAGAGTGTGACTAGCACTGGTGTGCAATGGAGGGAAAAAGGGCTGTACCAGGGGAAGGGTGGTTGGGGGAGGAAGTGCGCAAGCAAGAGGAACAACAAGCATTGGCCGCGCGGCCGTGAAAGTAACGCGGCCGTGAAAGCGAAAGTGATGGCAGGGACGCGCTCTGTGGTGGGGGAGGGGCAGAGCGAGGCGCTTGGGAGAGCAAGGCTTAATGAGCCATGAAAGCCAGATGGCGGCTGAGCGCGTGCACGCGCTCGTGAACGCAAGCTTGAGGCCAGGAAAAGATTGTAGTAGCACTTTGAAAAGCCACTAACTAAATGTCTCGCAGAGCAGCGCATGCACTGGCTCAGCGAGACCTAAAAAGGTGGCTGGGCCACCTACACGCCCTGTCTTCCAGAAAGGCTGGAGCGCTTCCCCCTGTCACGGCTTGTATTGGACTGTCGGCCATGTTGGAGTCCCGTTCTTCCTCACATCCATATTAACAGTATATTGATGTCAATGGTACACAAGAGAGGACAGACAGAATATCCACAACTTTTTGGCAGATATCCTTATCCACCAACCTCTAAATAACATTCTTAGGGCCATACTTACAAAACGTTTGCACTGGGTTTGTGCCACAAAAGTGACAGAAACGTGCTCAAAATATTTTTTTATGGTGTATAGGTGTGTGCATGGCATGGCTGATTGTGCACCAGCGCTAGGTAGAGTGAATGATAGTGCAGATAAGGCACTTTCATGTTCGCTCCCTGTCACTCAACACAACAACTTTGGGTGATGTGCTGCACTGTGTGACAGTTTTGTAAATCTTAGACTTAGGCTCTGATTCAGAGTTGTACTGTACTGACATGAAAGTAAATCTGCATGAAAATATACCATTATGTAGCAAAATCACACCAGTAGCGTAAGCTGTGGAATGGGAAATTTCCATGTGGAACTGGATTTACCAGTCTTAAAACTACATGGACTTCCCAGTTCTACGGGCATACATTTGTACAAATGTATGCTTCAGGTTCTGGGTGAGTTGGGGAACGGGGGGTGGCCGGAGCACGTCAGGGAAGGAAAGCTAGGTTCTGCCAGGGCGGAGCACTGTATACTCCCCACTGCCAGGAAGACATTTGGAAAGAGGCTTTTGCTGCTTTTGCAACCAATTCTTCATGCACTTTTTCTGTACGGAATTTCTGGTTGGAAAAATCAGATCCAGTGTTCCAACACCTGGGTAAAAACAGGTGCTGGAACACCGGGCTACTCAGGCAGTCTGAGAAGAAATTTCATAGGTAACTTAACTCCGCCGTACTCATAATCAGGTCCTAATTCTATTGATAAAAAGGTAATTATAGTAAAGAAGCAGCAACAAAATCAGCTTGCAAAATGCAATATTAATAGTGGTAGTATTGGCATGATTAAGGAGCACCTTTTTGCCTTACCTTTCTTAGGACTCAGATTCTCAGAAACGGATTCCAAGTGCTTGCTATGGGTCCTGAGCAAGTAGGCCACGCATTCCTTCAGCACTTAACTCAGTGGTAGCGCATGTCAACCAGTCCAAGACTTCTTGGGAGGGAGTTAGGAGAAAGGTATGCACAGGCTCAAGACTGTCCAGACATATACTAGCTTTTATGGTAAAAGTAGTATTTAATATACGAACACAAGGTGAAATATGACATACACAAAAAATACTTTATAAAAGTGTTCCAGCACCACGAGGCACAGCAAGTTCACCCAGGACCCTTCTGGCCAGTGATCAGTCTTACCTGCTCCTATTGGTGTTTCTGGGCAGAAGACACCAGGGCCGTTCAGCACTCCAGTATCACGGTGGACAGGACCTGGTGCGGGCATCAAGCAGCAGTCTATTTGCAGCCAGCAATATTGCTAGTTTTCCCTGCACTCCACAGATCAAGCAGTAAGTTCCTCTGATCTCACTGGTGGGCAGAGGTGGTCGTTTGGCTTCCAATGACCCGATCGAGCCTCATGGCACACAGGACAAAATCCTCAGTTCGTCATGATTCCAGGATAGTCCTGGTGTTGGCCCTCTTTTCACAGATGGTTAAAACAGGGTGACATTCTTTGCTCTTCAAAGCGGCTCCCTTCTTGGCACATGAGATCGCCGACTTATGGTGCACATGGGTGACGGACTGATCAGTGCGACAGCAGCAGTCTTCATTGCAGGCTTCTCTAGCAAACAGGGTCGTCGGCTTTGTTCAGCACCCAGTCGAACGGTGCTACAACAGTTAACTTGGTGGCAGCTCCCTGTGGCATGCTGGGTCACTGACTTACATCAGCACATGGGTAGTAGGCCCAATCAATGCAACAGCAGTTTTGATTCATGGTGGCTTCCTCTGGCATACGTGGTCACCAACTTAACTCAGCACACAAGCAGATGGACCGATCAATGCAACCGCAATTACCCTCAAGGCGGCCCTCCTCTGGCATATGGGGTTGCCCACTTCAATCAGCACATGGGCAGACAGCCCGATTGGTGCAGCAGCATTTTGGATTCACTGCAACCTTCTGTTGTATACGGGGTGGCCGACTTAAATCAGCACATGGGCGGATGGTCCAATTGGTGCAACTGCAATCGTCTCACATCTCACTGTGGAGACCCACTCGCAAGGATTCCCCACTGGAGCTTGCTCCCTCCAGTTACCCTTCCTCCTTTTCACAGTATTCCTCTGGTCTTAACGGACAGGCAGGCGTAGGTGCTCCAGGCTCCAGAACAGGTGGTCTTGAGTTCCCTAGGTGATGTCTTCTCACTCAGCTGGGATACTAGCAGGATTTGATCCATGACCTGGTAAGACAAGGCAGACTTCTTGCTGCACTTCTCCATGTCGAAGTAGCGTGACTGCTGGCTGCTTGACGGTTGGCAACTTGAAAGCTCGAAGCACCCCTTTTTATTATCCACTTCCAGACACAAATGTAATTTAGTGTCTCTGTTTTTGAAGTTCTGGGTGAGGGCTGTGTCCTTTGAAGTGCCCACTCCTCTGTCTTGTCCTTTTACCCAGGAAACAGTCACAGTAGGAGCAACTCCTTTCCAGATAGCCTCACAACACAGACCATGGGAGGGACTCAAGGAGCACACTTGAATGCCATCCCAACTTGTTGTATACTTCATAGGGTGTCCATAAACGGGCTTTCTAGAATCATGACCTTATATAGGCACAATCCAACCTGCCCTTATATAGGCATAAAAACCCAGACCTTATTTAGGCACAAACCGTGCACACCAAATACAGGCATGGTTTCTGACATCCGTCCACCCTAGCGTCTCAACGAGTCCATGAACAGACAGACCCTCTGGCTGCGGGAATTTCCCTTGCCCAGGATTATTGATTTCTTCAAGGACTCATACATTATGCATGAACCTCTTAGTCCCTAAGGGATTCATTCATGACGTCTTTCGCTGCCCAACTCACGTCAATGCTACCATTTTCAGGTATAAATATACCTCCCCCAACCCCTGTAAATCAGAGGAGACCTCGACTTCAGAGGAGCCCGATTCCCGGCCAGACGCACTGAGAAGACGCTGCCCTTCCTGCTCGCAGAGAAACCAGCTTCCAGTGATCTAACTTCCCTTGCGGGGTGTTGGAGTTCGAGTCCGGAAAAGAGATTCCCACCTCTCTCATTCCTAAGGTATGGAGCCGACTAGAACCTAGAGGGACTCTTGGCATACTAGACTCTTGGCATACTAGACTCTTGGCATACTAGACTCTTGGCATACTAGACTCTTGGGATACTAGGCGTAACATACTCTTAGTATAACCTAGTCAGGAATACAGCACCTACTTCTCTCTACACCTAGATAGGTTAGGTACACTGGGGTAGAACTAGGGTAGGAATGCATCGTATGAGTACTCGCATTTTTAGGCTGTGTTATTTTATGTAAATGCATAGATGCTAAAAAGATAATGCTGACGCAGTATTATTTATTTTTACTGCTCATCTTGTACATCATTTATCTCGCATACTGTCTTGTGATCATAACAGCACATCTAATTTACACCAGAAACAAGACTGTTCAATAAAACCTTTTATTGAAACGCCCGTCTGTTATTTCTGTGTAACTCTGAGAATAAGAAAAACATGCACGACTGAGCTGAGTGAAATATTTATCTATTGTTTCTACGACTCTGGGACACATCCTGATTCTGTAAGGGAAACACAGTAGGTCATGTTTTGCGGCAGCCAGAAACTAATCCCTTCTTGTCGTCAAGAAGTTTCTAGTGGCCTCTGAGCTAGCTGGCACAAGTAATTAAGTTTAATATACTCGATAGGGACATACCGACCTTAGTCCTATGTCAAACCTGTAGGATATATTATTCCAATGCGCAGAGCCTATAAGGGAAATAGGAGCTACACTACATGGCGCCCAACGTTTGGTAAGGCAGTAATTCAACGTTAGATACTGAGTAACTCAGCTGTGCACTTTTATTTTTTCTCAGAGACCCCTACCCATATACTCCAAAAGACGTCTGGAGTGGGCAGGGTTAATATCCGCCACGGCTACATAGGGAAGACCTCTATATATTAGCTGTTTGGTTTGCTCAACGTTGAAGGATACACTGTTCCACAATATTGTGCATCTTATCTTTGTTTCCTTGAAACTTGTTATACATTTTTCATAAAACAAAATGACTGAAGACGCCGGAAACGATATAGCTGCGGCTGATCCAGCCCAAGCAGCGTTATTTAACTTCACGGGTTTAAATGAAACCGAAGAGGGTGTCATAGACATTCCTCCAAAATTAAGAAGAGCCATTACTCTAAAACTTATAAAACATGGCCTATCTCCGAGAGGAGGTAGAGCAGTTTTCGTGATTGAGGCACATGAATCCTTTCAGACAGAGGTATTCTATTCATGGGTAATATTTCCTGAATCCAATCCAGTAACTCACTTGTTTAACTTCTACAAAGAAGATGAACAACCAGAGGAATACATTCCTTTCGAGGATATTGAAATTCCATTAACATACCAGGAGCACCAGCTCTGGTTTAAAGGCGCCCTAAAACATCACAGAAATATAACCAGGCTCGGTCCGCTAGGCAGACCAGGAGCAACATGGCCGATTCTAGCCGGCTACACACCACATCCAGACATCGAAATAATGTCAGATGAGGAACTACTTAATCAACTCACAGAGTTAATAAAAATCTACAGACAATTGGTACAATATGTCATGCGGACTTTCACAGTCCAACAACCATTGACACTTCCAAATCAAGCTCCTCCACAGGGGAGTACACTAAAAATTACACCACAGACTCTATACGCAGTCATGGGTAAAATGCCCACTAAGCGGGAGCAAATTCCGTTTTGGATAGCTCAAAAAATTACTCAAATCGAAGCAGTATTTCCAAATACTAGCCCACATGAGAAACACAGAATCCTAACAATCAGTTTACCGATGGGGATCACACCACAACTGGAAGACTGCACCACTTGGGGCTCAGTCTTTGCTGCCATCTACACAAAAACACACGGCATTCCGTCAATAGCGGTAATACCTGATGTCCTAAAACAAATTCAAAACGAATACGGGGCAGAGCCTGCTTTAAATTTAGGTATGAAATTACTGAAAAATTTTGAACAGGTCTCAACAATAATATTGTCAAATATTAAAGGGGAGGCAGCAGCAGTGGCGATTCGACAAAAATTAAGGGAATTCGATGTTACAGAACATCAAACAGAGCTACCCAGAATTATAGAGCAATCTTATGCAGAATTAGGCAGAGATAGTTTGGGTGGGAGACCAGTTAAACCAAAACTATCTGAAAGTCCTGAGAAGGACTCAATTAAACAAACTCCTACATCTTCTAAAAAAAAGTGGGATTCTAACAAACAAAATTCAAACGAGAAAGGTTCTCAATCCCGAGGTAGGTCTCCTCAAAAGGAGCCCTCTGAAAGGAGGTATAACCTCAGGAATAGGGATAATTTGAGAAAACCTGATAGGTATCAAGATACTGATACACGTTCCTCTCGTCCCTTTCAGGTCTCTTCACAGACTTTGGAAAGAAGAGGACGAACAGAACATAGAGAAGAACGCGTGACATCGAAAGACGACAAGCACGCAACTAAAGCTAAAACTAAACCTCAATTCTCCAAAAAGAAGGTAGCAGGTCTAATAGTAAGACATGCCGAGAATACTGAGAAGTCAACTCAGAAACGGGGAATGGGCTCAGACAATGCTGGACAGTGCAGCAGAAGTCACAATAGCTCGCCAGAACCTGATGGAACTTCTGGAGATAGTGGACTTGAATGAGTATATTACAGTAGAGACTGTAGACACCAGGGTTAGTACTCCACAAAGGTTATATGAAATAACACTCCGGATGGAGGGAGACAAACCTAGACAGGTTAAAGCACTTTTTTGGGAAAAACTATCAAAGGGTTATGACATAATTCTAGCAGAAAAAGACTGGCCACCACAATTTGTCAGGGAGTGCCCACACGGCGAGGATATGATTATGCCTGCCTTCTCCAATCACATTCCAATACACTTAAAATATACATATGCCAGAAAATGGGCAGTTGCCCAGGCTCCAGCATTATATAAAAATCATGTAGGATGGGATGAGGACTCACCTCACCATAAAATACATCTGAAACATGAACCTACTGCACAGAGGCAGTATCCTATTAAGCAAGAAGCTAAAAAACAGGTCAGGGAGATCTTAGATCAACTTGAATACCAAGGGGTGATTGAAACTTGCACCTCATCCATGAACAATCCTTTGTTTCCTGTCTCCAAGCCAGACAATACATATTGTCTAGTTTTGGACTACAGACACCTAAATACTTGTTCTAAAACTTTTGCAGTTCAAAATGCACACAGCACAGCATTAATGAATAACATTGTGCGTAAAAAATATAAAACCACATTAGACATCTCAAATGGTTTCTTTTGTCAAAACATAGCACCTGAAAGCAGGTACTTAACGGCATTCTCCATAATGGGGACCCAGCGTCACTTTTGTCGACTCCCACAAGGGTTCAAGAACAGCCCAGGCTTATTCTCAGCGAGAGTAACGGAGTTACTACAAATCTATGACAACGAGGCATTGTCCTATGTCGATGACATCTATCTGACAGACGATGACTTGGTAAAACACTTGAACAGGGTGAGCACCATTATACTGGGATTCGCCTCTGAGGGCTACAAGTTCAACTTTAAAAAGTCCCGAATTGCCCATCTCAATGTCCTATTTTTGGGATATGAGCTTTCAAGTGAAGGCAAGAGCTTGGCAGCTAACTTTCTAGAGAAATGTGCGCTGATCCAACCTCCTAAGACGCTAAAAAACTTACAATCAATCCTGGGTTTCCTCAATTTTGGCAGAACATACATTCTAAACTACGCAGAAAGAGTTAAACCTCTCTACGCACTAATAAAACCTGATTTTTCATTCAAAAACTGGACACAGGAACACACAGAAATTTTGCGTTCACTCCAAGCTAACATGTTATCAACAAATCACTTAGAAACACGAGTAAGTCAAAGAAATTTAGTGATTCGAATAATTTCGGGTCAATGTGGATTCACTTACTTAACCTTTAATGAGGGTGAGAAAGTACCAATCGCATACAAATCACATTTGTACACACAGGCAGAAATGCGTTTCAGTTCAACTGAAAAAATTCTAACAGCAGTTCAAACAGCTGTAGCAAAAGAAAGAGCCTTAGCCCAAGGGAAACGCATAATTGTCGTCACTCCGGTACCGGCTTTAGAAGCTGTGACCAAAGCGAGCATTCCAAATGCTAAAGCTTTACATCCGAGATGGATACAATGGGTTAATTCTCTTGCTGCAACTGATGTTGAATACGTTTTTGATCCAGATTTAAAAACACAGGCATTTCTCCAATATGAACAAGAATGTCCTCTGCCCACTGAGATTCTGCCTCTCGATCAGTATGAATTCGTAATTTACACTGACGGATCCGCACAGCCCGCAACAGGGAGTAAGCAAGCTTACAGTGCAGCGTGTGCTATCGTTAAAGGTCGCATGCGAAATGGCATCTTCAGACCTATGGTCACAAAAACTCAGTCACTAGGTGATTGTACAGCTCAGCGAGCTGAACTACAGGCATTCAAACTGGCACTTGAAAGTACGGATCGAGAATTCCTCACATTGATAGTGTGCGATTCCTACTACTGTGTTCAGTCGTATAATGATTATATACGAACCTGGCTTGAAAATGGTTTTAAGGATGCAAAAGGTGGCACAATTAAGCACAAACTGCTTTGGGAACAAGTAGTTCTGTTGAAAAACGAACTACCAAAGGCTCACGTGATTCACACACTGAGTCATCAGCGTGATGGCGTTCACGTTGCAGGGAATTCATTGGCTGACGAAGCCGCAAAGGGGGCTGTTCAGACGGCTTCCGTAGCTGCGATCACACGTTCGAAAACAAAAATAGACGGTGAGATAATGTTAGCTGTCAATGCTTCAAGCAAAGGCAGCAGTGCAGCGTTACCGAAAAAGTTTCCACTCAAGTACTCTTATGTAATTGATGCGAACAACGTTCCTTTTGCTCGAATCCCTGGAGTGGGGGATAGGGTAATTCCAAACAAGGAACGTAGATTAGGACTAATCCTAGCAGCACACGAAGGGATGGCTTCTGCCCATGCAGGTGTTTCTGCGACAGTATCTTTACTCAAGCAAAGATATTGGTGGCCTGGCATTCGGAAACAAACTAAGAACTATGTTTTAGAATGTGATATTTGCCAACAGATGAAAGTCTCAACAGTGAAACGTCCTGCGCAGACACCCTTGTTAATTTCAGACAAACCATTAGCTTGTGTTTACCTGGACCACTGCGGTCCCTTGCAAAGGGACGGTAATTATAAATACATCATGGTTGCAGTGGATTCATGCTCTAGGTTCCTATGGTTATGGCCTCAGCGCTCAGCTGACGCTCGAACTGTTATAAAAGATTTGCGAGTCTTTATCGGCACATACGCAATAGGCACGTTTCATTCTGACCAGGGTCCTGCGTGTAGCTCTAGGGCTTACAAGGAGGCCATGGCCAGTCTGGGCGTTGCATTGCGGTACTCCTCTCCATTCCATCCTGAGGGAAATTCTGTTGTGGAAAGGAAAAACCGGGACATAAAGCAGTCTATAACAGCTAGGGTATTAGGCTCGGGTGATGGGTGGGTCAAACACCTCAATAGCGTCCAGCGCTCTCTTAATAATTTGCCAAGAAGTTCTCTAGGGGGAGTCACTCCATATGAGGTCCTATTTGGGACAAGAATGTGGGTTCCAGACTTAGAACACGTAGGCACAGTGGTGGAAAACAAAGAATTTGATATCAAAGATCGTTTGGCTGTTTTACAGGAACTTAACAAGTTAAGAACGAAACAAAGCAACGTATCCTTACAGCCAACCACCACTGGGGAAAAATCGGCGGTCCCAGCAAGGCCTGTCTGGATTCCAAAAGTTGGGGATCTAGTCAGAGAAAAAATCGCGGACAAGAAGGAATTTGGACCTTCTTACAGACAACCGGTACCTGTTCTAGCTGTTCAAGGAACAAGGACAGTACTTCTGCCGCCCCTTGCTGGAAGAAAGGAGAAAAGATTTGTGTCCATCAACCTCATCAAACCACAACATGTGGCCAATACTAAGCAGTAGGCCTCGTGGACTCCGACCTAGTAGCAGACGCACTCCTCTCGCTACTATTCAAGAGGTTCAGACTGAAAGACTGATCACGATCGAGAATTCGGCTGTAACAAATGAAGGACTAAGCAACCAAGCTATGGAACTCATTCCTCTTGACAACCAAGTTACAGTTCGTCCAAATACACCTGTCTACACCAACGTGACACGTGAAGAACTGGTTCCTGTGATTTCAACGAATCCTGATGCAATTCCAACAATTGACAGAACTGCTTCTGGCTATTTCATTGACTTTGATACGTTTTCAGAGGATCCAAGCGAACCTGAAACGACGCCAGCGTCATCTAAATTCAAGCAGCAAGTACAAGACTTTATTCACTTTATGAAAAAGACTTATCTGGTTTCTCCATGGATTGAACTCTGGATTACATCTGGACTTTTTGTTTTTCTGCTCTGGCTAGCTTTGGTAACAACTGTAAGCGTACTAATAGGTGGCAGATACATCCATGTGAACATTGAAGGAAAAGACATAAATGTGCTTTTGAAACCACATAAATCTTCCCATCGTGAAGCAAGAGACTTGTCATCAGTAAACATCACAGCGGTTCGTATACAGGATGGTATAGTGTGGGACAAAACAGATTATGAAATCTTCGGTCCAAGTGAACAATTGAACATTCCACATTTGTTTAAAATTTCACTAAGTGATTTAATAACGTCCAGTACCTATTCAGATGATTGGGACTTAGAGACTGTTCAAGATATAATGTTTGATCTAGAAAAATCTGCTGCATTTTCTAAAAATGAATTTTTAGAAGGTTCGACCGATTACGAAGAAATGTTTTGTTATAACCATTATGGTCATCATTATTTGCACAAAACTGCATATCCAAGAAATGTGTTTATGTTTAATCAATGGGAACACTGTCCTACACCACCACAAGGTAGTTCGAAAACATTTGCTAGTAAATTTACATATTTTTCAGGTTATAATACATCTGATCCAGAAACGTTTTACTTTAGAAATATGAACAAGACAGGACTGAAAATTATGTTATCCAATACAAAACAGATTTACTCTGACGCATTTATTGCCCAACTGTCTACACAGGGTTTCGACTTATGGAAAGACACAATTGAGACAAAAACTGTCTGGGGTAGTAAAGATTGGCAAGTCCAGGGTATAGAAGCACTATTTAGAGCCTGTATAATCCCTGAACAAATACTGTTTTTGAATGACACCGTCCAACAGACATCTTGTCTTGGATTCGCCAAGATAAAAGAGATGAAAACACCTTCTGTGCCAACACCTGCCAGTGATAACAATACAAAGGCAGTGGTGACAGTTGACGATATACTACAACTCAACAGAACAGATCCAAATTGGAAAAAATGGTTGATCTGGCCCACAGACATGAATAACTGTCAGGAAAGGTTCTTGAACAAAACTCAGGGCTTTGCTATTCATAGGCCAGACCCAAGATACGTCCAAAGACAACATCCGGGGGTAGTAACAACATACAGTGTAGGGAAATTATGCCTCGATTGGCTGCATAAATCTACACTACAGGATGTGAAACAACACTTAACCTTACTTGCACATGACGCAGATCTTAGGGAATTCTTGCTTGGACCAAGAAAACCGCGTCAAAAACGTTTCATATATGCCGGTATCTATGCTGCTTATAACGAAGCATGGAAAGTGTCACAGATGGAGGCTGCAGAACGAATACGTGAACTTGATCGTATTAATTTAGAGAAAACACTCACTGTAGTCGACAATGGGTTAACAACTTTGTCCTCCAGGATTTATTCATTGGATGGCATTGTATCCTCTGCTATCGACATTCTAGAACAAGATTTGGCTATGTTACAACAAGGTCAATCTCAATTACGTTCTATAGTGTTATTGACATGGACGCTGCAATCATTGCGAGAGGGCTATGTGCCTTGGCGTTTCATCAACACGTCGTCTCTGTTTGCAGAATACAATTTAACTGATAAACAGATCGAATTGGCACAAAGAGGAGCAAAGTATACAGTGCTAAGCATTGAAAAAATTGACAAATTACCATTCACGGTGGCAGAAAAACCAGCTACAGAATGGCTTATTCATGGCAAAATAACATTACCTGTGACAACTTTTCAGTTTCAGTATTGTCTCAGACAGATGCTAGCAGGCAAATATGAAAGGTTGGGTAAGGAATACATTAAGACATCTTGGAATTTACCGTATACACATAAATGTTGGAGTGGGGATCGTGAAGTGTTTCTTAGCGGTATTAACTGTAAACATGCACTGACCGGTTCACTCATATGTCAGGACATTATTTTACATGGAGCTTGTAATGGTTCTGTGGCAAACCTGTCTTGTCATCAGCACGGTTCACCAGCTGCTGTGATTAATCCAACGTTTGGACAACTTTCTAACGGGAGTTACCTCATGTTGAATGATCAGAGCTGCTGTGGAATGTTGCCCGGCATCCCATATCTGGTAACGGTCAACTCCAGGGTCACTTGCTGTATGCAAGTATTGTTTCCCCCAATAGACACAGTCAGGGAGTCGCCTTTATGGCCTTCGCTGGATGTCTCTTTTATAAGATTTGATACTTTAAGCAGAATGAAAGCCATGCTTTTACAGCAAACAGTGCCTTTGACCTCGTCCAAAGAAACGTATGATCTACAAATTGCAAGGACTTCGGCAGAGATACAGACCTTAATACGTACAAACTGCCCTATACATTTCGTAGAAATGTTATCACGTATCTTCAACATGTCAGATACAACAGGAATTGTACATGTATTTAAGAGCATTTGCACCGGTCTCTTAGCACCGTTCCAGGCAATAATTGGAATCATTCCGAACTTTGCACATTCGGTGTTTGGTGGCATACCATTGATTCTAGCACTTGTTGCAGGAATTCTATTCATCTTTCTGCTATTGCGCTATGGCCAGCCGTTTCGCAGCAATAACTCCGAGCGAAATGGAGAGAACTCTCCTTGAAAGAAAGTGCCGTGAGCGGATAGTACAGCTACTAGGCATGACTCGTCTACGGGACCTTAGTACAACATGGTTCCTGTCATTCCGACCAATCTGGCAAGATTGCATCTTACCTGTTCTACGCTGCCTGCTATGCGGTGAAGAATGCGTGTTGGACGCATGTCTAACATATCCATCAGCTGCGCCAAAGGACGTCGATACTTTGCTGGTCCCGATAACGGTCCATGCTTCGTGTTGTCCCCAGAGGCTCCCAATACTGATGTCAGCATTCATTGAGATCTCACAGACGCCTCCTGCTGCTGAGGTACGAGAAACAACTCCAGGCACACAGGTAACGCCGGACGCGAACATTGCTGCAGCAGCTTATGCTGAGGGCGATGCTTCCCATCTTTGTGCGATTAATCTCTTACATGAGGTGTTCGAACTTACACCGACAACAGTGGATGATGTTTTGTCTATTGAAATAGATGATCTCCTGTTTACACCAGACCCGTAAACTGACTCTGATTCGGCATATTATGTTCCAGTACTACAGCAACAATTTTGGCCTTCATTTTTCAAAGACTTGGAACTTTACCAAATTTGAACTTTGTCCCATTTCTCCAACGAAAATGGCACTTCTCTCTGCTTACAGTAGAACTAGCCTTATAATACAGACTTGGCAGTACTTCCGGGGACACTTAGTCATCTTATGTGTCTAGAACATTTTCATTTAACTACATGACAGGAAATGGCTTTGTTTTTGTACAAACTTATCGAGCATTTTTTCGTCATATGTAAATATTGCTTTTTATAACATTTTGTTTGCATTTAATTTCATACTTTATGCAGGTACTAAAAAGCATTGAGTGGTGATGTACAGAAACATTTGCATTTTTAATCTGTTTTTTAAATGCTTTTAGGATATGTTTTAATATGCGGTACTCTAATATAATGTTTAGCATTTTTAGATGTTTTGGCATTTTAGTATCATTGTTTCCACGAAAGAGGAGTGGGTGTTGTATACTTCATAGGGTGTCCATAAACGGGCTTTCTAGAATCATTACCTTATATAGGCACAATCCAACCTGCCCTTATATAGGCATAAAAACCCAGACCTTATTTAGGCACAAACCGTGCACACCAAATACAGGCATGGTTTCCGACATCCGTCCACCCTAGCGTCTCAACGAGTCCATGAACAGACAGACCCTCTGGCTGCGGGAATTTCCCTTGCCCAGGATTATTGATTTCTTCAAGGACTCATACATTGTGCATGAACCTCTTAGTCCCTAAGGGATTCATTCATGACGTCTTTCGCTGCCCAACTCACGTCAATGCTACCATTTTCAGATATAAATATACCTCCCCAAACCTCTGTAAATCAGAGGAGACCTCGACTTCAGAGGAGCCCGATTCCGGCCAGACGCACTGAGAAGACGCTGCCCTTCCTGCTCGCAGAGAAACCAGCTTCCAGTGATCTAACTTCCCTTGCGGGGTGTTGGAGTTCGAGTCCGGAAAAGAGATTCCCACCTCTCTCATTCCTAAGGTATGGAGCCGACTAGAACCTAGAGGGACTCTTGGCATACTAGACTCTTGGCATACTAGACTCTTGGGATACTAGGCGTAACATACTCTTAGTATAACCTAGTCAGGAATACAGCACCTACTTCTCTCTACACCTAGATAGGTTAGGTACACTGGGGTAGAACTAGGGTAGGAACGCATCGTATGAGTACTCGCATTTTTAGGCTGTGTTATTTTATGTAAATGCATAGATGCTAAAAAGATAATGCTGACGCAGTATTATTTATTTTTACTGCTCATCTTGTACATCATTTATCTCGCATACTGTCTTGTGATCATAACAGCACATCTAATTTACACCAGAAACAAGACTGTTCAATAAAACCTTTTATTGAAACGCCCGTCTGTTATTTCTGTGTAACTCTGAGAATAAGAAAAACATGCACGACTGAGCTGAGTGAAATATTTATCTATTGTTTCTACGACTCTGGGACACATCCTGATTCTGTAAGGGAAACACAGTAGGTCATGTTTTGCGGCAGCCAGAAACTAATCCCTTCTTGTCGTCAAGAAGTTTCTAGTGGCCTCTGAGCTAGCTGGCACAAGTAATTAAGTTTAATATACTCGATAGGGACATACCGACCTTAGTCCTATTTCAAACCTGTAGGATATATTATTCCAATGCGCAGAGCCTATAAGGGAAATAGGAGCTACACTACAAACTGATATAGCCAAACAAATGGTTACCAATGGGTCCGAGGTCTATGCTTTATGATTCTCTTATTAGTCTCATCTCCTTCCTCAGGCGTGCCCAAGCCCCACTGACAAGAGTCCTGTTTCAGAATCAAAGATAACTTTGAAGTGTACCAAAGAGCCTGGTTCATCTTTCCTCCATTGTGTGTCCTACCCACCTCTCATGAATGTTGCTAAACACAAATGTGTCAGGGGGCTCCTCCACATGCCTCCTCAAATGATCCTGGGCTCCCAATATGAAACCCAAAAGTTTCCACGTGTTGTGCCTCCCATTTTTTTGTATAAATTTGTTTATTTATTTTTTCATTATTGCATTTCACCTCAGGTTACACAGTTTTATTACATTTCCAATTTGACTCAATAATTCTCCCTGAGCAGGTTTGTAGCGAAGCATGTCTAAATTAAACATCAAAATCTTACTCAACATTGTAATAATGGCTTCGCTAGCCTAGTGAATATATGACAGGGTTATTTGCGACATAACATTGATGTAACAAGAAAAATAACACATTGACTCCTGTTCTCGAAGTTATAACATGAAAACAGTGCGACACGGTGCACATCATATATCGTCCTGCTATGGGGTCTGTTTGCCTACGCACGTGTTGTGCCCCCCATAGGCATCTATACATCCCTGCATGCACACACAAAACAAACATGCAGACTCTCATGTTTCGCACCCCTTACAGGCACACATACATCTCAGCATGCACACTCAGACACGCATGCTGGATTCCATATATTCCACCACTCACAGTACATATACATCCCAGTGCCCACACACAAGACCCTTGCAGTGGCTTCCCTGTATTGCACCACTTGCAGTACACATACATCCCATTGCCCATATGCAAGAGATGTGCGCTGACCTCCTTGTATTGCCCCCTCATGGTACACAAACATCCCAGTGTGCCCATACGAAACGTGCTCTTTCTGTTGCCACATCCAATCTAATGTAGGCCAAGGGTGAGGTTTTTTTATTAAATTTTCCAGAACAACACATAACACCAAACCATACAATACAATAATTGGCAGCGGGCATAGCGTGGAAGAAAAAAAATAATAGTAATATTGTTAAAAGAAAAGAGGTATAATCAGTGGCAACAGCAGCAACACTATGCCCATCAGAAGAGAGGCACCAGAATAGGCAGAGCCTGCAAGCCCTCTTAAACACAATTCTTACATTACAGCAACAATGCATTGCTACCTCCCCGTGTAAATAAACCAGACGAGTACCTCCCCAATGAACCCCAACCCACAACAGGGGAAACGATCAGAGCATGAAGGCAGAGCAACCCAGAGGCTGCTAAGGGGAGCTTCCTGGATCAGGCCCGTCAGCCCAGCCCTCAGGACTGGAGTAAGTCCACCTGAAGGAGACTCGTCTAAAATCCCAAAGCCCCCACGGTCCACACGTGGATAGTCCAGCAAGATAGAATCCCATGAAGGTAAAATCGGCACCTTCCTCACTCCCTTAATCTCCTCGCGGTAAATCGCATCCCTTTCACAGTCCACCCACTTCACCAACTCTAGCCACCATCATTATACATCAGAACCACGGACGGATTTCCAACTCATAGTCAGCTGTCTGCGGGCAAGGATCAAAGCCAGATCTAAAAACCTATTGGTGACTTTCCTAGCCACCTTTCTTTCATGGAGGCTGTTAGAAATGGGATTTCTGGTTGGCTAGGGCATGCGCCTAAGCCAGGCAGAAACCCCCACTCTAGTCAGGGCAAGGGAGTTACACGCTGAAGATAACCCCTGCTCACCCCCTTGGTAGCTTGGCACGAGCAGTCAGGCTTATCCCAGAGGCAATGTGTAAAGCGTTTGCCAACACACACACAGCAGCAACACACTAGGCACACTACAAAAGAAACTCCACACAAGGTTATATAAAAATAGCCTTTGTATTATCCAAAACACATTAGAATCATAATCACACATATACACTGTGCCAACTGGCACTAGGCAATATTTACAGGGGATTATATACACCTGACAGGGCCAATCGGGCCACTGTCAGAACCATCAGAATCACACATGTCACAAGTAGTAAATAACGCAACCAGTAACTACTGGTATAATAATGACCTCAGCATAATATCACCTTAGGCATAAAACACATTACGCATAACCATCCTAAGCATAACATTAGCATAAAACACAGTATGCAACCATCATTTTAGGCATCACCATAAAAATAACCCCAGGCCAACTGGCCTTCTGTGGGGCTCAAATGCCCTCTGTCCAAAATGTCAGGACGCGATCCTAGGGCTTTCCAAGTGCCCTTTTGCTGCCAATGCAGCCAAGGCAAAGTGCGCAATGCGCTGGGGCAGAGGAGTGTATCTCACTCCTTTATCTCAAGAAAAAGAAGAATGCCCCACGTTGCAGCTGCCCGCTCTCTCTCTTGCGGTGCAGCTGGAAATTAGGCTTTGGCACCACTGTGCCTCCTGAGCCCCCGTTACCGGGGCTCTCCCGGTGCCACTCCCTGCACCACAACTCTTCAAAAAGGACTCGGCACTCACTGTGCTCTGGGGGCAGCCCCAACCGGGACTCTACAACCCAAAATTGTCCCCTCTGCGCAGCTGCCCGCAACTGCGGCGCAGCTGAGAAAACCAACAAGTACTGGCACTCACAGTGCCTCAGGAGCACCAACACGGCTCCGCGCTCAGCCCCCACCCACCGGGGCTCACTGGCAGGCTTCAGGCACCGACAATGTACCTCGACAGTCCTTGCTCCACCGGGACTTCTCCGGACTCCGCCCGGTCCCTTTTCCTAGGACACGGGACTTCGACGTGGAGCCCGCGAGTCTCCGGACGGCTTCCCCACGGCAGAGGGAGGCAGAAATGGCACCCGCGAGGCTCCGGTCAGCTGACGGCAGGCCCCGCCCGCAGTCAGGCAGCTGACGCCTGGCTTCCGGGTCGCGCTCGTCTCGGCGGCGGCTCACTTTTCGGCTACCAAGTGCGGGGCAGGCTCCCGCCGGTAAATACACAAATGCGGGGTGGGCTCCCGCCAACAGGAGCACACAACAGCGGGGTGGGCTCCCACTCTTCAATTTTGGCAAATGCGGCGGAGATCAACGAATGCGGGCTGGGCTCCCGCTTTCTCCTCAAAGTACTGGGGAATCTCCACACCGGGATTGCCTCGTAAGGCAGCGCACAATGCGGGGTAGGCTCCCGCTCTAAAGGACACAAATGTGGGGTGGGCTCCCGCTCCACTCGGAGGCAGTGTGGGGGAATCCCCATGCTGGGATTCCCTCGAGGCAGTTTTCAGCCCAGCGCTGCAGGACACACGCACTCCGCTTTTCCTAGGCAGGATTGAAGTCCCCCTCTCTGGGGCTCCAGTAATAAAGATATAGCACTCACGAGGCGCTAGAGAAAAGTTTCAGGGGCACAAGGCTGGGCCCAGGCAGGTGAGCTCACAGGGCCCTCCAGCAGGGAGGCAGTCCCTCGTGGCGGTTCATCCTGGGGCCCAGCAACAGCAAGTCCCAAGCGCAAGGAAAGCACAACTCATGGGGTCACAGCCCCAGTACTTATACAGCATTTTCCTTTGTTCTGCCCTTGGCACAGGGCTTGGGGGAACCAGCCTCAACTGGTTCTGGGGGGTTTTGGAGCACTCTGTTTACAGGGCTCCTCTTCCCCTTTGTCAGGTGGGGGCTCGGTCATCTGACCACCACAGGGGGGCGGAGCCAGCATTCACCTAGGCAGACACAGACCTATTCAGCGTCAGGGGACTACTCCTCCCACTACTCCAAATGCAGATCCCCTATTCAGCCTAGCGCTGACTCACCCTGCCCTCCCTGGAGCCACACACACCTCACCAGCCCCTGTCACACCAGAGCCAGACATGCAATACACATCAGGCAGGCAGACACATAGCACACAGAAATGCCAACTTCTAAAAGTGGCATTTCTACAATAGTGATAATAAATCTGCGCACACCATTGCGCATCATTTATTATTACTATTCCAACCATACCAAACTTGACCACGCTGCTCCTCTCATATCAGGAATTACCACTGAAACACTTATCAGGGAATCCCCAATGCATTCCTATGAGAGGGCAGCCTCACAGTAGTGAGAAACCAAAATGGCTATTTGTCACTACCAGGACATGTCACACACTTACGGTACATGTCCTACCTTTTACCTACAATGCACCCTGCCCATAGGGCTAGCTAGGGCCTACCTTAGGGGTGACTGACATGCAGTAAAAGGGGGGTCACAGACATGGCACACACTTTAGGTGCCACGTCACAGCGGCAGTAACACTGCGCGCACAGGCCCTGCAATGGCAGAGGCCTGAGACAGGTTTGAAAGGCTCTTTGGTGGGTGGGGCAATCAGCGCTGCAAGCCCACCAGTAGCATTTAATTTACCAGCCCCGGGTATATGAGATACCACTTTACAAGGGACTGACCGGTAAATTAAATATGCCAAACAGGTGTAGACCAATCTTACCATGTTTACCAGAGAGAGCACACGCACTTTACACTGGACAGCAGTGCTAAAGTGCCCAGAGTCCTAGAACCACCAACACCATGTCAGAAAAAAGGCTAGGAGGAAAGCAAAAAGTTCAGGGCTGACCCTGCAAAAAGGGCCAAGTCCAACAGAGGTCCAGCAAGCACAGTTGGGGACTAAGGTGAAAGTTACTATTCGTGGCCTTCCGAACCACTTGAAGGACCGTCGTCCATTAAGGCAAAAGGGGGCAGGACCAGACCATGTGGAAGAAATCTGCATCATCGGGGGCACTCTGAGGTCGCAGCCGGAACCATGGCATGCAGCCGGCAGGTCATGTAGGCCCGATGAAGATAAAAGAATTCAATACATTTGCAGCTGGCATTTCTAGACACTTTAGAACCAGAGTCAATTACCCTCTGCCAGGATGAATCAGTTATAGGCACCCCCAGGTCCTCCTCCTAATGCAACCATTAGACCGTGAGATCCGGCCGCGCCACCTACATCAAAGTCCTATAGAGTAACGTGACTACTTTCGTCCGCCCTATAAGACGGAAAAGATGGAGTAAACACTCATGCTCCGGGGGTTCCTCAACACCAGAGCCCCACTACTCACATATTTTGTGAGTCAGGGCACCATGAAGTATAAAATGGCCCACTGGGAGATCATAGAATTCTTGTGTCTGAAAAAGAACACATTTCCCCTGCAAAAAGATCACCCAGGACATCAATCCCAGCTGCTAGCCACTCATGGAGTCCTGACCAGTATAGCAACAGTAGCAATCCATCCAACTCCCGAAAGAATTTTTGAGGCAGTTCCAGCAGGAGGGCCGCAGACAAGTAATGGAGACAGGGCAGTATCACCATCTTTGAAACAGCCACGCGGCCACTCACCGATAAAGGCAATGTATTCCAGAAGGCAATCGCTCGCCCGAAGTTTCCCTCACACAACAAGTCCGGGGAGCGGTAACCAGCTACACCAAGGTATTGAAACGTATGTCTCACACATCATAACATCGGAGCTGTGGGAATAGGACTGTGCTTAGGCACATCACTCCTCAAGGGATAAACACAGGATTTATTCCATCTGACCTCCAGTTCCGAGTTCACCCCAAACACGGACAAAGCCTCCATCACCTCCCTGAGGTCAGTATACCTTTTTCTCAGATATGACACATCATCTGCGTACAGAGAGAGGCATGTGAAATCAGATGCAAGGCATTAGCCTTGGTAATGAGGGCCCCGGCGGACCGTGCAAGCAAATGGTTCCATGGCTAACGCAAACAACATAGGTGATAAGGGGCAACCCTGCGGAGTGCCCAGTTCCACCACAAAGGCCTCTGAGATCAGGGTACCAGTACGGATCCTAGCTAAGAGGTTACTGTAGAGAAGCTTCGTCCTCTTGACAAAGTGTAAGCCCAAGCACATGCCAAACAGGGTAGCATAGAGAAACTCCCAACGGAGCAGGTCAAATCCCTTCCTAATATCCACCGAGATGACCAGTGCCTCCGGTGGCAGCCTCTCCAGATGGTCTAATGCAAGTAACAATGTTAGGCATAGTGCTACGCGTGGCAATAAAGCCAGCCTGGCAAGGATGAACTAGAGAGCAAATATGCAGAAGCAAACGAGTCACCAATACCTTACTCAAGATCTTGTAGTTGGCGTTGAGCATGGAAAGGGGGTGGTAAGAATCAAGAAATAGAGGGTCTTATCCTTCTTTGGAACCGATATAGTAGCAGCATCCCGCAGTGAGGACGTAAGTTGACCACGCTGCCAAGAATAATTCAAAAGCACCACAAGCATTGGGACTAAGTTCGAAGTGAATGCTGCGTAAAATTCTATTGGTAAACCATCAAGGCCAGGCATGTTACCCCTCGCCATTTTCTTAATTGCCCCACACATCCTGCTCGGTAATATCCGCACCCAGTTGATCCACCACCACCGACTCAAGCGACACTGGGGATGCATCCGCAATATAATTCAGCATTTCCACCTCACTACTCACTGCCCCGGAGGAGTACAGATCATGATAGTGCTGCAGGAACACCTCATTGATCTCCTCCTGCTTACAGGCATCTCACCCAAGGAATTGCACAGTTGAAGTTTAGTGTAACCACTCCGAACATCCCGCAAAAGCCATGCAAGCATCCTGCCCGATTTATCACGCTCTGCGTGGGCCCTGGCCACATAAGCCTTATAATCAAAGCAACAAAGGCACTCAACCAATTTAAACAGCTTCTCCTGCTCCTCCAGGAGGCGCCCCCTCTTATCCAAAGTCCCCTCCAGCCCACAAGAAAGATCATCCAACACCACCTCTTGCCGCTGAATAGCTGAAAGTAGCTGAGTATGTACCCCCACCCTACTGGAAATACAATACACCCAAATCACCACCTTCATGGCCTCCCATTCCACCTCTACCAACAAAGCTGAGACAGCATTATCACGCCAGTACTGTAAGATGTGCTTCCTCAATAAAACCTGTAAGGCCTGCTCATCCAGTAGTGCCAGACCAATGTGCCAGGTAGGCACACTAGGCCTAGGTGAGGACAATTGAAACGTGCCCAACACGGCAGCACAATCACAGTACGTTTTCGCTAAATACTCCACCCCCACTACCCTGCCATAGAGTGCTCTGCACTATAAAGCCTTTCAAGCTGAACCTCAAGATCATGGAGGCCAGAGAGGTAGGAGTATACACAAACCTCTGGGTGTCTCACCCGACAACAGTCTACCAGATCCCGCTGTTCAGCCCACAAGCGGGCAGCCGCAGCCAGCCTGCCCGCAGGTGGGCCACGTAAGGGCAGGTGTGATCTATCCAGGCTCAAATCCACCACACAGTTAAAGTCGCCCCCCACCATAGGGGACCATAAGCAATAGCAGGGATGCCAAGCCGATGAGGAACGATGACTGATCCACATTTTGTGCATAGATATTCAAGAGGTCTATATCCCTGCCATCCAGGCTCCCCAACACCAGGACATAGCGTCCCTGAGGGTCCGTAACAGCCCTGTGCAAGCAGAAGTGGACCCTAGGCCTGATCCAAATGAGAGCATCCTGTGAAAAGGCAGAGTAAGAAGTAGCATAAAGCTGGTCCCGCCAGCGCCCCCCAAGGGCGCAGCCCTCAACTTCTGTAAGGTGGGTTTCCTGACAGCACATTATAACTCCTAGAGGGGGAAGAGAGACCCTGCACATTCCATGTAAGCAACTTAACTTGTGTAGCCATGAATAACAGGCTAGGAGAAGAAACGAACACCCGGGGACCCCACCATCTGTTCCTCACAAAACCAGGAGGGCTCCACTGTACCATATACACCTCACTAAGACCTCATACACTCCATCTCCATCTCCCAAATAAATACACAACAAAACACCTTCAAGGACTGAGACATACACCAACTTTTTCAAACAGCATACCACACAGGCCCGACTAGAAGCTAACTAACAGCCAAAAGGCCAACTAGATCCTTAACGGAAAATGTATACGTGGGAATGGAGTCTCCACCAAGAGATATAACAGTTCAATAGGATTAGTCCCGCAGCCCCGCTCTCTCGAACCCCCCCCCCCTCCCGGACCACCCAGACAGGAGTAAAAAAATTAAACATAAGCAATCAGCCATATAAGCAACCCACCTTCATAATACTGTACTAAAACAAGGCAAGACACCCATAGAGTACCGAGACAGGTATCTCAGACCAAATCGCCCAAAAGTGACTCCCAGCAAAGTGTTTTCAAGTACAGGAGTAGTGGAGTCCTCTGACTCCGAAGCGGAAGACTGGTATTCTGGAGATGAGTGTCGCAAGGAGTCCCTGCCAGCCCTCAGAAATAGCAAAACCAAAGGGGATGATGGACGGAGTGTTGAACGTTGCAAGCACTCACCCCCAGTCAACTGATCTGGGTTTAATCCATCATCATTCTTTAGCTCACTCCGCCACCCCAGTTCAGACATGGCCATATGCAAATCAGTCTAACCCTGTGCCTCATGGGAACAGTCCAGCCCGAACTGCCAAGTCATGTCTTCCCTGGACCGGAAACAGCATCCTGGGACCGGTTTCGGGTTCATAACCCTCATCAGCCAGGCTATCTTGAATCCAGTGGCAAAGTGAGCAAGGGACCCACGTCTGGGCATACCCTGCCAACTTAGGGCAAACATAGCAAAACCAAAGGGGATGATGGACGGAGTGTTGAACATTGCAAGCACTCACCCCCAGTCAACTGATCTGGGTTTAATCCATCATCAGTCTTTAGCTCACTCCGCCACCCCAGTTCAGACATGGCCATATGCAAATCAGTCTGACCCTGTGCCTCATGGGAACAGTCCAGCCCGAACTGCCAAGCCATGTTTTCCATGGACCGGAAACAAGCATCCTGGGACCGGTTTCGGGTTCATAACCCTCATCAGCCAGGCTATCTTGAATCCAGTGGCAAGTGAGCAAGGGACCCACGTCTGGGCATACCCTGCCAACTTAGGGCAAACATAGCAAAACCAAAGGGGATGATGGACGGAGTGTTGAACATTGCAAGCACTCATCCCCAGTCAACTGATCTGGGTTTAATCCATCATCATTCTTTAGCTCACTCCGCCACCCCAGTTCAGACATGGCCATATGCAAATCAGTCTGACCCTGTGCCTCATGGGAACAGTCCAGCCCGAACTGCCAAGCCATGTCTTCCCTGGACCGGAAACAAGCATCCTGGGACCGGTTTCGGGTTCATAACCCTCATCAGCCAGGCTATCTTGAATCCAGTGGCAAAGTGAGCAAGGGACCCACGTCTGGGCATACCCTGCCAACTTAGGGCAAACATAGCAAAACCAAAGGGGATGATGGACGGAGTGTTGAACATTGCAAGCACTCACCCCCAGTCAACTGATCTGGGTTTAATCCATCATCATTCTTTAGCTCACTCCGCCACCCCAGTTCAGATATGGCCATATGCAAATCAGTCTGACCCTGTGCCTCATGGGAACAGTCCAGCCCGAACTGCCAAGCCATGTCTTCCCTGGACCGGAAACAAGCATCCTGGGACCGGTTTCGGGTTCATAACCCTCATCAGCCAGGCTATCTTGAATCCAGTGGCAAAGTGAGCAAGGGACCCACGTCTGGGCATACCCTGCCAACTTAGGGCAAACATAGCAAAACCAAAGGGGATGATGGACGGAGTGTTGAACATAGCCCTCAGAAAGGCAGTAGTTTCAACCACTCTCGATTGCTCCAGAGCCAATTGTGTCTTAGTAGGGTGAGTCCCCCCTCCCCTCCCCCCCCCGGTGCCAAGAACGTTGGAGCTTGGGGCAGAAAGGGCTTTTCGGCTCAGACATCTCGGTTCGCACAGTGCTCTTGTGAAAGTGTTCAATCCAGTCCCATGCCGCAGACGGATCTGTGAAAAAAATGCCCCTTGTCCGCAGACTGGACCTGTAGGCAAGCAGGGAAAAGCAACAAATCACACAGCTTCTTCTTCACCGCCAAGAATGACGCCCTCTGTGTTTGAATCTGGAGGATGAAATCAGGATACAGAGATGCCTTGCTATTAACCACCATAAATGGGCCGTGCGCATAGGCTGTTTCAGGAGATGATCCCGGAAATACAGGGGGTGAGCCACCACGGGATACGGTGTGGCACCAGAGTGAGGCTCCTGTGCTGGCATACTGTGAACATGCTCCAACACATAGAATCTGGAGAGGCCCTCGTGTAGGAAAGTAGGATCATCTGCTTATGGTTACCCACACTTTTTGCTAAATGTGATACTGTTTTTGACTAGTCTGACTGGGATCCTGCTAATCAGGACCCCAGTCTATCTTCTTTCTCCTTAAACTGTTATGCTATGTACTTAGGTACACTCCAGATTGGATACTGGGGTACCCTTGTCAGTCCCTAGTATATGGTTCCCATGTACCCAGGGCATAGGTACCCCAGAGGCCTCCCATGAGCTGAAGCATGTATTATGCCACCCATAAGAGGCCATGAAAAATGGAACCTACAGGCCTGCCATTGCAGCCTGTGTAAGTTGGTGCATGCACCACTTACTTAAGATATAGGTTTACTATATCTAAGGGTCACTGCACTTAAAACCTATAAGTCACCCCTCTAGAAGGCCTTTACAATCCTGAGGGCAGGGTGCTTGGTTCTAAGCGAGAGGGTGCCACTGCGTGAGTAGAACACCCCTGCAGCCTACGGAGTCCATTCTCACGGGTTGTTAGTAAAGCAGCCATTTACGACATATAGAGTGGCATTATGCGACTGCGTGATGACCATCTCTAAAACGGCTGAAACTAACCCTATCGTGTTTGGTGTCAAACATGTTGGAATCATACCTCCACACCGGTAACCAGTGTGGGAGGTATGATTCCACCCCTCAGAAGCGAGCTTTGTTGGGTCCCTGGTGCCTTCTAGTCCCGGGCAGCACAAAATGGTTCCTGCCGACCAGAGACACATTTCTGCCCTCCTGCTGCTGAGCCAAGCTCGAGCAGGGAAGGCAGAACAATTGGCATCCTGTCACAGGGAGGTGTGACCACCTCCCAGACAGGATGTAGTGTATTAGGGCTGGGTGGATGCACTTGCCAGCGACCGAAAGTCTGCATGAGGGGCACATTTGGTGTCCCTGTGCATAGTCCAGTTCAAACCAGTCCTGGGAGCCGTTGGCTCCTGCTCTGGCGCGTAACTGGACAAAGGACATGGGAGTAACCTTCCCACTGTGCAGACCCTCTCCTGGGAGGGTCCCCTGAATCTGTCCAACCCTCTCCCGTGGGTACAAAAGGGCTTACCACCCTAGATTCGATGTGGACAAGATTCTGATCCAGAAACCACTGAACTTCGACCGTCTGGACTCTCTGGACTTCGCTGGACTTTGTTTGGGCCCGACTTCGTCTCCCTCTCAGTCTGAAGCATCGTCTGTGCCTGTGCACCATACAGGATCTGTGCAGGACCTGTGGAGCATCAAGGACAACTGAAGATATCTCCCTTGGGGGGAAGGAGTCACTCCCCTGCATTTGCAGGCACCGTAACACTGCTGTCTGGTCTGCTGACCCTGAGCTCCTACGGACTCCGAAGGCTTCAGCAACACAGGAGGTGGGTTTTTACGTCTCTCGAGGTCTGAGCTGCCCTCTCACCAAGTTTGAGGTCAGAATCCCTCGTGGGGGCTGCAATACCCGAACCCCTGTGCACCGCGTACATTTGCAAGTGCATATGCTTGTTGGCATTTCCCGAACAAGTGCATTGGGCTCCAAGTAGCCCCAACTTCTGGCCCCATTTCCTACCAAGAACTCAGGCCTCCTCACACTAAGTGCTCCGTGGGCTGCTGTTTGGTGAAATCGCTTGAGGACCTCTCGCGACTCCTGTGCCTCTGGCCTGTGGGTCCACTTGAGGGTCAACTCTGCTTTTCTTGGGCTCCCCTGGTTGCTCCAGGCCTGCCCTGACTTCCCTTGCTGTGGTGAGTCTCCTGGGCCTTGCTGGTGCGAACCGTACACATCCTTGACCTTCTGCGTGGGTTGCCATTTCCAAGGCTTGTTGGTGCTCCCGCCGGACACCGACCCCTCAGCACTCGACATCCTTTATGGGATAGCTCGTACCCAGCTCCTGGTCATCCTCAACGTCTCCTGGTCCCCGTAGCTGCAGAGTCAAGCACTCCATCAACGCACCTGAAGCACCCGACATCGGTGGGCATTCGTCTACAGAGCCCCTAGTCATTTCTGAGGGTCCCAGACTCTGTCCCCTCTGCTTTCAAGTACTCTTTGACAAGAATCCATCTTTGGATTCCAACGGACACTTTTCTTCCTTCCAGCAGCGGCTCTTCTTTGAAGTCCTCCATTGGGTTCGACGGCGGTTTCCGAAGTCCACTGGGAAGGGTCCATAAACTCTAAAACTTCAACCGCGACTTTCCAATAGAATTGTACGGAGCACGCTGTCGTGTTCCCACACTGCACCCATCCTCCGTGGGGTCCCTACTTACTCACCTTGGGTGGTTCCTTGGGGTCCCAGCGATTCTACGACCTCTAGACACTGTCTTGACTCGAGTTGTGGTTCTTGTACCACTATTTTAGTATATGGTTTGGTCCCCCCCTGGGGCCCATTGTGTGTTAGTGCTATTTACTGTCATTTCTGTGCTGAAGTATTGTGTGCTTTGTGATTATCCCTGTGTAGGAGATACTGTGTCATACTAGAGAGTGTTATATTAATAAATACAAATTTTTATAACTACTGTGTGGTTCTTCTTTCATTTAACCAATACTATAAGATTGCATTCTGGTAAAACAAGCTGCTTAACATTCATTCAAGACTAAGCCTGAAGGCTGCTTTCCACAGATACCACTTGGATAGCTTTCTAAGGTTATCTTTGACCTCTTAAATACCATAAGGGTTGTTTGGACTGGTGCCAGGTGCCCACTTTAATTAGTAGACAGCATATACCAGGCCAACTTCTCACACCTCGTGAGCTACAATATCCTAGAGTCACGTCTCCAGGTAAGCCAGCAGCGAGTCCCCCTCAACATGCTTGGGTATCCCACAACGTGGACGTTATTACGATGGGCCCACCCCTCCTAATCATCCAAGCAAGGTATTGAGACTGCACCTCAAGAGCCGTGATGCGATCGTCCGCTGACTGAACAGCTGGCGTCAGTGTCTGCACTGTGGTCCCCAGGGGAGCAACCCTCTCTGAGACCTCTCGCGTATCCTCTCGAATAAGGCCCAGCTCCCAAAAATGGAGTCAATCTTGCCCTCCAAACATTCCCTATAGGCGTCAATAGTGGCTAAAGGTTTGTCAAACTTGTCGTCCATGTACGCCATATCTCCACCGCCAGCGCCATGCTTTATCCCTTGTTGGGAGGTGCTTGCGGCTGACTGATCCTTAGTGCGTTGAGAGCTCCCCATGATGGCACTTAAAAGGGTGAGCCCAGGGAGTATCAGAATCAGGCCACCAGAGATCTCAAATACTCTCACAGTAGCCCAAGGGAAGGCGCACTAACATGAGACAAAGGCTTCTGTGCAAGGTGCAGAAGACTTTAAATCAATAATGACAGACCACTGGGAGAAGAGCAAGGGAGTGACAAGGGCATCCTGTGACAGTCCATGCCAGTCCCCCACATCCAGCCAGTCCCCACAAAAACAGGGAGGGAAGGCCTCCAGGCCACGGAACAAACACAGGAGCCACTGCAGTAAGCACTGACCCCTCGAAGATGTGGCAGCTTCCGGGCCCAAGCGCCCCAAACCCAACTCACCTCTGCATCCAGAGAGGGAAGGGTGCAGCAAGCTGGTGGTCAGGGGTATCTCAAGTGGTGTCACAGGGGCTTACAGTCTTGCGGACCCCCGCTGAACAAAGGCAATGAAGGGGAATAAGCCTGTGAGGCTCACCGCCGCGGGCGAGTATCAGTACAGCCACCGTGAACAAAGCGGGGTCGCCATTTTATGTCCACTCCAACGCTGGGCATGTGCGAGCACCGCACATCAGCCCCAATAACCCCACCTCAGGTGGGCTTCTGGGGGCCCACCGTTACTTGGAACCCCTCACACAAACTCCAGAAGGGGGGCACCAGGCCTGTGAGTTTCATCGCCGCGGTCGCGGACAGATCTAATGCGGCTGCTCCAAACATTGGGGTAGCCATTTTGGAAAACTTTCAGCGCCGGAGCCGAGAAGTTGCAGCAGCCCTCTGCTCTGGTCCTGCATGCTCAGCTACGTCCAGGCGCCCCTCTCCCCGAGGTCCCGGATGCCTTAGAAAGCCTCCCCCATTGGTGCGGGGAGGAAACAGCTGTTGGTCGTGGCCAGGAAAATCGCAGGGGGCGAGGAGCTCTGCCATCCTGGTCCTCAAAGCATGGCAGCTGGCTCCACCCCCTCTAGGCCAAGGGTGAGTTAAACACACAGCAGCAGAGCTTTACACTAGTGGGCCTGTAGGCCCCACTCCAGTGTCACATGTAAAATGGACTGTTCTCTTTATTGATAACTATTACTTAAAACGGATGGGACGTGGCCAGGCATCTGCCAAGATGGCAGCGTAAGAAGAGAGCTCCGCCGAGGCCGGGACCTAAGCCCGGAATATCCTGCATCTCTCCTACAGTTGCACTGTTGATATTGTGTGCGAACTGCGGGAAATGAACCGCTACTGAATGCGGCTACCCGCGAGGAGCTGTGCCCTGTAATCGTTGAGATACACGACGACGGAGCCGGAAGGGCGGGCGTGTGCAGAGGCCTTCGGAGCGGCTGTGCGGTGATAAGGCAGTGCGCAGCTACATTATCCTGTTGCGCGCGGTGGTGGAGCCACCGTGAGTGTCCTGCGGGCACCGGACCTGGGCCCTGAAGTTCATATACCGCGCTGTCTTGCCCGCCCGGTACGACTCTGAGAACTGGGCGGTGTCGGGTGGCTGCGAGCTGGCGGCGAAATCGACGGAGGCAGCGACTTCCTGTGTGTGCCCTGAGCGTGCGAGGTGGACTGAGCCCCTCCAGTGATAGTAACTCGCCTCCGGCGAGGACTGGAAGGTGCACGAGGGGCGGCCCCACCACTGTGGAGCTGGGAGGCCCCCTCGCCGCCGTGATATTGCCCTTGTGCTGCGGGGGCCCTGTGGTAGTGCTCTGGTGGAGGACGGACACGCTCGCCTGACGCCTCAATCTGCGCCGGCTTCCGGAGGGCCACGGATCGCGGCGCATGGCCGGATAGACCAGATGCAAGGTATTTGGCTGCCCCGCTGATTGGGGTCCAGGGCGGTGGGTGATTTGGGACCCCCCCGTATAGACATTATCTACCCGGAAGACGCTTGGACACCTATGGAGGACGTCCCGGGAGCTGGGTGGCGTCCTCTGGCTTAGTGGGAACACCTGGTTTGGGTTCCTGGATCTTGGGTGATGAGGGGGTGACCCCATCCACCGGCCGGCGCCTAAGCAGTTGCCAAATACGCCAAGGGCCTTCTCACTTAAGCCAAGGGGAATCACTTACTACATGTGCCCACCGCGTCCTGTTCCCATCGCCACTGCTCCATGGGACTGATCTGCGACTGGTGATCTGTTTGTTCAGTGGGGTGTTGGCCCCATGTGATTGCCTGCACAGCGGCGTTAAGTTTGGGGCCCCTGCATCCCGTGGTACTCTCTGGACAGCGGTGGGTTGCTGCAGCTGGGGGAGGCCCACTTGCGGATTCGACCAACGTGACGCGGCGACACCCGCGCCCTGGCACTTTCTCCCAGACCGGTGGTTCTGGTACACCTTACGGACGCGAGAGGTGGGCCCCCTCCCAGTGGGGCCTCCATTTTGAGGGTAGCTCGCCCGTGCGACCAGTGCCAGTTGAAAGCGGTGGAGGGAGACGGGGCTGCGTTGGAGGTCTATTGTGTGCTGCTGATTCTGAATCCAAGACTTTTACACAATGAAGCCAAAGGGGGCCCCACCGGTGCAGTCGAATAAACTGGACAAGTATGCAGTCCCTAAGCAGCCATCCTCGGAAGAGGGTGCTACAGGCGGCCAGACCGACACCTCGGAACCGTCACTCAGTTCAATTATGACGGCCATTCAGGTTTTGGGAACGACGCTGGAAACCAAAATCGACAAAGTCTCAATCGAAATTAACCTTCTCAGAGCCGATATGAATAAAACTTCGGAGCGAGTCACCGTGACAGAGACGAACATTGTCGAGCTGCAATCTACCACTTGTAAGCTGGAAGACAAAGTTCAACAGCTGGTTCATCAGCACTGCCAGATGGCCCTGAAGCTGGAGGACCAGGAGGGGTGGGCCCGCCAGAACAATATCCGCGTAGTGGGGGTCCCGGAGGGGGCAGAAGGCCCCAGTATGGACCTTTTCCTAGAGGACCTAATATTAAAAGGCCTAAAACCCAAACAGCTATCTACCTTCTTCGCAGTGGAGAGGGCGCACAGGGCGCCGGTCCCCCCGCCAAAACCTGGGGCCCCTCCCAGAATGATTATAGCCAGGATCCTTAATTATAGGGACCGGGATGCCATCCTACAGGCAGCTCGACAGCATGGTGACCTCCCGTATGAGAATACGACAGTGAGGTTCTTCCCGGACTTTACTCTAAAGGTGCAACAGGAGCGGCGCACCTCCAACGGAGTGAAGGGAGCCCTAAGAGATAGGGGCATCAAATATATGATGTTCTTTCCGGCGAAGCTTAAAAGTATCGCGGATGGGAGGTCCTGGTTCTTTACAACTCTGTCTGATGTGCAGGCCTGGCTGGATGAGGCGCGGCCGCAGAAAGACACTCTACATGTGGCGGGGAGCTGGAGGGACACCTGTGAGCGCTCCCCAGGCTCCTCCTGTGGGCGAGAAGGAATGGACCTGCGTGAATTTAAAAAAAAAAATGGAGTATGCTGCGCTGCACTCATGCTACACAACCCCTGGTGAAAAACAGTAATCTTTTACCCTATGATTGTAAAGCTTTGGCCACAATTCGAGAAATAGGCCGAAGCCATGGCACACACTCATGATCTGTGTTCGCCCATGGCTAAAAAAATCAGCAACAGGGATCACTATATCATTGTAGCTGGGCACTCAAGGCAGTGGTGCACATATGTTACTGTGCAAGGGACTTTTCAGTCCCAACAGACACCACTCCCAGCTCCGACTACCACACACCAACTCCTAACCTGGAGAGGATCGAGCATCAAAAATGGTAAAACTGGTGGGAAAGTCCATCAGCATTCCCGTGGCACAATCTGGCTCTGTGCTCCACTACAAAATATAACTCTTGCAGAGAAATAGACCATCTCAACTGCTTGGGATTCTCTTCTTTCATAGCCATCAACCACTTCAATGGCTTATGATACGTCTGCACTACAAACCTACTGCCAAACACGTAAGGATGAAACTTATGAAAGGTCCACACTATCGCAAAGCACTCTTTCTCAATGACTGCCCACTTCTGATCTCTGGGTAGTAACCTTCTAATAAAGGCTACCGGACACCCCCTACCTTTGTCATCCAGTTGAGCTAACATCACTCCAACTCCCTGGTCAGAGGTATCTGTCTGTACAATGAAACCCTGACTATAGACAGGTGAAGTCTGTACAGATGCATTGTATAGAGCATTCTAAATTTTCTCAAATGCCCTTTGACAACACTCAGTCCAGATTACTTTTCTGGGTAGCTTCTTAGAGATCAAAGCACTCAACAGGGCAACTATACCTCCATAGTTCACTACGAAGTTCCTGTAGTACCCAGTGAGTCCTAAAAAGGCCCTCACTACTGTCAGGATAGTGGGCCTCTACCACTCCATCGCAAACTGAATTTTGGCATCCAATGGGTGAAACTTCCTGTTACCCACTTAATGCCCAAGGTAGACTATAGATAACTGCCCCACCTGACACTTGGTCGACTTGATGGTACGTTTCACCTCCTGTGTCCTATCCAGCACCTGTCCCAGGTGTCTCAGGTGGTCCTGCCATGGCTTGCTAATCACCGCAATATCATCCAGGTTAGCCACACAGAACTCCTCCAGCCCTATGAGAACCTTGTTCACCAGGTGCTGAAAAGTGGAAGGAGCATTCTTCAACCCAAAGGGCATTACCTTAAACTGATACACTCACCCTGCTGTATTAAATTATGTTTTCTCCTTGGCACTTGGTGTTAAAGTGATCTGCCAGTATCCACTGGTTAACTCAAAGTTGCTCAATTATCTTCCAGCACCTAACTGGTCCACAAGCTCATCTGCTCTTGAGATTGGATGGGCATTGGTCTTTGTTACCCCATTGAGAGCTCAGTACTCCATACGGAACTGCAAGTTAGTAGAATCTTTCTTTGGTACTAGAACCACAGGACTAGACCACAAACTATGAGATCTCTCAATGACCCCTGGCCCAACATTTTGTAAATGTCTGCCTCAATGCATCCCTGAACACAGTCAGACACTCTGTTCGTTCACCTCTTCACTGGCAAAATGTCTCTGGTGTCTATGTCATGCACACAGACAAGTGTCAACCCTGGAGTCAGCAAGAAGAGGTTGGAAATCGGTCCCAATACCTCTCTAGGCTCTTTCTGCTGCTCAGGCATGAACACCTCCCACAGGGCTGTCCATCATGCCACTATGAAGCAGGTCAGTAAGAGGCTTGCTGTCTTCCACGACCTTCTCTGCCTTACCCATGATATTCACTGTGTAATCTCTCCAGAGGTAAGACTTCAGCCTGTTCACATGGAACACCCTCCTGGGTTCCATTGTGGCACCTGTGTCCACCTAGTAGCTTACCTCAAAAAACTTCTATACTACTTTGTATGGCCCACATAATTTGTCCTCCACCAGCAACTCCAGACCTTCCTGATACACAGTCAGCATCGTTTTCTCGTCATACCACATCACACAGTCCACCAATAGCATAGTCCACCACATCTTTCTGTGGAGCCTCTGATGTTCCTTTGCACCCTTCTCTGACTAAGGAGTCCAAACCCAGGATGGGTTGTCCATACAGACGCTCAAGGAGCTGAACTAAGCTCCCTTCTGCGGAATCTCATGGTAAGCAAACAAGAGAAATGGTAGGAGAAGATTCCATTTCCTCCTGAGGTTTTCTGGCAGAGTTTCCATTATCCTCTCCAGTGTTTCGTTAAACTGCTCCACCAAACCATTGGTTTGTGGGTGGTATGCTGTGGAAAGTGGTATGTCACACCAGCATGCTCGCACATCTCTCTTATGTAAGACGAGATAATATTGGTTCCCCGGTATGAGATTACTGTCATCTGGAATCAAAACGTAGAAAAGATCCTCAAGAGAGCTCTAACTACCGGGGGCGTGGCCGGACGCTGACGGAGCAGGGAGCCTGAACCGGAGCTCCTGCGGGTGATCCCCCATACAAGCCCATCCTGACCACTATGAGGGAGCCCTCAGCATAAATCGCCCACCCTCCGACATCTGAAGGACAGGGGCACGGCCAGGGTTTGACGAACGGGGCGGAAAGACACGTCCTCGCAGCAAAACCGTGCCGGACGGAGGACCCGCGAGGTTAGCCAAGATGGCGCCCGCGGTCTGAGCCCCGGCTCCCGAGGGCCGACTAGAAGCTGCCAGCGGAGTACAGCGGGGCCAAATTGTGGGTCCGGGGCGGCGGAGGACTGGGACCGTGTGATCCTGTGGCCGAAAGAGGGGACAGGCACGTATCGCCGGAGAACCGGCCATTGTGAGGGAGCTGCGAGGTCCGACAAAATGGCGCCCGCGGCCTGAGGACTGCCCCCCGAGGGACGCCCAGTGACTGCCGGCTACACAGCCACACAGTAGAGCTGGTTGCAGACACGCGTCAATAGAGAGCTGGGCCCCCGCACCTGCAGTGCACAACGAGGAGTAAGGAAGTGCAATGGAGGGGGGCTCGGGCGGCGGCAGCATGGGGGGAGCTGTGAGCACCTGGCGGTGGTGGATCTGAGCAGCAGCACTCTGCAGTTTCCCCAACCGGGCGTGAGAGCCTGATCATCAGACGCGCAGTGACCTACCTGCCCGACGTGGCCAGGGGGTATGGTGACGCTGCTACACAGCCCTTGCCGGAGAGGGCTGCGCCGCCCCCTCGGAGAGCCCACCTCCCGCTGCTGGAGCAGCGCAACCAACCGGTGAGTGGGGGTTGCCCGGGACTGCAGGGGCTGCCCCCGGAGACAGAGACGCTCCTGCCGCTTTGTCATCCCGCTTCCTCCCTACGGTCTCCGCGGGTGGCATCAGGCTGCACACGCTGCAGGCCGGCGCTTCACCGGCAGCCCCCACCATTGCCAGCAGTGGCTGCAGCGCATACAGGGAAACAGACGGCAGAACACCGGCCTCCTTCGCTCTTGCTCCGGACGCTTGCATGTGGCCCGGCTCAGCTACTTAAAGCACTGGCCCATGCAGACTCCTCAGTCCTCGCGCTGACCACTGGGCCCATCGCTGCAGGCACCACCGGGACAGAACCACACTTTCCTGCTGAGGCCTAGGTTACACTTTCACCCGCAACGCCTCAGTCCGAGCGCTAAGGGTAGCCCCAAAAGTAACGCAGGTCAGAGCTGCACACCCTACCAGCAGAAAAGTACTGCACAGCCACGCAGATTCATGCCGGCCTAGATTACTACTGACCGCGAGGAGGGGCATACATGCCCATCATCACCACCGCCACTCCGGACCTTCTCATAGTCTACGCCGCCAGCTACATTTCTACGGCGCTGCCTCTGCGACTCACGGTGAGAACCCGCAGACCAAGCATTCGACCCCAGTAGCCTTCACACACTAGAGGGTCCTCTGCATAATCGCCATCAGAGCCACTTGACACCCTCATTAACCAGTCTGCTGCCACACAGAAACCAATATGGGGAGAGTCAGCAAAAGGCGGGATACGGAGCAACAGGAGCCAGCGGGAGAAGATGCTGGAGAGTTTCGACCACGCATAGGGGCTCGTAGCGACAAGACTGCGACCCAAGACGTCCTATCGTTATATGACATCCTGCAGGCCATAGAAACGTCACGGACGGCCGTAGAATCTAAAATTGACACGCTCCGGGAGGATCTGGGCCTACTACGGGCAGATCACAGGAAGCTGGCGGACCGAGTCACGACAGTGGAAGGAGATGTCAGAGACCTGAAACCGCAAGTATCCACGTCCACCCGCAAACTCACGGACATCGAAAAAAGGGTGCATGTGCTGGAACTGCGAGCCGAGGACGCCGAAAATAGGGCAAGACGCAACAACATCAGTCACTGCGCTGCCAGAAAAAGTCGAAGGGAACAACATGGTGGCCTACCTTGAGAACTGGATCTGCACCGAGGTGGCAGAGGAGGGCCTATCACCATATTTCGCTCTAGAGCGGGCACACAGAGTTCCTGCCCAGGCACTCCCGCCTGGGAGGCCGCCGAGACCAGTGGTGGCTCGCCTCCTCTTCTACAAAGACAGGGATCATGTGCTGAGCGAAGCGCGACTCAAAGGTCAATTCAAAATTGATAACAGCATCATCCGGATCTTCCCGGACTTCTCCCGGGAAGTACAGAGGCAGCGCGCTTCCTTTGTCACGGCCAAACGGAAACTGCGACAAATGGGGGTATCATATTCTATGGTGTTCCCAGCTAAGCTCCGGATAGTGCACGCCGAGGGGACCAAGTTCTTTACCACACCCCAAGACGTGTGGGACTGGATTGAGGAGCAGGGACCGCGAGACCGGAGGCAAGAAGGCAGAGCCCAGCAAGAGAAAGATCCCACGAGGTCCCCTGGAAAAGGGGGGAAACTCAAGTGCCTCCCAACACTGGAGGAGGCTCGACGAGACTAGGAGAGTGCGGTTCCGGCAATAGCATCCCCGAGCGCTGCAGGCCCATGGGGCACCTCCTCCCTATCAGGAGAGGAACAGAGAGACTCGAACTCTGACACCAGCTCGAGCATCGTGGGGGATGCCAGTCAGACCCTACCAGAAGTGACTCCCAGAACGGCGGACGACTTGATCTAATGGACACATAGCACGCAAGTACCCACTGGACACCTGAGTAAGGGGGGTGAAGCGCCCTGATTAAGGGCTGATTTGAGTACAGGAGGGGCCCAGGATGGGCACTATGAGGCCCAACCGCCAGATGGGGGGGACCCAGGGGGCGGGGGGGAAGGCTTTCCTCCAGGCGAGCGTTAGCCTAGCCACCACCCGAATGTCGGACACTTGTTTGTTTTTATGCCAGAGCGCAGTTTGGATGGGGGAGTGTTTTCCACTTGTCCTGGGGAAGGGGAGTTGGGGAAGTTCTATTGTTTTCAGTTGGGGGCACTGCTGTCTACACATACACGGGGACATGAGCTGCAGCGAGAACGTTCACTTCACCCAGAGTATGTCGCCGGAAGCAAAGCAGGGGCGAGGGGGCCAGACAGAGGTGGAGAGATTCATCTGTAATGCCAAATCAGAAGGTATATAACCTCCTCTCTTGGAATGTCCAGGGGATGCACTCTATGCACAAACGCTACAAAATTTTCTCCCATCTGAACAGGCGTGAAATCCATATAGCTATTTTGCAGGAAACGCACACATTGGCCTCTGAGGGGGCGGCACTACACCGTAGATGAAGAGGTCAGGCATACTATACTTCATTTTCGGCATTTGCCAGGGGGGTCCTGATATGGATCAGGGCAGGCGTCCCCTTCCAGCACACCGGACACAAAGTAGACCCAGATGGCCGTTACGTAGTGGTCACAGGGAGACTGGACGGGCAGGATGTCACGCTGATAAATATTTATGGCCCGAATGCGGAACAAGGGGATTTCTTGGAACAACTGTCTGGGACTTTGGCACCATACATGACGGGGTCGATCATCGTGGGGGGGGATTTCAATTGTATTGCGGATCTAGATCTTGACCGGTCCCACCCACCACTCCAGGATGCCCCGGTACACAGGACAGCTAGGATGTTCAGGAACTGAATGCCCCGCCGAAAACTGCCTCCCTTCCTCTTCTTCAACAGCTCCACTGGCTTTCAATACGCAAGCGTGTTAAATTCAAAGTTTGCTGCATCGTCCACAAGGCCTTGTATAACAAAGGTCCTCTCTACATCTCTATGAAATTCAAGCATTACGCCCCTACCAGGACCCTCTGGTCAGGAAGCAAATCACTTCTCTTAGTCCCCGGGGTCAGGAAAACAAGGCTAGGTGGGAAATCCTTTTCCTACCTCGCTCCCCTCTACTGGAACCAGCTCACCATTCACCTGAGACAATGTCCTGACTATCTGCGCTTCAGGAAACTTCTTATGACTGCCCTATTTTAATAATGCCCGTCAGCCTGTCCAGCAGCACAGTCCAAAGCGCACAGATACCCCGTAGGGGGTGATTCAGGCGCTATATAAAACCTACAAACAAACAAACTGGCAGTCTCACTGGGGGCTGGTGGACACGTGGAGGCACACACACCCACTGGACAGGGAATATTCCCACCTCTCCCATGTACATGACTTGCATGTCCGCCTAGACACCTTCCTATGCTCACCGGACATGCACGCACGGCTCCACGACACGGAATACCTCACTCAAACAGTGTCGGACCACAACCCGGTGCTGACTCGACTGCTTTGGGGGGCCCAGCAGCAACCCATTCCCACGTGGCGCCTTAAGCCCGAGGCCCTAGAGGATCAAGTGTTTTTACATGAGATCAAGGGCCATATTGTTACATATTTTGCCGACAATGCACAGTCCACGGACTCCAGGGTGACAGAATGGGAGGCCTTTAAGGCTGTAATTGGAGGGCGATGCATGGCGCTATCAATTGGGGTACGGCAAACACTACTCACAGACGTAGAACGGGCTGACCAAGTGCTGAGGGAGGTGGAACTCTGACGCCCAAACCACCCCGAACTCCGCCAGGAGTTGCTAGAGGCGAAGGAAGAGGTGGCCGTGCAAGAAGAAAGATTACAGTGTTTTGACTATCAAACATATATGGACAGGACTCACGCTGAGCGGAACAGGGCGGGCAGATTGCTGGCGTGGCTTGCTAACCCCACCCGCAGGGGGAACACAATCATAGAGCTAGCGGACTCAGAGGGGCAATCGCTATATCGACAGGATGCCATCAACAATAGGTTCCGCAGCTATTATGAGCAGCTCCACAGGAGCTTAGGGCCACGGAGGGAAGGAGAAATAGAGGAATATTTGGCAGACCTTCCTCTTCATACCTTGACAGAGGAGGACGCGGACCAACTAGGTGCGGAAATATCCGAGCGTGAAATCAGGGTGGCCATTAAGGAACTGGCGAGAGGGAAAACCCTGTGCACAGACGGGCTCCCCAAGGAATTCTACGCCGCATATGTAGAAGAACTAGCCCCCAAACTAGCATAGATGTATGCGGAGGCGGGGGAGAGGGGTCACTTACCAGGCACCACTAGAGAGGAAGTGGTAATTCTGCTGCTGAAGCCCGACAGGTCCCCCCTGGAGTGCACGGCGTATAGACCCCTGTCGATGTTAAATCTCGACTTTAAAATTTTAAGTAAACTACTGGCAACGCGGTTGCTCTCATATATGACGTCCCTGGTGCACCGGGATCAGGCAGGCTTCATTCCACGCAGGAATACGACTCTAAATATACGCCGCCTGTTGTCCATTATCGAGCTCGATGCGACGGAAGAACGGGCAGGGGCGGTGTTCGCCATCGACATAGAAAAGGCATTTGATAGCCTTGAGTGGGAGTTTCTGTATGCCGTCTTAACCAAAATGGGCCTTGGACCAGGGTTCCTGCGCTGGATGCAGCTGTTATATGCCGCTCCGGTGGCGAGAGTCCGCACGGGACACACGATATCGGAACAGTACCGGGTGGAGAGGGGCACAAGCCAGGGGTGTCCCCTCTCCCCACTACTGTTTGCCCTGGCCGTGGAGCCACTGGCATGCGTGGCGCGATCTGAAAGGGCTTACCGAGGGCTCCAGTTGGGGGAGCAGCGGCATCACATAGCGTTATACGCCGACGACCTATTACTCTTCCTACAGCACGCGGAGGAGGACCTGCCAGGGGCAAAGACTATGATGGAAGAATTCGGAGCATTGTCGGGCCTCCGGGTGAATTGGCAGAAGTCCAGACTATTACCACTGGTGGAAGACATGCTACCACCTGAGAATTTGCGGGACTTGCGAACGGAGCCCCGCTATTTCCGCTATCTGGGAGTGCACATCTTCCACACCGTAGAGGATGTGAAAGAAGGGAACATAGGGAGGGCACTGCGCTCGCTCAAGGACAATATGGCATTCTGGGGAAAGCTTCCCCTGTCCGTGATGGGCCGCATCTCCCTACTCAAAATGGTGGCTCTCCCTAGGCTGCTGTACTTTTTCACCATGCTCCCGGTGTGGATATCAGGGGCTTGGTTCCGGGAGCTGGACTCCTGCCTGTCCGCATTCATATGGGGGGCGGGCCGGAGGAGAGTGGCCCTTAACACACTGAAAAGACTGCGGTCAGAGGGGGGTCTCTCCGTGCCCGATATGGAGGCATACTATCTGGCAAGGCAGTTGCAGAGATTCACGCAGTGGGTGGCGGGGAGCATAGACCCGGATAGGGGGGTGCCACCCTTTGCCCCGGTCAAACTGAAGGTGTTCCACACCCTACTAGGGACCGCCAAACCTCAGCAGGTCCGCAGTAACGAGCATAGAGTGATACGAAGGTGCTGGGGTAGGTGCCTGCAGAAGACTAGGATAAGACGCCCATATTCACCGGAATTAGCAATGACACTGCTAGGGGCCCTTCCCCACGGGGGACAATGGAGGGAGATAGGTGGTTGCGCACAGGCAGGAACCACGAAGGTGGGAGATCTCTACTGGGACGGGGAACTACTTTCCTTTGAGGAATTCAGCACCGAATGGGACATACCACAAGGGCACTTCCTACTCCACAGGGCAGTTACGGGGGCCATAAGACGACATTGGGGCAGGGGCACGACTGAACCGCCATGGCACGCCACCTGTGAGTACATAAGTCTCGCAGGGGGGACTATAAAAGTTGTTGCATGCCTCTACAGGGCCATAGGACGAGACTCCATACAGCCACTGGACCGGGTGAGAAACCAATGGGGGGACGACATTGACAGACCACTGGAGGACAAGGATTGGGAGAACATACTAGTACGGACAACCAAAGTGTCCCGAAACGCACGTTTCAGCCTGATTGGCTTTTATATACTTCACCGAGCATACATAACCCCAGAACGTATTAATCGATACTTTGCTAGAGAGGATGCCAGATGCCAGAGATGTAATACACAAGGGGCGACTTTTATTCACATGATATGGATCTGTCCATCCTTGACGCACTACTGGCAGGAAGTGACACAGGAGACAGCTAGAATAACGGAGAGGGTAATCCCATGCACACCGGAACATGTTTTGCTCAGCCTGTTCCCACACACTGCCAAAACTAAGACCACGGACAGGTTCCAAGATCTCGCCTTCATACTTGCGAAGCGAGAAATCACTAGCAGATGGAAGAATCCAGACGGCCCTAATGTACACACATGGAAGCGAGAGCTGGTGAAATGGGCTGGATGCGAGGGCAGAGTCTTGCTTAGAAATGCGAGACGGGGGATAGGCAAGATGGAAAGAGCTCGGGCGTGGGAGGTGCTGATGGAAGACCTGAAGAGAGATGGTCGGACATCTGAGGCCTCCACTCCCGAGAGACAGTCACAACAGGAGAACCCCCAGAGGCCAGACCAGGATGGAGAACTAATGCAGATCCCGGGAGATGGGGACATATAACATCTTTACACAAGGGAGGGCCGGGACCTGGAAATGAGGCGACTGCGAAATGCAAAAGCACACCGCAAGGTACAGAAGAAGGGACTTACTGGGCTCAGTAGATGCAGTTAGGAGACGGCAGTGCAGGGGGGAGGGGGTGGGGGTAGTTACCTTGTTGAGGAGGGGCGGGGAGGTGGGGGGGAAATTGAGACCCACATAGAAGAATCCCTACTAAGCAAAGCCTGAGACAGATGGAACAGGGCTCAATACAGACATGGATATGTACAATACTTAATGGAATAGTCTGACCATGTAAATGCTATGCACTTACTTGTACCACAATCAGCGGAATGGCTGAATGATATGTAAGAGGCAATAAAGTTTGTTTAAAAAAAAAAAGAGAGCTCTAACTACCATTTGTGCAGTCATTCTCCTTAGGGGGTACCACTTCAGTTCACCTGGTGGTGTGATCCACCACAAGCAAGATTTACTTGTTGCCTGACTGTGAGGGGGTCAAATGGGCCAACAATGAATATTCCCACTGTTAGAAATGGGTTTTCTGATTGTCTAGGGTATGCACCTAAGCCAGGCAGAATCCACCACTCTAATCAGGGTAAGGAGATCACACGTCTAAAATAACCCCTGCTCACCCCCTTGGTAGCTTGGCACGAGCAGTCAGGCTTATCTCAGAGGCAATGTGTAAAGCATTTGCACATAACAAACAGTAATACAGTGAAAACAATACAAAAGGACACAACACCAGTTTTACAAAAATATCCAATATGTATCTGTGTAAAACAAGACCAAGATGATAAAAATCCAACATACAGTAATCCAAAATTCCAATAAAGCAAAAATAGATTTTAAAAACAGTTCCTTGAAGTCGATAGCTCAGGGGCTATCACGGCATCGTGAGCAAACAAATCCAACAGTTCTGGCCGAACGCGGTGTTGCAGGCCAGCTACGGTGTCAAAGAGGCCCTTAAAACATTACCTTTGGAGATGCAGGTCGTCAGACCTTGCGGTGAGCTCTGGAGGAGTGGCATCGGCCAGCGTCGGTTCCGGACGTCGGTGCAGGAGTCGTCGGGCCATTGAAGTCACATGTGTTGCAGGTCGAACTCCGTGGGTTTGACGTCAGGAGCACCGGCGTCGGCAGGCGTTGGGGCTGTTGTGTGAAGTGGAGCAGAGCGATGTGCGGTGCCCTCAGGTCGCGGTGCAGGCAGCGACTCAGTGACAGACATCCAGCAGTGTTGGTGAGACCAGGGTTGCGGTGCAAAGCGGGGTGGTGCTCGTTGCGGTGCTGGCAGGTCACGGTGCAGGCAGCGTCGTTACTGAAGCACTGTCGTTGGTAGACCCAAGGCTACGGTGCAAGACGGGGCAATGTGGTGTGCAGGGCCCACAGGTCACGGTGCAGGCAGTGGCATCGGTTGACGAACTGGAGTCGATGACGCTGGCGTCATTGGGCCAACGCAGCGGTGTGGGAAGGGGCGGTGCGTTGAGTAACCTACAAGCGGTGCCCCCAAACCACAGTTCGAGCAGCGACTTTGATGTCAGCTTGGAGCGGCGGTGTGGGTGAGTCCAGGGCTGCGGTGCGAAGTGGGACAGTGCTCCGTGTTCTCCACGAGCGGTGTCCACAGGTCACGGTGCAGGCAGTGTCATTGGTAACGACATTGCGGCGTTGTCGGGTATACCAAAGTAGCGGTTTGAAGCGAAGCAGTGCGTTGCCCACAGGTCAAGGTGCAAGCAGCGGCTCGGTGGAGGCGGCGGGCGTTGTCGTCGGTGACCAGGGTTGCAGTGCTAAGTGCGGCGGTGCCTTCAGGTCACGGAGCCTGACCCTGCTTAACTTCTGACATCAGACAACAACACGTGCTTTCAGGGTGGTATGACTGTTGGCATGAAGTGCACTGATGTTTGGGGTCTTAGCTGTTTTCATTCCACTTCATTGCCGCCATAGCAAGTCAGACATGCCACCCACTTCACCTAAAGCAACAACAAAAAAAGATGAAAAGCCTACAGCACATGCTATTCCCAGGTAGTCTACCATCCAGGTACTAACCAGGACGACACTGCTTAACTTCTGAGATCAGGTGCTTCCAGTGTGGTATGGCCGTAGGCATGAAGTACACTGATGTTTGGAGTCTTAGCTGTTTTCATTCCACTTCAGACATGCCACCCACTTAACCATAGCAACAAAAAAAAAGATGAAAAGCCTACAGCACCAGGGATTCCCAGGCAGTCTTCCATCCAAGTACCTACCAAGCCTAAACTTGCTTAACTTCTGAGATCAGGTGCTTTCAGGTTCGTTTGGCCGTAGGCATGAAGTGCACAGACGTTGGGGGTCTTAGCTGTTTTCATTCCAGTTCATTGCTGGTCATAGCAGAAGAAGTTGAAGTCTTTGATTTCCCTGAGACGTCCAACAGGAGGCAAGCCCTTGGAGATACTTAGAATGCAGAAAGAACAGTCCAGTCCTTTCCCTGCCCAAGACAGAAGCGGCAACTGCAGGCCAACCCAGGAAAGCACACAGCAAAGCCGCAGTCTCTCCTCACACCTCTTCTTCCTGGCAGGTTCCTTAGTCCAGCAGTAATCTAAAGTTTTGGGGTCAGGACCCCAATATTTATACCACATTTTCCTTGGAAGTTGGCACAAACAAAGTTCCTTTGGCACACATAAACCAGTTCAGCCTGGCTCAGGCCAGGTTCACCACAGGAGGTGGAGACAGCTTTGTGTGAGGCAGCCACAGTCCATTCAGGTGCAAGTGACAACTTCTACCACTACTCTAAATGCAGCCAGGTCTATTCAGCCTGGCTATGAGTCACCCAGGAAAGGAAGGACACACCTCAACCCCACTCCACTTGTGTCTGTCTTGTGAGAATGCACATCCCCTGCTCCTGTCACTCTAAACCCAGACAGGGAATACACAAAAGGCAGAGGCACACAGGATGGTTAAGCAAGAAAATGCTCACTTTCTAAAAGTGGCATTTTCAAACACACAATATAAAAATCATCTTTACTAAAAGATGTATCTTTAAATTCTGAGTTCAGGAAGCCTAAACTCCATTTCTCTATCTTGTCCCCATGGAAAGTTAAGCTTGTAAGATGTTACAAAGCAACTCCCATGTTAACCTATGAGACAGATAGCCTTGCAATAGTGAAAAACGAATTGCCCAGTATTTCACTATCAGGACATGTAACACACACCAGTACATGTCCTACCTTTCACATACACTGCACCCTGCCCAGGAGGGTATCTTAGGCCTACCTTAGGGGTGTATTACATGTAAGAAAAGGGAGGGTTAGGGTCTGGGAAGTGGGTGCACTTGCCAGGTAAAAACTGCGTGCAGACACTGCACTGGCAGGTCAGAGAACCCCTTTGAAAGGCTACTGGTGTGGGTGGCACAATCAGAGCTGCAGGCCCACTAGTAGCATTTGATGTACAGGCCCTGGGCACACACAGTACACTTTACTAGGGACTTAGTAGTAAATCAAATAAGCCAATCAGGGAAACACCAATCCATAAACTCAATTTACATGGAGAACATAGGCACTTTAGCACTGGCTAGCAGTGGTAAAGTGCCCAGAGTCCTAAAACCAACAAACACAAGTTAAAAACAGGAGGCTAAAAAGCAAAACGCCTGGGGGTGAACCCGCTGCAAAAGCCAAGTCTAACACCCACCCGCTCAAATATAACCCCTACAATTAGTAGAGGCACTATAAGTGCCTTAGTCTTTCCTCCTGATTAACCACACACCTGGCAAGCGTGGCATGTTCTACAGAACCGTTCTGTGTCTCAGCGCAACCCGGGCCAGTAGAACACAGGATCCATCCTATCCTACGTTTTTTTAATGCCCAAGTGTCCTGACAAGGGCACTTCGTGGGCCAGTGACAACAGGAAATATCTGTACACCAACTTAACCACTAGCCTTACACTAGATCCAGGTTCAGGATTTACCAGCTTACTGTACAGTAGGCCACCCTCTCAGCCAACATAGTGTTTTGCAACCACTCCTTTGCTGACCTTCCGAAGTCCCACAAGCATAGGGCACTTTTGCTGTGCCTTGCGGAAAGCATCCTGTGAAGGCTCCCCAGCAGCTAGCAAACCCTGCAGCTCTGAAAGTGACCCAGACTCCAGCACCTGGTCTGCTTTGGGATCCTTATCCTCTTCTTCTGGAGCAGAAGCGATGACTTCCACGGCCAGTGCCTTCTGAGAACCAGCCCTTTCCTGCAAACTACCTTGTTCCGGTCCCTGCAAATTGGGAATGCTTACAGTCTTGTCCTGAGACTGACATGTAGCCTGTGCTCTGGTCAACACAGCTGATGTGGTCCAAGCCAGTAAGGCTCCTAGTCCTGGCACCAAGCCAGGGGTTATCAATTAATTGCCTCAGAGACAACCAGCACCCTGCTTTACTCTTACCCCAACTCTGATTATGGCCACTTTGCCTTTGAGCTCAATCTCAGCTCGGGCAAGCAAGTACTCCATGTCCTCCCCCTGGATACAAAAGCTGTATTTTTGGTACCAGAGACAATCTCCTTAGGCTTAAGGTTCTTCCTTTCAAATATTGTCCAGAAGGCTCCAGTATCTTTCAAGGGTAGGCACTTTCCTCCCATTTATACCTACTTCCTGCACAAACCCAATCGTGTTAGGATGAATGTGTTTCAGATCATCTGGGTCCCTCTCCCAGATGTCTAGGACTGAGACTAGGTTGAGGGCAACCTGTCCCTCTCAGATCCCCTCACACCACGTGTAATATGCTTGCTGCCACAGACACAGGTGAGGATCTTTCACCTGACAATCTCTCTTAAAGTGTCTCACCCAGTGGCACTTATAGCAACTCACCAACTTGGACATGGAAGACCTTTTCTGTCTTCCCATTTCATGGTGCTCCTTCACACACTGTAGCCATTCCCATTTCACCTGGGACCTCCTCGGGTCCCAGGGGAATTACCCTGGACTCACCCTATGTTTTGGAACGAGTTCAGTTTGGGGCAGGTTCATCTCCCTGTTTGACTTAGAACCGTGCTGTTTTAGCCCCTTGCTGACCCTGTTACCAAACCTCTTCTCAGCCGGCACTGAACACTTCCCTAGATCCGTCTCTGTCAGATCTGACAGTTATTGCCTAACTGGGGTAGAGCACTCCTCCTTGAGTCGCTCTGCCATAATCAGTTGGTTAAGGGACTGAAGATCTTTAGCCTCATTCCTCTCACACACTCATTCCAGTTGTGCAATACTCTGTGAAACAATGTCTCAAACAGAACACAATTCACTCTCTTGCAGTCATTGAACCTTTGAAGATACTAAGCTGCCTTCAGCTGAAATCTTCGCTCATAGACCTTCTGGTCTGGCCTTGGCACCCTTCTAGTGATGGCTCTTCCAATGGCATGCGCCTCAATAAGACAACTATCTTAGACACCTCATTCAAGGCCTGAGCCTTACAAGCAACCTTGAAGCTCACAAACTATTTCAAGATATTCTGACCGTCCACAAACAAATGCAAAGATCTCTTGGAACCTTTGCAACAACCCGGCCTGAATTGGAGGTAAATGGAGCTGCAACTGCTGCCATCCTAAGTGTCTCTCTTTCAAGGGCTAACTTTTCCCTCTCCAGCTCGCTTTCCCTTTCCTTTTCCCTCTCCTCCCTTTCTCTTTTTTCTCATCCCTTTCTCCCAATTTCTCTTTCAGAGGCTTTCCTACTGTCTCTCCCACCTCCTCCCTCGTGTTCCTGGTGAGCTAGCCTCAGCTTCTCCCTCCCTGACCTTCTCCTGCTCAGTTTTAGTTTTCTGGAGAGCCAACTGCAAGTTCAAGGTCTCTGCTAGACTCAAGACACCCAAGGTATTTGCTCTTGGAATTGGTGACAGTGATACCCTAGAAATTTAAGTACACACCTGGGGCACGCTAGAAAATAATGGGGGTGATTTTATTGGGGAAACTTTGGAAAGTACATTAGTGTAAGCACTTGGTGTGTGTCTGAGATAGCTGTGCTACGTGGACATGAGAGCCTAGCTCCACAGCTCCCTCCTCCTGGTTTCCTCTTATGGTTCCCTCCCCTGAGATTACTGAAGCCTCTTCCCTTTCACCTACTGTCTCAAACTGGTCCCTAAAGAAATCAGCAACAACCTCTCTGTCCCTATTCCTGGGATCCCTCCACCTTCTGTCCCTACATAGATCCTTTATCTGATATATGGACATGGTGCTGAGGTCTATTCCCAACCCTGTGTTTTTCATTGTTTGGGAATGCAGACTTTGAGTGTCAAAACTGCATGTATTGTGTTACTGACGTAAACTGAAATTGCAAAATGCGCAGCACTTGCTTCTTGGACTCCTAATTGTTAGGCAGCACACAACTTGCCACCAATTGTCAGAAGCCCTTTCAGAGGGTCATGGGACAAGCAGGGTCTACTCTGCCCAAATATGGGAGTGGAAGTCCTATTACTCCTGATATCCCGGGGCCTGATGTACTCTGGGTCCTGAGCAACTGTGCCAAGTAGCCCATCAGCAGTTCACTCTCAGTGGTAGCGCGGGTCAAGCAGTCCTAGGCTTCTTGGGGGGAAGGTAGGTGCAAGGTACATTGTACCATTTTTGGTTGAGAGAGCAGGGCAAAGATGAGACTGTGGAGGAGTTTGTAACAGGTCTTAGAAAATTAGCTACAACCTGCAAGTTTGGGGGAAATATAGAGGAGAGAATAAGAGATCAGTTAGTACTTAGGTGTAGATGTGATAAAATTAGGGAGGAGCTTTGGCTCAAAGATGAACTGCTCTTAGAAGAGGTCATTTTGGTTGCAAAAAGAGTTGAGCACATGATGAAATGTGTGTTCTAAATTCAAAATGGAGAGAAACAAAGAAACAGGACATACTGACAAAATAGAAGAAATTGTGAGTGAAGTGAAAAGTAAGTTGGGCATGAAAGATAAAGAGGATCGCCTAAAAGAAGATCGAGTGAAGTTTGGTGGTGAGTGTTTTTGGTGTGGAAGGAGTGGACACAGGGCCAATTCAAGAATTTGCCCAGCATGGAATGTGATGTGTCATAACTGTGGTAAGAAAGGTCATTTTAGTAAGTATTGTAGGGGAAAAACAAGAAAAGAACAGAGCCGGGACAGAAAGACAGCCATCCTTGAAGTAGTTTTCCAAATAGTAGATTCACAAGAAGAACATTCTAGTGGGGATGTGAATCATATTGGAGATTCACGAGGACAACACCCTAGCGGAGAGATGAAAATTGATGGAGTCAAGGTTAATATGAAATTTGATTCGTGTTTTCATTTGACCATCATTTCAAACAAACATACACACAGTGGTTTGAGGGGAAGAATAAATCACGTGCCATGGACATAAGGCTAGGAGGGTATGAGGGACAACCCATAAACATGAATGGCTATTTTGAGGCATGTATTGAACTGGAGGGTAGATTTGTACTAGGGAAAATGTATGTTTCCAAGAAAGGTGATGACTTAATTGGATGGCATCATCAACGTTTATTAGGTGTTACACTCAGCCCAAATGCTGAACCCAAAGTACAAATTCAAGATGTAGAAGCCAATTCAATAGATTTTGTGTCTGAATATTCACACCTTTTTAGGGAAGGATCAGGGACAACTTATCAGTTGGCTTGACAAGGTGTCCCTGATCCCCTTCAACATTCTAGGTTCCACACTCCACATTACATCATAACGCTGCACTGTACAGTAGAGATTGCATATACTACAGTACACACAGGCTCAAGACTTGAAATACAACCAGCATGCATAATAAATGAATGTCCAGCCAGATATAGGGCCTCAATTACAAGCCCCTGTGCACCGCCGGGTGACGTTCTGGAAGCGCACAGTGCAGTGCCATATATACAAGCCACCGTGCATGACTTTTCATGGCCTTGTAGATATGGTGTGAGGTAACGCTGCGCAATTCACTGCGTTGCCTCACACTGCGATGGGGAGGCGTGCCATGGGCGTTGCGGTGGCACAATCCCAGATTTACAACATTCTGTAAACCTGGGAATGCGGCAAAAGCTTACGTCTTCCCAGGGGAGGTGTATTGGAGGCGCAACAAGGAGAAATAACTTTATTTCTCCTCATTTTTAACTCTTTCTATGTGTGCTGCATTCAGCAGCACACATAGAAAATTGCCTCCATTGATTGTTTTTGTGTAGGAAGGTGTCCCTTCCTGCACAAAAACAATCATTCCCACAATGCAGACACCCTTGCACCATGGTGCGGGGGTGCCTGCGTTGTCATATGGCAGCCAATTGTGTGCCAGTGCTGGGAAAGAGGACAGGAATGCACCGTATCTCATAGATATGGCGCATTCCTGCCCGTTTCTTTTGATGTAGGGCAGCGCAACAAGAAGGCTTGCGGCCAGCAGCGGTCCATGCTGGTAACAGCAGTGGGGCGGTGGGCCGCATTGGGGGGGATTTCAAGGGACGATGCAGAGGGAAAATTAATTATTTATTTAATTTTCCCTCTGCATCGTCCCTCGAAATCCCCCCAATGTGGCCCCACCGCCCCACCGCTGTTACCTGCACGTACCGCGGCTGCTTGCGGTGCTGCCCTACGCCAAAAGCATTTAAATGAGACCCATATTTTTTAAGGTAAAAGTAGTATTTATATACGAACACAAAGTGAAATATGACATACACTAATAATACACACATGGCTGTCCTAAGGCAGGCACCCTAGTGTTGTCCAGGCAAAGTTCTGAGTCCCACTTCCCTGTCTATTGGTTATTCCCCATTTATGATAGGCAACATTCTGGTTTGGCCCCGCTTTGAATCTGAGTCTTAGAAGTTCCACTACATCTTTATAAAAGGCAAAGTGTTTAAGCGCCGCAGCGCTCAAAGGCAGAGCAAGTTCCCCCAGGGCTCTTTGATCAGTCGTACCCACTCCGAGAGGTGTTTCTGGAAGTCGCAGGGAGCGTAAAACATTCCAGTGTTGCTGTGGTTATTAGGTGGTGCCGGCGTTGACCGGCAGTCTTGTTGCGGCTGGCAGAACAGTTGGGTATCCGCGGCACTCCACAGATGAAGCGCTAGTGTCCTCTGATCTCGCTGGTGGGTGGGAGTGGGTGGTCAGCTTCCAATGACCCCCCGCCCCATAAGACGCCCTCAGGCCTAAACGTCCTAAGTGCTTTTTAGAGGTAACCGTCGGCGGCTCCTCCGCTAAGGTGGAGGTGCGTCGCCCCACTGCTCCCTAAGCAGTGCAAAAACGAAAAATAAAATGATAATAACAGGATGTTATTATCATTTAGTTTTTCCCCACTGGCTCAGTTCATTTGCATTTTAGGTGTGGTGCGGTTTTGGGCTGGGCTGTCGTCACAGCCAGCAGGAGGAACAGTGGTGGGCACTTTCCAAGTGCGCATGGCGGTTTGGTCAGCCGTCTTGGACCGGCCGAACAGTCATACTACACGGTGTAGAATGCTATCCATGTAGGCCCTGTGGTAGACTGCTGCGTCAGGGGCAGTGCTTAATTTGCAAAAGTGCTGGGTTGCAAATTTTTCTCAGAAGCCCCCCAGTGCAGCAGCTGAACATTGGGGTTGCCAAATACCAAGAGTTTCTTGTCTTAATTTCATATCATGCCTCTTTCGCTCATTGCCGTACTCTCCATGATCATTTATCTCAGTATTACAGGTTCTTTTGCATCCCTTTTTTCGCCCTTCGTCACTGTTTTTCCGTATTTCTTTTCCTACACCTTTCTCCTTTGGCTGCCTGTCTGGCTCTTGTTCTGGGTCAAGGCCCTCGAAGAAAAACAAGCCCCGGTCTCCAAAAGAGTGCAGGTGATCCCTACCTGCGACCACCAGCTCAAATTAAGCACTGGTCAGGGGTTACAGTGGGTGGTCCAAGCACAGTGGTACTGCGGGTTCTTTTCGATGTCACCTCTCCAGTTTCAAAGAAAGGCATAACAATTACAAAACACTGTGCCACCTGTGCAGCTGTATTTCTATGTATTTCCTCTGCTGCGGGGAGGCACAGAAATACTTGGGAGCTAGATAGGGCCGTAGTTATCAGTGGTGCAGCTGGTGTAGTGGCACAGGGGCCCAGAGAGGGGAGAGGAGCCAGCCTGCCTTAGGCTGACTGAGGCAGTAGTCCCTTTATATATTTTTTAATATAGAGAGCCTGCGTGATTCCTGGCTCTTAGTTTACTCTTCAGGGACAGATGGTATGGTGGGTGGGGGGAGGGGGTGAAGAGTATGAAGAAAAAAATGGAGAAAAGATGAGAAAGGGATGAAAGAAGGGGACATGGTAAAGACAGGGGTGGAGAAGAGGATAATGATGAGAAAGAACAGACCTAAGGTCTAACAAATGGTCATGGGACGAGAAATGCCCGGATATAAAGCATGCGAGGGAGAGAAGGGGGAAGGAGGTAAGAAAATGTGAGAGGCAGAAGAGACACAGAGACAGAGGAAGGGCATAGGGAGGAGAGAGAGAGAGGTAGGAAATGAGTAAAAGGAACAGAGCTAGGGAGGAGAGAAGAAAAGACAGGCAGAGTGAGGACCTTGGAGACTTGTACGTAGGGACGCGGCCATCATTAGTGCAGGAGGTACAGTATCACTGGGGCCCAAGGGTGTGAGGGGCCTACTACACCCCAAGTACAACTGTATTCTAATGCCACTCCATGGGTGGGGGAACAGAGACAATTTCCATAACTTGCATTAGGGCTAGCGACACGCAGGCCATGTCACTGCGCTCCTCCTACAGTTAGAAAAGTAGAACTTTGTCCTTGGAGATTTGTGGGATTCATTGTGTCCGCTTTTCTGCCGGTTTCTGTAGTGTGGTAACAACAGCTGGGGAGTTTAGTAAAATGAACTGAAAAAGTAACAGACCATGAGCATGGGCGTCCGCAGAAATATTTCCAGGGGGGGGCAAAATGTTAACGCCATCACCATCCTCTGACATGATGTGTGCCATATCATCCTCAAAAGGATGAATGCAAGTGGTGACCCACTGGAGTTTGAATGCTATATGTAACTGACACTAAGGTCTTTGTGGTATGACCATTAACACACTTTGTTCTATATATTAGAGACAGAAACTGCTAGACTGCATTGCGCACACACACAAAATGTGGTTGCACGAACCTAAATCACAGCCAAAGCTCAACGCTTACCCCAAAAAAATCCCATAGAAGGTTCCATTTGAACCACAGCTTCACTTAGTTTCACAAAGCACAGAAAGCAGCCTGCAGGATTCTGTACCCCAGTTCCAAATTCGGCAGCTCTGGCCATAGTGCCACATCTTCTCCCCCACTGAACACCATACTCTACCACTAAAAGAAACTCGCACTGCCTTTAGATGCAATCCAATTGTGTCCCGCTATAAACGCCTGGAAGCAACTCAATTCAAATTGTGCACTAGACGAGAGTAATCTTCTGTCTGAAAAAACAGTAACAACCTCCTGGAAAAAGCAAACACTCACAGGGAATGCAAGACTAAGTAAGGCATGTGAAATCTAAGCATGGAACAACATGCTTACCTTAATGCTTGTGCACTTGTTATTCAGAAATCAATGTGTGCTTTTGCCTGAAAAGCTAAGGACATGACTACAGGGCCCGGAAGGGACCCGTTTCAATGTCCATTGCTTAGATCCATACAAAACATAAGGAGTATGGTTTTAAAAGACCACATTCATGAACATAAAGCTGCAGTACACTACTCATTTCATAAACTACTAAAAGGAAAACAGCTGATAAGGATCACATGAAACATTTTCTACACCACGCATCAACCAGATATCACAGTACCTCCAGGAATGGTGAACTTCCTCACCTGATGAAAAAAATGCTATTCAAAGACGAGAAAAATGAAAGTAATGCTGCCTTCGCTGGGAAAGTCTGTTGGCGCTAAGGTGTTTGGGTGTGAATAAAACCAATCTGGCAACTTTTTGACCACTCTGTCTTGCTCATCCATCCAGCCATTTACCCTTTCACTCATCCAGCCACCCTTTCACGTACTCATCCATCCACCTAGTCACTCATCCTTCCACACATTCACCCTTTCAGTTATCCACACATCCATCCTCCCTTTCTCTCTCAATCGACCCTTTCACTTAGCCATCCATCCACCCAACTATCCATCTACTCATCCACTCATGAATCCATCCATTGACCCTATCACTCATCCATCCTTTCAATCATCCATCCATCTTTTCTCTCATCCATCCACCCATTCACTCCTTCACTCATCTATCCAACCTTTTTCCCATTTACCATCCCTTTCCCTCACTCATCCATCCTTACATCCTCCCTTTCATTCATCTGTCCATCCATTCACCCTTTCACTTATCGATTCATCAATCCATCCATCATTTCACTCATCCATTCACCCATCCTTCCTCTCATTATCCATCCATTCACCCTTTCATTCATCCATTCACCCTTTCACTAATCCATCCAGCCATCCACCCATCCCTTCACTTACTCTCTCACCCACCTTTTCACATTAAGTATGAGCTGAGCCTTCGTCTGCAGAGTTGCAGACAGAAGAGACCCATCAGGAACTCACCCCTCGCTGTAGTTCCTAAAGCAAAGGGAGGGGTTCAAGACGCCCCTGCACACAGTCAATCTGAAACTTTGGAAGTCATGAGTCATGCATGATGCACAGTGCCAGGACGTGAGGTGGCTGTGGCATGGTGTTGTTTCCAGGGCTTTAAGTGGGGCGGGTGGGGTCTCTCCAAAGGGGTTGTTCGATTTAATTAAGGGCGTAGCTTGAAACACCTAAGCTAAAATTCTGTGCTTAGCATAGTGTGCCGCCCGACTGGTATTTTGCTGCTTCTGTAATTGCATTCAGATATATAATACAGCAGGTAATGTTACACCTACAACAAGCCAGAACTATAGGCTTTGTCAATGGTTGTTAGTTGCATAAAATAAAAAGCAGCAACCATGGATTCGTTGAATATAATATTGAAAATGCTTCAGTTCTAAAATGATGAGACTGTGAAAGACCTATAACCCTTTTTTTTTTTTTTTTTTTACTTTTTTTACCGTCTTATTTTGATGAACTGGATTCTCTCGTAACAGCATGGGCGTTTTCGTACATTTCTTCCTTCTGACAGGATGCCCGAGGCTGGAGGAGGCCCACCACACGCTTTACCAGCCAGACTGGCCCATTGTCATTCTGTATGTGGCAATCAGCTGCATACAGAATTACAATGGGCGGGGTGGGGCTGCTCTTGCGCTCAGAGGAGTGCAAGGCGGCCCCGTCAAGGCATTGAGGATTCTCACAGGGGAACAGTGATGTTCCCCAAAGGCCAAAATTACGGACAAAAGGCGGCCGGCTGGGTGATCCAGGGGGGGGGGGGGGGCAAGCGCCCCTCCTTGCCCCCCCCTGCGGACGCCCATGACCATGAGAGAGAGAGAGAGAGAGAGAGAGATCCTCCTGGTGGTCAGTGCAAAACGCTCGCATCCAAACCCACGCCAAGCCACACACCCTTGTAATGTAGGATCAGGCTCCCACAATCAGGCGCAGACTCGGCGTGTATATCGCATAAGTATTTATTACGGAGGGTGCCATCATCCACTCCGGTCGGCGTCCTCCTACATTATATCTCTCCCCGGCTCCCGCCTCCCATCAGCCACCGCAAACCCGGTGACGTGGTGGCTGCACAACTAGATTGCAACACCACACATCTCCCCCCTAACAACATTTAAAAATACAAAACAGTGCTTCAATATTGGCTGCTTAGGCGCAGCTACAAGGCCGGTGGGTAGTCCCGTGGCTATGTCCTTAGGGTGAGGAAAGGGGAGCAGGAAGGAGAGAGAGAGAGAGAGAGACAGAGAGACAGACAGAGAGAGAGAGAGAGAGAGAGAGAGAGAGAGAGAGAGAGAGAGAGAGAGAGAGAGAGAGAGAGAGAGAGAGAGAGAGAGAGAGAGAGAGAGAGAGAGAGAGAGAGAGAACGAGTCTTGCCGGGTGGCGCAGGACGGGGTGTAGGTTCACATGGCAAAGTCATTGTATCTTTGGGGTCGCACCACTGCTCTGCCTGTGGGGTGTGCGCACCCCCCTTGTTGTTTCTGTCTGTGGTGTGGTTTGCTTGGTGCCCTGAGGTTGACTCTCTGCTTGTGCTGTCGGATCCCTTTGGCTTGTGTCGGGGTTGTCGCTGGGCTCTTGATTGGGCGTCTGGTGTGTACATGTGTCCGTGCCTCTTGGTCCGGTGAATCCCGTGTCACCCCCTGTCCCCCCCGTAGGGTTGACGTCGTGGAAGTCACCGTGTGGTGGGATGGCGCTGGCTTCGGGTTCTTCGCCGTCGTAGCTCGTCCGCGGGGGCGTGCTGACTGTCTGCCAGTGTAGGACTTTGTTGCATTTCGCCATGCGGCAGTGGGACCATACTTTGCCATCGCTGAGTAGGGCGGAGCGGGTGTACAGCTTCCGGACTTGTAGGGGCTTGCTGAACTTGCTGTTGCCTTTCTTTTGTAGTTGTCCAAGCTTCACTCTAACCCAGTCTCCCATCGCTAACGCGACGTCCCTTACTCCATGCTTCTTATTGTAATTGTCCTTGTAAATTTGGGTGGCTTTCTCAATGTTGCTGCGGACTACTGCCGGTGACCACTTGCTCTGGATTCTCAAGGTCTTCCACGCGAGGTTGTCCTTCGTGAACGGTTCCCTTCCCCTCAGTATCAGGAACAGGCTGTATCCAGTCAGCGTGGGTGTGATGTGGTGTGCCCAGAGCATGTGCTGGAGCTCTGTTTCCCAGTTCTTGCCCGCGCTGATGGCTGCTTGCACTGAGCCCATGATGACTCGATTGAACCTTTCGTCTAACCCGTTTCCGGCGGGGTGATACACTGGCGTGTGGTTGGTTTTAATCCCGTTCCTCCTTGTGAATGCCGTCCACTTCTCTGAGGTAAACTGGGGTCCGTTGTCACATGTGATGGCTTTGGGGATGCCTTCTCTCAAGAATGTGCTGTCCAGGAAGGCGAGTACTGCTTCTGTGTCTGCCTTTTCACAGATCTGTAGTTCCGGCCATTTGGAGTACCGGTCGACCAGGACAATGACATATTTGGGTACCCCCCAGCTGTCCAGGATGGGTCCCAATATGTCCACTGATACTTCTTCCCAGGGGCTGGCGGGCGTGGCGAATTCCCCCATTGGGGGCCGCATAAGTGTGAGCGATTTGTCAGCGTTGGCACAGTGCGGACAGGACCGTACGTACTTCTCCACGGAGATGTCGATGGCAGGCCACCAGTATGAGAGCTTCAACTTCTTCTTGGATTTCACGATTCCTAAGTGGCCTTCGTGCATGATGTCGAGGATACGGTCCACCAGTGCTCTGGGGGGAGCTACCTTGTCTCCTCTGAGTAGAAATATTGTGTCATCACTTAGGGAGAGTTCGTCCCGTACCTCCCAATATTTCCTGGTTTCTTCGGACATGTGCTTTTTCGCTGGCCACCCTTGTGTGAGGAAGGTTTTCACCTTGGACACGGTCTGGTCGGCGTCATAGGCTGAGATCCATTCTTGTTCGCTGATGGCCTGCACGTTTTCCACGCTGAGTGCCACCTGATACTCATCCCCTTCGCTGGGGTGGGGTGCTTTTTCCATGGCGGCTGAGTGGCTGAGAAAATCTGCCACCTTGTTCCTCTGGGCTGGCAGGTATTCGACATCGTAAACTAAATCTAGGAGTTTGAGCGACATTTTGGCGATGCGTGGAGTGGCCGTGGCATGGCCGCTGGACGTCAAGACTTTGATGAGTGGCTTGTGGTCCGTCGGAGGGTGAATCGAGAGCCCCACAGGTACTGTCTGAATTTGGTCATGGCCCAGATAGCAGCCAGCATTTCTTTCTCGATGACACTGAACTTTTCTTCGTTGGGGGCCAGTGATCGGGAGGCGAAGCCGATGGTGGTTTCCGTGCCGTCTGCTGCGCACTGCGTTAAAACGGCTCCCAAGCCCTTCTCGCTGGCGTCCGTCGTGAAGATACTAGAGAGGGCGCAGTCGAAACCCTGTAAGGGTACGGCTTCACATATGTCTCTTTTGACCGTCTCAAACTCCCGGTCGGCTTCTGGCGTCCAGTCGAAGGTGTTCCGTTCTTTGAGGAGTTGGCGTAAGCTGTGGGTTTTTGCGGCAAAGTTCTGGACGAACTTGCTATAGAATTCCGCTAATCCCAGGAATGAACGAACTCCCTCCTTGGTCCTCGGTCTGGTGCCGGCTTTGATGGCTTCCACGTTGGCTTTCTTCGGGGAAATACCTTCTACCCCAATCTCATGCCCCAGGTACGTGACGTTGCGGAGGCCGAATTTACACTTTTCCAGTTCTGCTGTGAGGCCGTTCTCCGCCAGCTTCTGTAATACGTTTCGGAGCATGACATCGTGGTCCTGTTTCGTGGTGCCCATGACAAGAATGTCGTCCTGGAAATGCAGGACATTGGCGCTGTCCTTGAATAGCTTGTGCATCAGCTTTTGAAAGACTGACGCTGCGGATGCGAGTCTGAATGGGAGTCGTCGAAACCTGTAGAAGCCAAATGGGGTGATAAACGAGGTCAATTTTCTGCACGATGGGTGGAGCAGAATTTGGTGGTATGCTGCTGTGCGGTCAATTGTGGAGAACCATTTTATTCCTTTTGTTTGGGCCTACAGTTCGTTAATACGTGGCAGGGGGAATTTGTCCACTAGTATGTTCTTGTTCAGTTCGCGCAGATCAATGCAGAGGCGCACCTTGCCGTTCGGTTTGCGTGCCACGACTTAGGGTGCCAGCCATTCGGCGCTCTCGATGGGCTCGATGATGCCGCCGTCTTCTAGGCATTGTAACTCTTGCTGTACAGCGTCCCTGCAGTTAAATGGAATGTTCCTTACTTTGTGGCTGACCGGTGTTGCACCCTCTTTGAGCACTATCTTGTGTGTGAATTTGGTCAGTTGTCCAATGGTCCCCCCGAAGACTTTGGGAAAGTCCCATTGCAGGTCGACGCTGTTCTGTGTGGGGTGAGAGTCCGTCATGAGGACTTGCGTTTCTCCGTTGGGGTTCAGTTGGATGCCCAAAGCTCCTTGGTCCACCCAGCCCAGGACTGAGGGGCCCTTTTCTGCCACATCAAGTTTTCCCGTGGTGGCCCTCCCCTTGAACATGAATTGTAGTGGTCTGAGGCCCACCATGGGGATCCTTTCTCCGGTGTAGGTGACAGGGTGTACGTCCGTGGGGAACAGGTGGCTCCCTACTGTGTGTGCAAAGTCCCTTTCCCATATTTCCCTTTGGATAATGGTGAACGGGGAGCCTGAATCCGCTACCATTGAGATTTGGACCCCACCGATGGTCAGTAGGCAGGAAGGTTTTGCTCTGGCTGCGCAAGTAATGCCCCAGACGTGGTTGTCGATGCATAGGACGCCATCGTCCTCCTCCTCCTCGCACTCCCCTGGTTCTGGGTCCGATTCATACATGACGCATTTGACTGCTGAGTTGCTGGGTCTTCGTCTGCATACTTTGCCAAAGTGTCCCACGACCCCGCAATAGGAACATGTGACTCGGAGGGCCGGGCAACGTTTGTCGTAGGCCATGTGGGTAGCATTGCCACATCGGTAGCAGGATCCCTTCTTATCTGATGGAGGTCGCGACGGGCCTGATGCCGTCTTCGTGGGCCGTCTGCTGATTCTGTGTCCCCTCTGAGGCACAGGCCTGTCCCCTGCTCCTTTGGCGTCGCTCACTTTGCAGACTGCCTGTTTAGTGTCCGTGTCTTTTTTCGCCGCTGCCGCGCAGCGCCTGGATAGTTTGGCCTTTTTGACTATGGCTATGATCTCATGTAGTGGTGCGTCTCCGCTCACCCAAAGCTTTTCCTGGACGCCCGTGCTGGTGGTGTGCATTATGATCTGGTCTCTCACAAGGTCATCATGGAGGGTACCGAATTTGCAGTTGATGGCCAGTTTCTTGAGCGCCGCCACGTAATCTTCCACTGTCTCGGTTTCACTCTGCTTCCGTTGGAAGAAATTGTACCGGTCTATGGCCGTGAAGATTAGCGGATGGTAGTGGTTGTCCAAGTCCTCTAAAGCATGCTGGAATACGTCCTCGTCTGTCGCAACCCTAGGCTTTTTCACCATGTTCTCGTAGACCCTTAATCCTTCAGGGCTGAGGTTGTGCAGCAGTATTTTCTTCCTGCGTTTACTCGAGAAGGCTTCTTCCCCTTCATCTTCAAGCGTTGAGAGGTAGTTCAGGAAGTAGCCCTTCCAGTCAGCCCACTGCATGGCTAGCTCGCCGGGTTTCGGAAGGAAGGGCACTGGGTTGGTGAGGGAGAAGGTTTGTGCGCACATCTTGTCACTGTAGTGCGTGCTCCCTGGGATGAACTGTGGTGCCGTGGACTTGCTGAGCGTAGGCTGGAGTCAGGGGTAGCCGGTTGCGGTGTAGGCGCAGAGTGGGGCTGTGCCAGCTGGTTGCCCACCGCGGTGCTGGAGGGCGGCTGTGTAACTGTCGCTGTGGAGGTGCGCGGGGGAGGACCGTCGGACAGACCGCCACGAAGCGTGGGCGCCCTCAGCTGTGGTGCTGCCCCTCCCGTGTGGGCGATGTCGCGCAGTGGCCGGAGTCCTGGGCGCAACGTATGGAGCCTCTTATGAGTGCCCAGTGACTCACTTGCTGTGCCGGTGCGATTGTAGGGGCTCTGGGCGGGCCGCTGTCATCCCTCTGAGGTGAGGGCCTTGGATGGCAGCAGGCTCATGTGGCCAGGAGTGGTATGCGCTTGAGGCTGGGCGCTGCGTGGTACCTCGTGCTCCCTGGGTATGCCGGTCCTGGTCCGGAGGGCTCTGCCTGGGGGGCCGACAGGACGCGTGCACTGGGGCCGCCGAGGCTTCACTCGTCCACTTCGGCGGGAGGGACACTGCGCTCTTTGAAGTGCGCGCCGCGTGGCTGGTGCAGCGGGGGTCCGTTCCGCTCGTCGCCAGTTGTAATGTAGGATCAGGCTCCCACAATCAGGCACAGACTCGGCGTGTATATCGCATAAGTATTTATTATGGAGGGTGCCATCATCCACTCCGGTCGGCGTCCTCCTACATTATATCTCTCCCCGGCTCCCGCCTCCCATCAGCCACCGCAAACCCGGTGACGTGGTGGCTGCACAACTAGACTGCAACACCACAACCCTGTTCGGCCTCCTTGGTTCGCAGAAGCTCAGGAGCACCAAACCCACACAGTAGAAATGCGGCTGTCCGCGGCCCCCGCAGGGGGCCACCTCAGCAGGGCGGCCCTTTAGTGCCATCTTGGCACCACCCACCCGCTCTAGTCTCTGGAGGGGTCTGCGAGCCCTCTAGCTAGGTCGCCTCCGTGACGTCCTTCCTGTGCGCCGGGGGGGGAGGGCATATATGCCTCCCCAGCCCCTCCTGGCGGTCTCTGTTTGCCAGCCACGCCGTCTGGTTGGTGGTGCTGCTGTTCTGCTGCGGGTCCCGGTGTCCTGAGTTGGTCGGCTTTGAAGCGAGGTTAGTCAATCTCCCGAACCCCACCCCCCCCAGGGCCCTCCACGCACGCCATTGGCGGAGTGGCCCCCCGCCCCAGCTGCAAGCTCCCGGGACCGTCCCTGCAGGAGGCCCGCTGAGTTGGTGCCTTCGACCTGGGCTGTGGCGAGGGACTGGGTTGGGGCAAGGCTATAGGGAGGGTTCAGGCTTCCCGGCATCAGGCTGCGCAGGCCTGTCCTAGCAGCGGCACATGACGGAGCTTCTCTGCTCCTCGTTCCACCCGCGGCTTGTTCCCTTTAGCCCCCCCCCCCGATGGCTCCGGTGGCGATGCTCCAAAGGGCAGCAAGCGGAGCAATGGACCCGGCAGCCAGGGCAAACTGTTTGCCAGCCACGCCGTCTCTGCCAGCCACGCCGTCTCTCTCCCGCTGCCCTGACGGCATGCATCCCTTGGCTGCCTTACCTTCACGCCGACCCCCGGAGCTGAGAATCGGTGAGTGCATTCACCCCCCCCCCCCATTAGGTTCATGGCGGCGGAGTCTAGACTTCTATGCCTGGCCACTGCCGAGGCTACTGTCTGCCAGGGGGGGTTGGTCAGCTCCCGGGGGCACAGGGCGGCAGCCGTCCCCCCCGGTTAGGGCAAGCGCTCAGCCACGCCGCGTGGAGTTGGCTAAGTCCTGGATCGTCTGGGGGGGAGCCAGCGAGGCTACCGTCCCTCACTGCGACCCTAGGCAGCGGAGTCAGTCCTGTGGGTCCGGCGTGAGCAGGACTTGCGTGGTGGGGACGAGAGCAGCGAGCTCAGCAGCGCTCACCCCATCCGGCCAGCGGCCCGCGTGGGCATGTTCGTGCGCGGTGGAACAGGCGGAGGGGCAGTGAGCCTCGTCGGGGACCCCCTCCGTTACTCGAATAATCGGCAGCACTGCGTCAGGGTCCCGACGGTGGATTGGGCAGGGCAGCGAGCGGCGCCTGGCTCCCCCTCTCACTGCATCACTATTCAGCGCCCTGGCCCGTGGGTGCAGCGAGTCTCGTTGCCCCTTTGCTCGGCTGAGTAAGTGCCGAGGCGGGGTCCGCAGGGCCAGAGGTTGCAGGTGTGGAGGGAGCGAGCGTCGAGGGCTCCCCCTCCTCCCGTGGTGGGTGCCGTCCGGCGGTGCCAGTTCCCGGGCCTCAGCCCGTGGGCACAGGATTTAGATGAGGTTACAGATTTGCTGCCTGCCTTTGTGGGGTTGGAGGCAGGGCAGGGCCTGGCTGTCATGCGACTTCAGAGAACAGACAAATTAGACACAGCTTGAACTTTAGAGGGAAAACAGTCCTGGGCGAGGTGGAACAGCAGGGCACCCCTTCCTATGAAGTGGCATGTTCAGACTTCACTCGCTGCTGCCTGCCTGGTGGCACTGCCTTTACTGTGGCTTCAGCCATGCTACTGCAGTAAAGCGGCAGTGGTCCACCCAAGCTGTACGCGCAGCCTAATGCTAATATTCCTTTGGCAGAGGCGAGCATCAGGGCAGCAACAGTGCGTCAGCACCGACGGTCATCCGCTCCAAATTCAAGGAATGTAAAATGACTTTGGCTTTGTCTTAACAGGACATCTTATGTAGTGCTAAAAAATGCTGCAAACAAGAACTCATTTCTGGTTATTCGTGCGCAAATGCTAAAATGTTGCTGTAGACGAAAGCGATATTGCGCCACATGGTGGGATGCCATAATCTAACACTAGGCGAAGTCGTATAAGGTTACCGTGTTATATTGAACCTCACCAGGGCCTTGTTCTTATCCTTACTGATAAGAGTACGTTAGAACTTGCGGGTGACAATCTGTCTTGTGTTAAAGGTCGTATGTAAAAACAAGGCTTCTAATCCACGTTTCCTCACATCTGGTGCTACTGGGTAAATTACTCCCAGTTTCCCCACATTGTGTGATCCTGGGGACATTACTTTGTCCTGATTAAAGTTGCCCTCGGGCGCCTGTGCTGCTCTTCAGCAGTCAGAAGCACAGCTGATGCTGACCGGAGCATTCCAACACTGCTCCCCCGAGCTGCAATGGCAAATCGGTCTTACTGCCATTCTCCTGCATCTTTTGCTGCAATTAGAAACGTCACGTGATTCACAGGCCGGGTTAGAAACCCGTTTGGCGGCACCTTTACAACGTCTGTGACAATGTTAAAGAACCCTGCACAGATGATTATGTGAAGCACAAGCCATTGAATAAAGCACTACAGTCCACAAAAAGGAAGCAGTTAATTAAAACACTGCCCTCCTTTTCACTGCCTCATTTATTTAAGTTGTTCAAAAGGTGATTGAGTGCTAACCTTTAACACAATCTATTAAAATGTTTGCATCATATTTCTCGGCAACCTTGTACAGTGTCAAAGCGTTGCTCTTTAAAACGGACACTTTTCTGTCTTACAGCGGTCGTAGGGGTGTATGTGTCTTTGAAACCTTTTCTCTGCGGCAAATGGGGCCGAGCGACAACTGGAAGGAGGTTGTTCAATGTCCTAGAAAATGCCAGACCGTGGCCTTTTATGCCCAACTTCTACAAACTAGAATAGAAATAGTAACACGTACCTGGATGCAATGACAGTAGCAGCAAAGTGTCGGGCGGCACACTACGCTAAGCACAGATTTTAGCACACGTAATATTAAGCAGTTTATCAGAATAAGCGTTATTGTATTGTCTGCGATTACATGCAATCTGAGTCCGGAATCGGAAACGGACTTTGAAGCATTTTCAAGAGGGCATTTTACCAATGCAGTGTTTAGTCTAGAGAGCACCTTCCTGAGTAACTGAAAGCAGCTTATATTAAGTTGGAAAAAACAAAGACATAGTTGTGTCTGTTAGAATGCAATATCAAATCTGTATAAGATAAACTTCCAGTATGACGATGGGCGGGGCTTCAGGCGTTGTTCAACGATGGGGGCTATGCCGCCGGGCCTGATCTTTGCATTTTGCAGCGCTAGGGTGCGCTGTTATTACTCGCTGCTGCCGCTCCCCAGCGCCGGTGCAAGCTGAGCTCATCACCCCCATGTGTAATGTGTGTCAGTGGACAAATACCAATAGTCGATGGATGGCCCTGGCCTGGTGTACCCGCCGCAATGGGGCTGGCAGGCTCGCCAACAGTGTGAGGCAGATGCCTGGGGGGGCGTATGTCAGCATAGATAGGAATCAATGTGCAATCTGTTTTCCGGCATCCCCACTATTTTTCTAATATTACGCGCCGCTGAGAACAGAACAGAGGATGCCGTCCATTGGCCCTGCTGTCCAGTGACTTGCAATGAAAATGCTTGTTTCATCTATAATTTGTTGTCAGAAGGGATCTTTTACATAAGATACGATATGTTCCTGCCAGTGGTGCTTAGATTCAAATTCTTTCAGGTTCGCCCTTTTTAAGATGGTGGGTATGAGCGGAAAACAGCTGCTAAGGTACCATGGATAGTTACGTTGGCTCGCAGGGCGAGGGATGCCATACCACCATCCGTTTCATGCAAGGGCCTTTCTGGTTAGCATAGTGCCCTCCCTCGGGATGTGCAGCGGGGGATGGCGTTAACTACAGACGCGCATGTGTCATTGGCCAATGTCTTTGGGATCCCGACTAGGGGGAACAATCGCGCAACGTGCTGAGTGCAGATAGTGAATTGGTGGTACAGTTAATTATAGTTTCTCATGTTCGGTTTTGCATCCAATACTTGGGAGGCATCCGGTTGAAGCAGCACTCCAGAAGCTCAAACCATGGCTTCCTTTACGCTGCTGGTGTCTTTTACATCGGCCGGGTTCTGCTGCGTCCGTGTTTCACGTAAGGGCCTCCCTTGTGCGCATGGTGCGCTCACTCTGGCGGTTTAGGGGGGGCCAGTGTTGTCTACTGACCCTTGCACAGGTCATGGTCAATATTCTCACAATGAAGCCATAAGCGGTTGCTCATCTACCCTATGCATCTAGCAACCATTGAAAGCAGATAGTCCTGGCTTGCTGTAGGGGGCAGGTACAGTTGATTCTATATCTGGACACAATGATGGAAGGGACAGAACTACGCAGCTCACCATGCTAAGCATTGAGGTCCAGCTTGGATGCTCCTATCCACGCCCGCCATCACATCACGCGGTGCTGAGTAATTTCGACCGGGCTACCATAGGGGCTTGGGCGTTGAGTGTTATTGTACTCTGGTCTCAAAACATGAGTCTTTTAAACATGAGCTCATTATCATGACAATTGGTGAGTGCACTGTTCACCTGTGTCTTTATTTATTTCACATGGTATCCGGTTGCGATATCTGGGACTTCGACCGGGCCTACGATCGTAGCATCTGGGTCACAGGATGATGGACCAAACATCCCAGATAGATTACGGGCGACACTTAGGTGACCAAACCACACACAGGGTCGGCAGTGAGCAACCGGTCAGGATTGTGATCAAAACATCACAGCATTGGGCGGTGCACGGGTAGAAGTCTTTGAGAAGGGTGGGGCATTGCAGGGAGTGGGAGTCAGATACTCCTTGGGACCAAAACTCTCAGCAAACTATGGGGAGGTTATCTCGACTGCGGCTTCTGCTACGTTGGAGGGCCCTTCTCACACCTGGGCATACTACACAGCCGGGGGGCAGAGATGGGAATGAGTAGGGAAACTCAGAGTAGAGCACTCCGCGGCACACTGAGTAGCCCCACACAGCACAGAGCAACAGCATCTGGCAGGCGATACACACCTGTAAGCTGATTTTAGCTGAAGGTTTTTGCGGCAAATGCTCCGTGTGCATGTGCCCATATTGGCCAGGCAAGATGTCAGTTGAAGGTTTTAATTCAATGCGAAGGAAGCCTCACGGTGCACCCTCAAATCATTAAGACATGGGGTGGCTTTATTAAGTATTTCCGCGTGCATATGGCACACTTGATAATGGAGCAGGACACCTATGTTTACTTTAGGAAACTGGGATCTTATGCCCAGGTCCTGTTTTGCCTAGCGCAGACTAACCTGCCTCTAACCATGGCAGCTAGGCGAGCGTGGGGTCTGCTCCTTACAAGTGCGCTGTTCCCAAGAAGTTGGGGAGACACTGGTTTAGAACACAAGAGGCAACAACGCAGTAAGGAAAACCAGGCATTCCCAGTATTCAAGTATAGGCAGGTAGCTGGACATACCGTCCCACTGACTTGCATGCCCCATGGTACAGATTAGCAGAAGTTTGAGAGAGCCAGTCCTCGCCTAAGGGTGCCAGGCTTAGTTTGAGGGCCAAGTCCAAATATGTGACATTTACGGAACCTTTATAAATTTTCTATTATATGTGCATAGTTACAGGCCAAGGCATGGCCCCCGGGCATTGGGGGATGGTTTTCTTGGTTGTCATGCTTCTCAGATGTTTGTCGCTAGCTTGCGCAGGCTGTTGTGTCCGCAGAGTCTGGGGCAGGTTAGCATCCCCACCTTGCATACAGCATTCCAACTGCACAATAGTTCACAGAACATGGGAAACGCTTTCCCAAATCTGGCACCAGAACACAAGGTTAGTCAGGGCCAACTTGCCCGCCGGGTGACTCGGGCAGGCGTAGACTAATTACAGTTCTTGCACAGTCCCATCATTTCGGAATTGGAGCGTTGCTTGAGGTATCCCTGGGCATAAAGGAAGGCCAGACAAGCTTCCAGGGGATCACAGAGCGGGTGCACTCTGCTCTTAGCGTAGGATATGCAGGCGGCATCCACACTGGACTCAAAGTGATAATTTAGCTATGCTAACTTGCCAGTGAAGATAATGTTATGATGGAGCGCTACAGGTGGCCATTCCCTGCATGAGATAGAGTAAAGCTTGAGGTCCCTGATAGTACTCACATCCTGGTCCAGTGGCTAGCGGGCCATCGCACCCCAGGTTGGGGTCAACCCTGTTAAATCCGAGGGGGACTAGGAGGGTATGGGTCTGGTGCTTAGGAAACCCGGACAGAACATGGGGGATGCTGGCAGTAGGTCCGCAGCACTCCACCAGTTCTCCACCTCCAGTGGTGTTAAAGTGGCACCAATCTTCACCATGGGAGCACACATTAGAAGGCTGGGATACAATTTTACCAGTCCGCTGAGCTACAGCGGGCTGTTCCTTAGGGGGGGCTCCAGAACAAGGTGTATCACGCTGGCCTACAAGTTATTGGACATTAGGCATTCCCATAGTTTGTAAGGGCAGGCGAACTGGGAATCTTGGTTTCCGTTACTTTGGCAGGTTTTAAAGCAGCCAGGGCCGGCAATGGACAGTAGGTGCTGTGCATCTGTGATCCGACGGCAGTTATGCAAGCGGGGTGCGCTGCGTAAGTTGTAATTATACGAAAGGGTGAGGTGTCTCCAATAGTGGGCCCAAGACGGGTATTGTTTCAAACCAGCTTTGATACCATGAAGGTGGTCACCAGGGTTTAGCAATGAAAGGGGTTTGTGCAACCGTCTGGTCAACGAGGGAAGTAAGTGCTCCCAGAACCTAGGGTAGGTGACAAGTGCCTGCAGTAAGCGATGCCCGCCCTGTTAGCTATGGTAGCCTCGCTGGGTGGTGACGCTGCCAGCCAACATAGTGTGCTGCCGTCCAAAGAAAGGGGGAAACAAGGTGTCGAGCACAAAAGGCTACTACGTCGAAGAACATTTTGCACGAACAGCGATCAACAATGATTAAAATTTAGCGGAGCAGGTAATTTTTCACCTATGGGGTTGCCCAAGGGTGGGCAGTGGGAACGCACCTGTGATGCTGTCCCACAAATTGGGGGAAAGGGTGTAAAGCACAAAAAATACTGGAGGATTGCAACTACAGGTTGCAGGAGGTGGGAGCCTACATTAGCCTCAAGGGTAATTTAGCCATGGTAAGAGTAGAGTTCCCTCCTGGGAGGCCATCACATTCCTACAGGTAGTGTGAGGCAGTTGCTCTTCCCAGAGTAGGATAAATTGCTCCAAGCGGTTTTCCCAGACGCAGTTTGTCTGGATGGGGTCCCCTGGAATGAGATGGAACAGCTCTGAACAAATTGGAGCAGAGACTGGTTGGGGGGGGAGGTCTCCCTAACATCTTGGTGATCCATTTAGGAGGCAATGACCTCACTGCCGTGGGTAAGGGGGCATTCTTGCAAGCAATGAAGGCTGACTTAGGTGAGATCAGCATAGACATGGTTCAATGTGAGCTCTGGTGGCCTGAGATTATTCACCGCAGAGTGTGGCACGGGCTAAGTCAAAGGAGGCCATTGAACAGCCCTGTAAGAGTGAACTGTTCAGGGCGTAAGTTCGCAGACCAGAGGAGTCTGGGCTTCATCAGACACGAGCTGATTGAGGCTAAGGGTAAGGGCTACTTTGAAACATGGTGTTTATTGTCACCATTGGGTATGGATCTGTTCCCTTGGCCTTGCAGGGGCCCCTGGAAATGAGAGGTGGCAAGTGAGAAGACAGCTGTCTTGAGGGCACTGGCCATCCAGGCGTACGCCTAAGGTTAAGTTGACAAACATGGGGTGCACTTGTCACAGCATGGACACTTTTCACTGGACATACAGGAGGCCCTAGAAAGCAGGTTACAGGTGAGAAATGAGCTGTTTTGGTGGGGGGCCCTGGCTGCGACGGTGGCCGCCTCCAGAGCTGTGGCGGAGTTACAGGGCGATCTGGAAGCAGACGGGTACAGTAAGGGTACCTATGCGCGGCACAATAGGGGTGCCAGAGACCAGGAGCCTCAGGGCAGGTTCCTGGAAAACCGCGACGGCGCCCCGTTAGTCCTTCGGGCAGTTGGGGGCCTGACCAACCGGGGGTTTGCCCTGCTACGCTCCGCCCTGAAAAGGGCGTGAGTAGAACAGACCAACGTGTCACGTGATCCGGAAGAGGATCGTCAAAGGTAGCACTGACGGGGTGCCCCACAGTGCTGGCTCACCAGGCGGGCGGGAGCAGCATAGGTTTGCACAGCTGCCCCGCCCTTGGATCGCCCGTAAGATAACCCACATATTGCATACTCCTGTATGGAATAAACCTGCAGCAATATTTTCCCACTACAAAGTTGTCTTGTGTATTTATTCATTGCATGCTCAGACAGGGGTGGGAGAGGTTGCCAATAATTGCACTATGCGGCTGTCCGCGGCCCCCGCAGGGGCCACCTCAGCAGGGCGGCCCTTTAGTGCCATCTTGGCACCACCCACCCGCTCTAGTCTCTGGAGGGGTCTGCGAGCCCTCTAGCTAGGTCGCCTCCGTGACGTCCTTCCTGTGCGCCGGGGGGGGAGGGCATATATGCCTCCCTGCCCCTCCTGGCGGTCTCTGTTTGCCAGCCACGCCGTCTCCCGCCCCACCTCTTACCCGGCGTCCTGGCTGGGGGACAGGGTGTCCTGAATGTTTTAATGTTTTCCTTTTGTGTTGCAGGCGGAGTTACAGGGCGATCTGGAAGCAGACGGGTACAGTAAGGGTACCTCTGCGGCAGACGGGTACAGTAAGGGTACCTCTGCGCGGCACAATAGGGGTGCCAGAGCCAGAGACCAGGAGCCTCAGGGCAGGTTCCTGGAAAACCGCGACGGCGCCCCGTTAGTCCTTCGGGCGGTTGGGGGCCTGACCAACCGGGGGTTTGCCCTGCTACGCTCCGTCCTGAAAAGGGCGTGAGTAGAACAGACCAACGTGTCACGTGATCCGGAAGAGGATCGTCAAAGGTAGCACTGACGGGGTGCCCCACAGTGCTGGCTCACCAGGCGGGCGGGGGCAGCATAGGTTTGCACAGCTGCCCCGCCCTTGGATCGCCCGTAAGATAACCCACATATTGCATACTCCTGTATTGAATAAACCTGCAGCAATATTTTCCCACTATAAAGTTGTCTTGTGTATTTATTCATTGCATGCTCAGACAGGGGGTGGGAGAGGTTGCCAATAATGGCACTAACAGACTCACCGCAGGGCACAGGGCTAAAGGGACTGCATCCCGCACTCTGTGTATCGTGGACCAGCAGTCTCCAGGATTGCTGATTTTAGATTTATTATAGAGGATGATCATTGACCTTTTCCCCCAGTAACGTTATTAACACCAGAAGGATCAAAGACTGAGCTAGTCCTGTCAGGATATAAGCCTGACTGCCTGGAGCCTGCTTGTACTCGCATTTGCCTCTTTGTATAAACAGCTGAACCCACTGTGCTATCTCACGGAAGTGGGCACTTGTGTTTCTGCTTGCCTTCAATTTCCAAATACCACTTTTGTCTTCGTTCAGTCACAGCATTCATACTGTCCAAAGAATTTCAAGAAAAAATGTATGGAGGACATCCATGTGCCGTGCCAAAGGACGGCACCCTCGGTCAATGATAAACCCAGACTTGTTTTTCATGCGGGAACTTCCACTTATTTTTTTCTCTCGATTCACTTGTTTTCACAGAACTGCTTGCAGTTTCGTTTCTCTAATATGGGTATTTTCTTGGAAATGTTTTGTTTATTCCGCTGAGAGGAAGGTGCAGTGCTGGCCCGGTGCCCAAAGCGACGCTTAGAAGCCTGCGGCAAGCGCTATTAAATGTCGCGCCCCAAATTCGAAGTCTGCCTAACCCGCAATCCACATCAGGGCTCTCCCTATAATCCGCCACCAGACACTCCCGGCCCCTTTCTCTCTCTATTGCCGGTTCATGCTTTCTCCTTCTGTGACGCGTTTTCTGTCTTTAGCTTTCTCCTTTTTTTCCGTTTCTGTGTTTTCCCCTCTCTTGCTCCGGTAAATGTTTTATGAAGAAAAAATAAGTGCTGGTCCCCAAAAATGAGTGCGGTGGGGTCCACCGCAACCACCAGCTCAAATCAGGGTTTGAGGAGGTGGCGTTTAAAACAGAAATGAGTAAGGCACAAAACATTTTGGGAAGAAACTCTGGTTTTGCAAACCGGGCTATGTGATTTGGTTAGTTCGCAAAATCGCCATTCATAGGAGGTCACCATCTGCCTAATGAATGTTAATTAGGCAGGATTTGCAACCTCTCTGTTACTGGGCTTCAGGAAAGGAAGTGGTTAACTTTAAGAACATAGGCGGATTCAGCTTCTGGGTAAAAATGAAACTGAAAGAACCTGCGGTGTGAGCAAGATCAGGCTTCGCTTTCTGGTAAACAGAAAGTGTCCAGAAGCCCCTTCTGCGACCAGCAAAGATGGTGTTCCAAGTCTTTCTGATGGGCTTAGACGCCCCACACCCGATTGACGTAGCCAGCAGCGAGGCGGACTTTAAAGCCACAACTATCAGGACATTCAAGGAACTGGTGGCTAAAAAACTGGGCGATGTGGCAAATCTACGAGGCTTCGGTAAGTGGCGTTGGTGAGTGCTTCGGTCTAAGTCCTGAATACATTGCTAACGTTTCAAACTGTATGCTATGCTGACTGCGGAGCTGAAAAGAATATTACTGAAATGTGCGGATCGCCACAGGAGCTTACCTCCGCCATCTCAATTCGATTCTGCCCGTTCGAGTTGTAACAAGCATTGGCAAATCCATTTGGTCCGGCGTTGGCTGCTGACTTCTTTTTCGCCTTGCTACTGCTTCCTTTGTGAATGATTTTTTTTAAGAAGCCACTCACTATATGAAAACAAACAAGCATCGTCTAAAAGCCAAAGGGACAGATTTATCAAGGTTTTGCATCACCCTTGGGTAACGCAAAACCTAAGTGAGATTTATCAAGCATTTGCCAAATCTAGAGTAACTCAAGGCAGCGCAAATTACATAGAAAGAGTAACAAGCATTCGCAGTGCAATATGTCTCGCATTAGTGAATGTTTGAGCAATTGAAGTTGCAAATGTTAATGATTTTTTTTTTGTTTGTTAAAAAAATATTCTGGCAGTAACATACGTAATAAATGAAAAGACATGAAGCAATGAAAGGGTGCAGTAGTATAAGCTGTTAGTATGTGTTTTTGTGGAGTTGTAAAGGCACTTTTATTACTGTTATAAGGTACTGCATTATTAATGCAATGATAAAGAGAAAGATTGTATTAAGGCTGCAGTACTGTATGTGGCAAATTGAGGTAGTTTTATAACTCCACATGGACAATTAATTATAGCTCTGTTGAGACAGTATTATAAGAAAGAGAAGGGGTATGGGAGTACACTGCTTTACCTCCCAGCACAGTTCGCCTGATAGCGTTATGGTAAGTGCAGTTCATAGTAAATGCTTACTTGAATATTTGCTGTAGTGTTTTTCACCAAAGTTGGTGCAGGTTAGTGGTGTGAATCTATAGACGCAGGTGTTTCTAGATATTATCTGTTATCAGTAGAGATAAAAATGATTTTTTATCAGGGGATTGTGACAGCTTTTTTAGCAAAACCAGATGAAATTCTATTACTATAATGCAAGGCGGTGAACTGTGTTGGGAGGTGAAGCAGTGTGCTCCCATCCCCCCTTTATTTTTAAAAGGCTCTCTTGAGTTATTGAGCTGATGAGGTTTTGGAGATGCACTTGTGTGCTAGTGAGATGTACTGAGCCCTGAGAGGATTGTGACAGATTTTTTAGCAACCCTTGATGAAATTCGTTTTTAGGTCTCGGCCTGACGTAAGCAGCGCATGCGCTGCTCTCATCATACGAGGGCTTCTTGGAATCGATACGATTCCAGAAGTCGTGTCTCAGCTCCGCCCCTAATTTCTATTGGCGTGCGTCATTTACCGTCATAGCTTATGCTAAACGGAGACTTCTAATTGTAAATGAGGCTATTTAGTCCCTCCTGGTTGCCGCCTTGTCTCCTTTTGGCCCCGCCCACCGGGATTGGATCGTTTACTGGCGGCATGTTACTATCTCCTTTAATTACAGGGTGAGGACTTTTTAGGTCTCGCGCCTAGCGTTGCACTGTGCAGCGCGAGACATTTAGTAGATGAAAAAACGGGGATTCAGCACTGACCTAGGAATCGCACACGCTCGTGCGTGTGCGATTCCTTTTGTGCTACCCCATTGGCCTTTTCGTGCGTCTTTTTATAAAAGACTGCACGCAATTGGCCAAAGGCGGGCGCATTGCTCCGCCCATGGCCTATTGGTGTCTATTACGCGCAACAAAGGCCATGTGGTTTCAATTATCGTGCCCAGACACGGGCGCGATAATTGAAACTACATGTTTTGCTGTGGCGCGTGCGCGCGCACCACTCGCGGGCGTGTTTTTTTAAATTTTTTTTTTTTACAATATCGCTTTCACTGCCGCTTGTTTGTAGTGCAAAGATGAGTCCAATTCGAGGGTGCGTTGAGTCGTTCATTCGCAGCACGTAAGGACTCACGCTTGGCCCGCGCATCATGGCATTCACTCGCCCAGCAAGCGGGGCCAGGGGTGCAGCCATTGTTTAATATTGGGCAGGTGCGCGCGTGAAGGCTTGTGGGAATGGTGCCAGCTTGTTGGGTGGGTTGGACCTCCTCGGTGAACATAATGTGCTGCCCAGATGCAGTGGGTGCATAGTTCTGCATCGCTGCCTCTCGCGCCCCGTCACGGAAGCGCTTTAAGTGCTGTACACAAATGTCATCCCGGCGTGCGCTCCCCTGCTCGGCCGCATTCCTAGAGTCTTCAGTCAGCCCCTCGTTTCCAGCCTCAGACACAAGCATTTTAATTAATTCTATACCGAGTATGCAGGCGAAGCATCGGGCCTGGATGCTGCCCGACTCCCGACCAACTAGGCGGGCACGCCCGTAGGCCGGTGCACTCTTGTTCCAGACGTACGGTGACGGAGCTCTGTCTCCTACCCTCTCTGCGGCTCACTCTCTGCTCCTCGTCTCTCTTAGCACTCTGAATTTCTCTTTCCCCTCCCCCCCCTCTATATATTCTTCTTTCTGTCCTCCTTTCTCTGTCATCTTGTCTTCTGTCACTTCTACGTCCATTGTTCTTGTTCATCTGTTCTTTTTGCTGTCACCATTGTCTGTTACCCCACGCTTTCGTTTTCGGCCTTTAGACTGTTTTTCTCTTCCCGTCTGTCTTTTCTCCTCTCGTTCTCCCTTTCTCGAACTGTCTCTGATGTTGAGACGGGGCTCCCGCTGCCAAAGTACGTAAAAAATGCAACTGCTCTCCTGACAATAGGGGGCATTACTTGGCCTGTAATCACATCACGTGGGCTGATGTAGTGTTTCATCTCCCTGCTCTTGCAGTGTTGGCCTAACGCCATCACTTCAGGACAGAATAATAGTGCACCAGGGAGACAGATGCACCACCAGGGGGGCGGGGGTCACACATTACAGTGTCCCTGCTCCATGCAGAGACCTGAATTGTTGGAACAGGAGCCCGAGACCTCTGGTCCCGAATGAATGGCACTTACAGCGGCACAGGGAAGGGCCTGGACCCTTGAAGAGGAGACTTGTCACTGTGGTGCCTTACAAGCTCCCGCTAGAGTAAGAGCACGCATACTGATGGTCCAGCCTGTAGGTAAGGGGTCTATTCTTGAGACAGCGGGTCGACTCTGTCGTATTTCGCTGCATAAACAATCGCCATGCATGTGCCCCCTGGATAGCAGAGCCCCGTCTTCAGTTTGCAACACATGCACTCCAGACCTATCCGTTCAAACCTGAAAATCCAACATTTCTCCCAGCAGTACTAATATGTACGTCAATTGACCCAACTACTGGGCATAGCGGAAGTGACATCACGTGCCCTTCGACCACCAAACTTCGAATGACTTCACAGAAAATGGAAGCATATTACCCTTAACCAGATTATATCACTGGAGTTGAATCACTGGCGTTGACATCATGAGATCTTCTACCATGCTGAAATCCTAGCAAGTGGTATCACAGAGATGGATTAAAAATTACTAATAAAGTATCTAAAAGTAGTTGGGACAAATGATAAACCTCAAACACCAACAATTCCCCAAATCTTACTACAACTGCTCCTACATACGTTGTCACTACATGACCACACACTTGACTATAGTATTGAAAGGAAACAATGGCCTTTGCTTACACGGTGTGATGATGTTTTATCAAATATCTACCAGTAAGGTTTCAATGAGCAGTACAGTGGCATACCACCTGAAAAAGTATATAATCGTTGGCAGCTCTTTACACGAGAGCATAACATTCAGGCATGGCCACCCTCGCCTCTGGTGACCTGACAGTTGCCATCAAGAAGGAGATAGAGAGAACAGGTTTACTTTGTCCATGGCAATACTCAGGAGCTACGTTACAACATTAACTAAAGAGCTGTAATTCGGGCAGAAGTTAATACTTAGACTAAGCTGTGTAACAGTTTGTTCAAATAAGCAATTGAACTAATTAGCAAGTATAAAACAGCTTTGCATTTATGCCGTACTCAGAGAACCGATATCACTTGTTATGCATCAACAATCTAGTGTTAACCAATTAAAATATATCTGATAATTTCATTAGCAGAGACATATGTCTTCATTGTTGCATTTCAATGAAATTATCTGTTTTAATAGATTTTAAACCACCAACTGCCTTTTTTCAAATCGAAGGTGCTAGGACTAATTTCTGAAATGGTTAGAGTGGGACAGAGCTTTGTGTCAATTCAACAAAGTGAAATGGCTGCACTAAGAAACCAGGACAAAGCAGAACTTTACATATATGCCTGACCTTGCTGCTGAAATGGAAGAGAGAACTGGTGCCTGCTGCACGTTTTTACGAGACCATCATTGTATAACTCGCACAAAAATACCTTGTTCTGTTTTGCCATGCACTTGTCCTCAACACATTCACCTGGCTCAACTTTAGTTGGAATCTAAATACACCTTTAATGCAGTGCTTAATAGGGGTGGGTGAGCCGGCGAAGGCTCGAGCCAGATGCCTGGCTCTGGCTAAGCTTAAGGACCCTCAAGCCCAAAACGAGGCAAGTTTTCATGTGTCCTTGTGGTGAGGCCTGCAGGGTAATTACGAGGCGGACACTGGCCGTATTTACTTCTTTATTACTCCGGGCGGAGAGCGCCGGAAAACTCGCCTTTTCAATGTATATCGCGGCCGTTCACCTCACGGCCGGATATCCTGTCGCGCTCAGCCTTCCGAGTCACACGTGACCCGGAAGACTAGAGCGCGACTCTACATATCTTCCCCTTTTACAATAACACAACATAACTGTAAGTAACCATCAGATACACGTGCCAGGTCCAAGGTGACTATGTCTCCATTTCATAGTCAAGATATCTTTTCGGCAGCCTCACCGCTCTGCCTAACCGTGTGTGTCTTAATGGGGTGCCAGTCTTACTATTTCTGCCACCATCTGAAGGGGCATCACCAGGTGACCCTCGTGTGTGACCCTCTCTTTCCACACTCCACCCTCCTTGGTTCTCCTGCTGTACCTGTGGCCTTGAGTCGTCAAGGCTCTCCTGTGTGTCCATAACATTCAAATCTTCTGTCCGGATGTCCCTGTCGTCTCTGCCAGATTCTTCTGTTCCAGCCATCTGCTCCTCATTACTGCCGGGTTGCGTTGTCTCTGTCTTGGTCCATTTCAGTATCCTGTTGCATTTGGACATTCTGTCTTTTAACCATGTCTTCCCATCGCTCAATAGGGCCGATCTGATGTACACTTCTCTCACTTGCAAGGGCGTACTGAATCTGCTCTTGCCTTTCCTTCTCAATTGAGCAAGTTTGACTCTGACCCATTCACCTCTTTCCAGTGCTGCTTCTTTGACATTGTGTCGCCTGTTGTAGTGCTCAGTGTAGATCCTTTGTGCCCTCTCTAGGTTGCTTCGCACCACTGCCGGGGACCATTTGCTCTGTACAGTCCGCTTTTTCCACGCCACATTGTCTTTGGTAAATGGGTCCCGCCCCCTCAATATCTTGAAGGGGCTGTATCCTGTCTTGGTGGGAGTGATGCGGTACGCCCACACCGTGCACCTGAGTTCAACCTCCCAATTCTTTCCTGCACTAATGGCTGCTTGTACTGATCCCATAATCACCCTGTTGAATCGTTCGGCTAGGCCATTACCGGCCGGGTGATAAACCGGAGTGTGTTTAGTCTGTATACCATTCCTTTCCATGAATGCCTTCCACTTATCTGACGTGAACTGGGGTCCATTGTCGCATGTTATAATCCTGGGGATACCTTCCCTTAGAAATGTGGATGTGAGAAATGCCAGCACGGTGTCAGTGTCCACTGTATCGCACACTTCTATTTCAGGCCACTTGGAATACCGATCCACTAGCACTATGACATACTTAGGTTCGCTTAGGGCATCTAGTATAGGGCCTAAGATATCCACCGCTACTTCTTCCCATGGATTGGCAGGATTGTGGAACTTCCCCAATGGCGGTCGCAGTGTGGTCTGTGATTTGTCCGCGTTGCTGCACTGCACGCATTTCCTGACATGCCTCTCTACATGGGAGTCCATCGCGGGCCACCAGTAAGCCTGTTTTACTCTCTGCTTTGTCTTTACGATGCCTAGATGCCCTTCGTGTAGGATTGTCAGTAACTTCTCTACCAGTTGTTCCGGGGGAACTACCTTGTCTCCCCGAAGGAGGAACACATTCCTTTCCCCTACCGACAGTTCCTCCCTCACTTCATAGAACTTGCGTTGGTCGGCGTCTAAACGTTTCTTTTCTGGCCACCCTGTGATGATGAACCCTTTCACTGCTGTGAGGTGTGCGTCGCTCTCATATGCCAGTTTCCATTCCTGCGCACTTATAACTGCTTCCTGATCTTCCGCAAAGGCTATGGTGTAGTCATCCTCCTCTGTCTGTGGGGGAGGCATTTCCATTGCGGCTGCTCTGCTGAGGTAATCAGCCACTCGTTTTTTTGCTCCTGGGATGTACTCAACATCGTACACATAGTCCAGCAACCTTAATGTCATTTTTGCTATGCGCGGCGTGGCACTAGCATGACCACTGGATGTGAGCACCTTGACCAACGGCTTGTGATCTGTCTTAAGCACAAATCTGGAGCCCCACAGGAATTGGCGGAACCGTTCCATTGCCCAGATCGCGGCTAGCATTTCTTTTTCTATTACACTGAACTTTTCTTCATTAGGAGCCAGAGATCGGGACGCAAAGCTGACCGTCGTGATTTCCCCTTCCTCTGACCGTTGCATCAGGACAGCTCCCAATCCTCTGTCGCTTGCGTCCGTGGTGAGGATCGATTGGACCTTTTGTTTGAAACCATGGAGTGGAACCGCCTTGCAGATGTCGTCTTTGATTTCGTCGAACTCTTCCGGGGACGCCTCCGTCCACTCAAAGGCTGTTTTTTCCTTTAGTAGCTGACGCATACTGTGCGTTTTGGTGGCGAAGTGAGGCACGAACTTACTATAGAACTCCGCCATACCCAGGAAGGAGCGGACGTCGTCTTTGCTTCTGGGTGTAGGTGCGTCCTTGATCGCTTTCACGTTTGCCCACTTCGGCGCAATCCCTCTGTCGCTTATTTCATGACCCAGATATGTCACGGAGGTTACTCCAAACCGGCACTTGTCCCATTCTGATGTAAGACCATTGTGCTCTAGGATTCGTAGCACCTTCGTGAGCTTGGTGTCGTGGTCTGACTTGGTTTTTCCCATGATCAGGATGTCGTCCTGGAAATACTGCACCCCTTCCGTGTCTTTAAAAAGCCTGTGCATTAGTTTTTGGAACACCGCAGCGGCGGATGCCAGTCCAAACGGCATTCTTCGGAATTGGTAGCATCCGAACGGTGTGATGAACGAGGTCAGTTTCTTGCACGTCGGGTGGAGTGCTATCTGGTGGTATGCCGAGGTCAGATCTATTGTCGAGAACCATTGGACTCCTTTTGTCTGCGCCAGCATTTCATTTATTTTGGGCAGTGGGAACTTATCTACTATAATGTTCTTGTTGAGCTCGCGCAAGTCGATGCACAGTCTCACCTTCCCATTTGGTTTCCTTGCCACGACCAGAGGAGCTAGCCACTCCGCACTTTCTATGGGCTCTATCACTCCATTATCTTCCAGACGTTGTAATTCTTGCTGCACCGCCTCTCTACTGTTGAACGGAATGTTCCGCACCTTGTGACTCACGGGTTTCGCGCCCTCTTTGAGGCATATCTTATGGGAGAACTTCGTCAACCTGCCATTGGTGCCACCAAAAACTGTCGGGAAGTCTGCTTTCCACTTGTTGGTTTCGCACTTGCCGGCCTGGCCTGTCATCAGTACGTGCGTCGGGCCTCCTGGGTTGAGTTGGATACCCAGTTCTCCCTGGTCCACCCATCCCAGTACCAAGGGTCCCTTCTCTGCCACATACAGCTTCCCTTCTGCCTTGCGGCCCTTGAACTCGAATCGTAGGAGGCGAAATCCCACCATGGGTATGGGTTCCCCTGTGAAGGTGACTGGATGGATATCCGGAGCGAGCAGGTGTGTGCCTATGACTTGTGCGAAATCTCGGTCCCATACGCTGCGTTGTATGATGGTGTATGGTGAGCCGGAATCTGCCACCATGGAGACTGGGATCCCTCCAATGGAGAGTGCACACAACGGTTTGCGTATCCTGGAGCAGTCGATGCCTAAGATTTGATCTTCTATACACAGCACAGATCTTCGTCCTCTTCCCCTTCTTCTTCTTCCGGTTCCGTGTCGTGCGTCACATACTTCACTGTCGTTTTCCGAGGCTTACGTCTGCATACTTTCTCAAAGTGCCCCATTATTCCACAAAAAAGGCATTTTGCCCTGAAGGCTGGGCATCGTTTTTCATTGGCTGCATGTGCCGGGCTCCCACACCTGTAGCAATTATGCTTGTCCGTACCTTGGGCCGTCGGGTGTCCCGCCGGTTTGGCTGTGTTCGTCCTCTGTCGTCTATAACTCTCTGTAGCTTGCGGTTTCCGTTCTCGGGAGGGAGCCTCCGTGACTTTGGCCACCAGGGGTCTGCAGACATTTTCCCTTTTAGCTGCTTCTGCGCACCTCTTGGAGAGTTCCGCCTTCTTGACCATGACCACTATCTCTTTGAGAGGAGCGTCGCCACTGACCCATAATTTCTCTTGTATGGACGTGTTCACCGTGTGCATGATGATTTGGTCGCGTATGAAGTCATCATGGAGGGCTCCGAACTTACAGGTGATCGCCAAACTCTTTAATGCAGCTATGTAGTCATCTACTGACTCCCCTGTCTTCTGCTTCCTTTGGAAAAAGTTGAACCGATCTATTGCGGTGCAAACCACAGGCTGATAGTGGCTATCTAGGTCATCTATAGCGTGTTGAAACACGTCGACATCGTCCGGAGCTCGGGTCTTTTTCACCATGTTCCTGTATACACGTATGCCTTCCGGACCCAGATTGTGCAGTAGGATCTTCTTTTTCCTCGTGCTCGGGAAAACTTCGTCCCCCTCATCCTCCAACGCCGACAGGTAGTTGAGGAAGTATTCCTTCCAGTCTTCCCATTTCATTGCCGGTTCCCCCGGCTTCGGAAGAAAAGGTACCGGATTCGTGAGGGAGAATGTCTGGGCACACATCGTGACTTGTCTCCCCGGAGGTGCGTCGTCTGTCCTTGGTGTAGGGCTGCCTGGAGCGCTCTGTTCCTGCTGTCCTGTCACCCCTACTCGGGACGTGGGATCTACGCCCTTGTGACCTGGTACTTGGTGCGCCAGGGTCAAGAACTAGGCGGCTGCTTCGCTGGCCCCTCGTGTTAGGGCGTGGATGGTGCAGGACCCCTGTCCTACGTGCTGCGTGATCAGGGCACGTTTCACTGGGTGCCTGTGAGGCTGGGGCTCCGTGAAGTACGGGTTCTGTGCGCCCTGTGCGTATGCGCTTGGATCTGCGCCTTCCGCCTAGTACAATCGCGGTATGTCCCGCTGGGCCCTTGACGCTGGGTGTGCTTGTCCCCAAGTCTACCGTCCTAGTGGCCTCCTCAGCCAGCACGGTGGCTGCCTGTATGCTGCGCTCGTCATTGGGGCTGGGCACCTGGCCGTGCAGTGCTTTTCGTTTTTTGTATGGCAGTTTTGTTGCCTTTCCTTCTCTATTGTGTCTCTGTAGTTGTTTTTTTTTTCTTCTCTTGGGCCTGATGGTCTTGGAGGGGCTTCGCCTACCTCCTCGTGCTGTACTTCGGCAGGACCCTCGCTGGGCTGGTTGCTGAACAATCCTGGTGCCCCCGGGGCCCCTCTGCTGCCCTGCAGTGGTGGTGGGTACCCCGCTGTGCTGTTGACGAGCGGCGGTTTCTCTGCCGCGCTCTCCGACTCCCCCCCCCCCCCCGCGTCGCGGCTTTAATTGCGCCGGGGTGTATATTTCTGGTTTTTTTTTTTTTTTTGTTTTTTTTTTGTAGCGTCCGCCTCCCCAGCCTCGTCGCCAATTTGTGGTGAGGCCTGCAGGGTAATTACGAGGCGGACACTGGCTGTATTTACTTCTTTATTACTCCGGGCGGAGAGCGCCGGAAAACTCGCCTTTTCAATGTATATCGCGGCCGTTCACCTCACGGCCGGATATCCTGTCGCGCTCAGCCTTCCGAGTCACACGTGACCCGGAAGACTAGAGCGCGACTCTACAGTCCTCTGCCAACCACTCACACTTTAACTCAAAGCACCAAGAATTACAAACAAAGCATTAACAGGAGAGAGAGTGACATTCTCAAGTGCCTGAATTGCACAATGTGAAAAAAACTAGGAAAAGTGCCCGCTTAACCAAAGTGTGTGATCATAGGCAAATATTTTATTTCATATTTATTTTATATTCTTCACTACTGTATATGAGCAGCATGAAATGGGTGAATTCAGGACCTGTGCTGTACATGTAGAGTGCACAAGCAGGGCCGGACTGGGCACCGAAACCGGCCCTGGCAAACTGCTCTGCCGGGCCCCCTGGGGGTGGAGGGGGGTGCGGCCGAGCTGTTTGCTCGAGCCGGTTTCGCCGATTTTGTTACAGGGGGCCGATATTGCAGGCCCCCTGTAACAAAAACGCCCCCCAGAGGGCAAAAACCGGCCCCCACACTAGCGGCCCACTGGGGAAACGCCCGGTGCCCGCTATGGCCAGTCCGGCCCTGTGCACAAGTCATCTGACTTACCTCTTGGGTCACTAACTGAATCGCCAGGGTGTTGGAGCGTAAATGTTTGTGTTTAAAAACTATCACTTAATAAATAACCCTGAATGCAGTGATATAATCTGATAAATTAAGGTCAAACGCATCCGAATGTTTAAGATAACCACTTCTAGAATTTTGAAGAGCCTTGATCATATTTTTACATAGTATTTGTTGCACAAGGCAAACATTTTCGTTGCACAACTTATGCACAGGCTCTTGAAACCCAACCATACCCGTGGCTCGACTCTCACAATTAATTTGTTGGCTGTCCCACCTCTAGTGCGGAATAGTCTTTTTTTCCCATAATGCAGGCTTTCTAATCATTCATGCAAGCCTTGAAACTGTGGCAACTGAGAACAAGCATTTGCAATGCAATAGGTCTCGCAGTTGTGAGAGTTTGAGCTATTGGCATTGTAAATGGCAATGCCTTTTATTTACGTGTTGGTTTTTAAAACATAAATAAAAGGCATTGTCATTTACAATGCCAATAGCTTAATCTCTCGCAAATGCGAGACCTATTGCATTGCAAATGCTTGTTTTGTCATTCCGGCTGGAGCGAGGCGCACACTGTGTACTTATTGTCATTCCAGCTTGCATTTCATGAGCGCCATGCTGTTTCTATTTTTTTGTGTAACTGCTCCTCACGTAATGGCAGAGCCGCAGTGGCGTAACGAAACTTGAGGGGGCCCCCCTGCAAGGCACATGGAGGGGGCCCCCCCCTGGCGGCTCGGCCCACCACCTACCACTTTGCCCTACCACCCAGAAATCTAGTATTTGCCCCTACAGGACAAAAATAAGCATCACCTAAAGCCGAATTTTCAGCACTTATCTGTGCATACTTCGAACAGCAAATATAAATAGAAAACACTTTTAATTGTGTTTTAGGGCTGCCTGAATGATCCATGACTGATAAAGGGAACAAAGACAGAAAAGTCACATTACAAATGAATACATACATTTTTATTTATAACCCTATTTAGGGTCAAGACAAGGTCTTTCAGTGTCTTTAAACAACACATGGCTGGCATTTTTCTTTTGGCAACCCTACTTTATATTCCTTTTCATGAAATGCCTTCTCACACTACAGCAGTAAATGTAAATTTCAAATGTACGGAATAGGCCCAGGGGGTACTGCCTGGAACCAGAAAAAACTAAGCCCCTGTAATCAGTTTACAAAGGTATGCAGTGGTGCATTACATAATGAGAAGTTGGTGCTGTGCATAAGATAAATATTGCATCCTGTGCATTCTGTGCTCCTCAGCAAACAAGTTACCAACTAAAATCTTAACAGGGCCTACTTGGCCTCATCTTTCTGGGATCAAAACACTGACTCATTACTTATAGTAACTTTCAGTTAGTATGTAATCAGAGGACAAGTTTTCTATTGCACAACACGTCACCTTGTGGTCACTGCGTAGCCCTTTATTATACTCAAAATGTGCATTGTTAAATCTGTTGTTGATGTTGATATGAAAAGACGCATCTGCAGTCGTAAACACTACATACAATACCCGATTTTTAAGAGATGAAGGGGAATCACTAGAGAGAGAAAGAATGAGAACTTGGAGGAGAAAAGAAGAACCAGATGAGGGGATCTTGAAGAGTGGTTGTGAATGGACTGAAATGATGGGAGAGCCTAGAAGATGAAAAGGAGGAAAGGGGTGAGAAGGTAACAACAATGACACAAGTGAGCAGTGCAGGTAGTGGGGAGAAAGAAGATGATGATGAGCGCCAGTAAGGATGGGGTATAATAGGAAGACCCAATGAGGAAAGAAAAGGAAAACAGTGTGGAGATGTATGTTATCTCATTTATAATGAAGAGCCTCTCTGGGGCCCGGGCGTGCGCACACTATTTAATTAATGAAGAGGCTTATATGCAATCCTATTTCCTTCCTTGCCCAAAGGGCCATGACACACTGTCTACACCACTTCTGTGAATGTATACACCCCAAAAACTTTATTGAAAAGATGGTGTGCGCAAATTTTTCGCAAGGAAGTGAAGTGCTGGCGTCTCTTCCACGTGCCCAGGCTTGGATTCCTATCCATGACTCACATTAAGAGTTGGCGCTATACACAAATCAAAAGTAGTTGGCGGATACCTACATACATGCTTTTTGGGGCTTGAGTTTCTGACAGCCGCGTTTTGACCTAACGAGGGAATGTATCCTTCCACGTGCCAGTTTCATGTGTGGAAACAGCAGTGTTCCATTAATTCTTTTGGGAACTCTGTGTGAGAATGAAGTGATGCAGTTTAAATGGAAACGTCACTTGATGAATTTCCAAGCCAGGGAAGGGCCTTTAATAGTGTTGGAAGCTTTTGTTTTTTAAAGGTGTTCCGGCCTATTAGCCATTCCTTGGTGAGTGCCTGGGATCCCTTAAGACTTTGTGGAGTAGTTTTGCATAAACAGATGGAAACGCCCACAGCGCCTCCGCATTTCGTGTGATTCATACTTTATAATGCAAGTGGTGGAATGTAAACAAACTGGCTGTCCAGGGTGCGAATAAATGATAATAAAAGCAGACGGTTTCGGATTCATTTCAGAAGATTTATGGAAGGCCGGTTTTTCTTTCTACTGATAAACCATAGATTATCAATTCCCTGTCTTTGTTGTGCCCTTCTGATTGAAAATGTGCTCTTATCTAGCCCAACCTAAGTTGCGTTATTGAAATCATGTTTGCTCTTTAGGCTCTTATGTCCTCTGCCATGTTAGTCCGATATCCAAATTTGCCATGATTTGCCTTTCATACTCATAAAAATGTGGGCCACTCGGGAGAAATGCAGATTTTTGCACTTTTTCTTCAGAACAGTTTTAAAAAACGTTGCACACCGTTTAAAACAATATTTGTGCATTTGTTTTGAAAGGGCAAAATTGCTGCAACCTGGAGATTCTGATGAGGGAACACATAAAGCAAAGCCTTGTGATATCTGTGACACACTAGAGACTTGTCAGAAAGCCATAATTTCATTTTGAGGAATTCGGATGAAATAATAGCATTTTATGAAGTGTATAAAGGTGGCTAACAGGATACTTGTTCTTGTACCTCGATGTGCAATTGACTTGAAAGCCTAGGACAACAAGCATTTGCAGTGCAATAGGTCTTGCAGTTATGCGAGTTTGAGCTATTGGCATTATAAATGGCTATGCCTTTTATTTTGGTTTATAAAACATAAATAAAAGATATTGTCATTGGCAATAGCTTAAACTCGCATAAATGCGAGACCTATTGCATTGCAAATGCTTGTATTATATGCGGGCGAATTTCCTTCAGGTGTATGACCGGCATGAGAGCATGGATGGAGAGTGGGTTAAGTATGTACTGCCCTATGGATATCGTGCGCACAATTAGTGGCTGAGAAATGCCAAATAATGTAACAATATTGTGTCCTTCCTTTATTGTGGTGATGTTTAGTGGCTGTGCTAAAGTAGCACCGCAAACTTCGTCATAATCGGGTAACGTTCATTTACTTCATTACTTATTGTTCTGCATTTAAATTAAAACCTCTGGAGCACAACAGCACACGGGAGCACGTTTGATTTTCCATTCCGGTTTTATCCCCCCACTTAGCTCGTGTAACTTAACTGCCTTCCTGGCCTCCTTTAGCAACCGCCCGGCGCTGCTGCTAAGTAGCTAAACATGGCGTGATTCATGCTCTCCGGCCCGCGTTTGAAAATAGGCTATGCTGGCTGCGTGCAATGCATGTTTCTGTTCTGCGTGCAATGCATGCATGCTTCTTCTGTGAACACATATCTGTTGGGTACTGGACTGGGAGCCTTCTGGTAGCAGCCGAATGATCAATGATGATGTAATCGAGGGAGGCTAAGAAGCAAATGAACAGACAGGGAGTTGAGCATACAACACTATGTTTTACTGTTATTGCTGGCCTGGCCCCACCACGATGCCCTCCCTGACTCCAAATTATCCGATGACCGCCACCCACTGAGACTCAGACGGTCGTCCTGCCACCACCAATGCTATGATTACTTACCGGTAATCCCCATTACTCTTAGTCCTACTCGTCCTCGACCCAGTCATCACTAATGAGGTATTCCACTTGACAGGAAACAAAACAGGAAACGCTTTTAGGCTCCACCCACCCTCCTGCCAGGGGCTATAAGTACATAGCCAACAGAAAGCACATCCTGACATACCAAGCAACAAAGGCCTGAACAGGGAGGGTGGGTGGGAAGTATGACTGGGTCGAGGACGAGTAGGACTAAGAGTAATGGGGATTACCGGTAAGTAATCATAGCATTACCTCTACGTCCCTCGTCCTCGACCCAGTCATCACTAATGAGGCATACCAAAGCAACCCCACAAGCAGGCCTTTGGCAAACCACACAGAGAACAGAGACCGAACACAAAAGTGGAGTGCAAGAAGAGAAAAATATTTTAATGTAAACACACAGAATCAGGGGGGGGGGAACAACCCCCACAGTACGCAACACACCACAACCAAAATTTGTCCGGTCAGACAGAGCACAATTCAGACGATAGTGTCTCACAAAAGTAGAATCAGAAGCCCAAGTCCCAGCCCGACAGATCTCATCAAGGGGAACCCCATGAAAAGCAGCCCAGGAAGCAGAAACACCCCGAGTGGAACGGGCCTGAACCCCAGAAGGGCAAGGCAAACCAGAGCCCTGATATGCCAGAGAAATAACAGCCTTGATCTAGCGACCCAGAGTAAGACGGGAGGCAGCCTTACCACGACCAGCCAGACCAAAGGTCACAAAGAGAGAGTCGGAAGAACGAAACCCCGCAGAGCGGGTAACATAAATAGACAAGGCACGCCTCACATCCAGAGAGTGAAGCAACAACTCAGCAGGCGAGGAAGGAGAAGGACAGAAGGAAGGAAGAATCAACTCCTGAGAGGAATGAAAACGAGAACGAATCTTAGGAACAAAGGCAGGATCCAAAGAAAGGACCACCGCGTCATCCAAGAAACGTAAAAAGGGAGGAGAACAACGCAAAGCAGTGAGCTCACCCAACCGCCAAGCAGAAGTGACAGCAACCAAAAAAGCCACCTTAAAGGAGAGGAATTTAAGGTCAACAGACTCCAAGGGCTCAAAAGGAGAGGACTGCAGAGCACCCAGGACCAAAGAAAGATCCCAAGGAGGAACCGGAGAACGAGAAGAAGGAGAGGACAGAGAGAAACTCCGGAACAGCCGGGAAACCAACAACCCATCCGAAGACGGGAGCGAAGCCGGATCCCGGAACGCCCGAACAGCAGCCCACTGCCCCTTCAGTGTAGACAAGGCATAGTGTTTCTGAAACCCATCCAGAAAAAACTGAAGGATAGAAGCGATAGGGCAAGAGGTGGGAGACAGACCAAACCCCGAACACCAGGAAGAGAAAGAAGCCCAATGCTTCGAGTAGGAGGATAAAGTGGAACGCCTACGGGAGCCCTGCATCACAGTGATGAGGTGGTCAGGCAAACCCCGGACCCCAAGAGACAGCCGTTCAACCTCCAGACCGCTAGGGTGAGAGGGACCAGGAGGGAGGGAGAGGGCGACCTCAGGGGAGACTGGTAGCGGGGAAGAATCCAAGGAGGACCCACCGCCAGGCTCAACAACAACGGGAACCAGGACCTCCGAGGCCAGTGAGGCAAGACAGCCACCACCCGGGCATCCACCCGCTGGACCTTCAGCAAGAAGGCCGGAATCAGGGGGAAGGGGGGAAAGGCGTACAGCAACCAAGGGGGCCACCGGAGAGACAACGCCTCCACCCCCCAAGCACCCAACTCCGGAGTCCGGGACCAAAAGAGGGGAAGCTGCGCATTGGTCCTCGAGGCAAACAAGTCCAGCTTGGGAGTCCCGAACCTCCGACAGAGCATCTGAAAAACCCTGGGGGAGAGGCACAGGGTCAGAGAAGAAGGAAACCTGCGACTCAAGGCATCCGCCACCACATTGTCCACACCCTTGATATGCTGAGCAGAGATGGCCAAAAGATGACACTCCGCCCAACCTGCAATTGCACAGGCCACCAGATTCAGCGAAGGACTGCGGGTACTGCCCTGGTGGTTGATGTAGGCCACAGTAACTGAGTTGTCGGACCGAACCAGGACATTGCACCCCAGCAGACGACCCTGGAAGAAACGAAGAGCACGGTCCACTGCAGACAGTTCCCTCCAATTGGAGGACCGGCGGGACTCCGACCGGAGCCAACGAGCCTGAACAGCCCACTGACCCAGAGTCGCCCCCCAACCGGACGCACTGGCATCCGTCGTCAACACCAAAGGAGGAGGTAGGTGAATCCACATTCCCCTGGAGAGATTGGAGGAATCCAGCCACCACTGGAGAGCGGACACAATCTCCAGAGACACCGGCACAGAGAGAGCATAGTCCCGAACCGGAAAAGGCACCCACCGCTGAAGATGCCACAGCAGAAGGCGAAGATGAACCCTGGCCCAGGGCACCGTGAAGACAGTTGCAGCCATATGATCCTGAACCTCGAGCCACTGAAGGAGGGGAGCGGCAGCCTGGGACAACAACCTCCGCAACAGGAACTGAAGACGCAGAAGCCTGGAATCCGGAAGGAACACCTTGCCCAGGATCGAATCGAAGACGGCCCCAATGAAAGACCGCCGAGTTGCAGGAAGCAGCTGGCATTTCAGAAAGTTCACGAGAAAACCATGCAGCTCTAGCGTACGTATGGTCAAGGACAAGTGCTGAGACAGGACCGTGGAGGAAGGAGCCTGGAGCAGCCAATCGTCCAAGTAAGGAAACACTGACGCACCCAGGAGGTGAAGATGGGCCACCAAGGGAGCCACCACCTTGGTGAACACGCGGGGAGCTGAACGGAGACCAAACGGAAGGACACAGAACTGCCAATGACGACCCTCCAGGCAGAAGCGCAGGAACTTCTGATCCTCCAGAGCCACGGGCACATGAAGATAAGCGTCCTGGAGATCCAGCGTAGCAAAGACCCAGCCGGCCTGAATCAAAGGTATCACCCGTTGCAAGGTCTCCATCTTGAAGGGGATCTTCCGGACAAACAAGTTCAACCTCCGGAGATTGATGACAATCCGAAAACCTCCTGTGACCTTCAGAACAAGAAAGACAACCGAATAGGTCCCCAGACCCCACTCCAACCGGGGAACGGGCACAATCGCCTTCTTCAAGAGCAAAGTGCGAACACCGTCCACCAAAGACTGACGCCGAGACTGGTTCAAGGGCGTCGGAGTCCGCACCACACCCGAGGGAGGAGGAAGGGACAGAAACTCGATCCGATACCCCCGGACCAGGACATCCAGCACCCACTGATCGGAGGTCGTCAGACGCCAAGCAGGAAGGAACAACTGCAACCTCCCACCAACCGCTGGTGACAGACCAGCGAGACCAACCTCGGGGGCGGCATAGTCAGGAACGCTGCGGCCCCTGCCCAGAATCACGGGGGGCTTCTTCTGGAACTTCCGGGGGAAACCCCTACCAGCACTTCTTGGGCCCTTAAAGGAGGACTGCTGAAACCTGGAAGGTTGACGAAAGGATTTGGCATGAGAGAAAGAAAAATCCTTACGAGAAGGCTGTCGACGGAAGGAAAAGGAATGCTTCCGCTCCTTGAACACCTTGTGAAGCTTTTCCTCAAGAGCATCCCCAAAAAGACGAGGGCCAGTAAAGGGCAAGCGCAAAGCCATGGATTTCTGCGCGGCATCCGTATTCCAATCCTTCAGCAACAAGTTGCGACAAGCAGCAATAGAGGAACCACAGGACAAGGCAGAAGCACGCACAGAATCAAAGGCAATGTCCGAGAGAAATTCAGCCTGACGTTCCATGGACTCCAGCAAGTCCGGACAACTGCCCTCCTCCTGCATGGTGGCAAACAAAGTCTTAAAGTCAGTCAACAGTGATTGAGTGACATAAGCCCCATAGACACCAGAACGGATAGCGAGGTGAGAGCCAGCATAAGATTTCCTCAACGCAGAGTCAATTTTCTTATCCACCCCATCACGCAGAATATTATCATCCGCCATAGAGGGACGACCCACCAAACTGGTGACAATGGAATCAACATGCACCGACTCAGGAAACGACTCCTCCATGTCCTGCAAAGGATACAGTTTGGACATAAAGCGCGGCAACATGATGTGATCCGGATCCTTCCATTCTTTCAAGAGGACATCCATCACAAAGGGATGGAGAGGAAGAGAAGTAGTAACAGGCTTCCGAAACTGCGGCAGAACAGCATCCGTGGAAGTACTGGCCACAGCATCATCAGGAAACCCCATGTTTTCACGCACATGAGAAAGAAGGTCAGGCAACGACTCCTTAGAAACATATTTGCCTTTGAGATCCACCGCTCCCAAGGAAGAGGTATCAGAAGAATCCGAGGAAGAAATGTCCGAATACAGACCAACACCTCCAGCAGAACGACCCCCAACAGACTTCTTGGAGGACCGCAGAGCAGACAAAGTCTCCAAAATCAGGCGCTTCAACCGGCCGTCATCCAACCTGGCCCGCTTCACCGGAGGGGCAGAATCCCCACTGACCGCTGGGGAAGAAGAAGAAGAGGAAACAGGAGACACATGCCTTCGTTTCTTTTGATGTTTCCCCATCACGAACACCAAAACAGAGGACCCAGCTCACACAACCAACAGAGGTAGGAACAGAACCAAATGACCCCCCCCCCCCACCATTTAAACAAAAAAAATAAGCCGGAAACCGTCCCCTAATCAACCGGCATGGCAAACAGCTGAGCACAACCCAGAAGCGAGGCGGGAGGGGGCGTGACCAACCAAAGCCACAAAACCCGACCAATTACGGCCGCCGAAGGCCGAAATCACGCTGAGAGCCCAGCCGGGAACAAGACGCCAACCAGCCCGAACGCCGCGGAGCACCCTGGAGCCCAACACAGGTGCCCCGCACAGAGCACGAGCAGCGGAGCACCTGGAGCCCAACCCGGGCGCTCCACAACGTCTGCGGCAGAGAGGAACCACAACGGAGCACCCGGAGCCGCCCCCGGGTCCACCCAAATGAAGCGCTGTGTATGGAGCGTCCGGACCCCAAACCGGGCGCCCCACAAATTATGCGCCAGAGCGGCACGAGAGAAAGCAGAAACGGAGCACTCGGATCCCAACCCGAGTGCTCCCAAAGACATGCTGCACACGGAGCGTCCGGAACCCAACCCGGACGTTCCCCAGAAAACCAGGAAGGCGTCGAAAGAGGTGCAGGCAGGCCCAAGGCAGGAGGAGTCAGACTGCGCATCCCCTGCTCCTTGGAACACACGGAGCCCCAGTGTCACAAAGGAGGACTCACCAGACATCAGGACTCCAGGAAACCAGCGCAGCCCAGCAGAACCGGCAACCAGGAGACCGAAGGAGTCCAGGAAGCCAAGCAGCCCGACTCAAGGAGCTCCCACGAAGGTCCATGAGCACCCCCAGAGCCCAGCAAAGGAGGAAAACCACAGGACAACACGAAGCAGGTAAGTGCCCAGCACCTACCCAAGCGTCCCCCGTCAGGTCCACCAACAGGAAACAAAACAGGATGTGCTTTCTGTTGGCTATGTACTTATAGCCCCTGGCAGGAGGGTGGGTAGAGCCTAAAAGCGTTTCCTGTTTTGTTTCCTGTCAAGTGGAATACCTCATTAGTGATGACTGGGTCGAGGACGAGGGACGTAGAGGTAATGACCCACTCCAGCCTACTAGGCTCAGACACAGAGTAGACTCGTGACCGGAGGGGAGGGGAGGGCTGGGCTGGGCCTGGCCTGGCCTGGCCTGCAGGCAGCTTCAGAGGTAGGCGCGAGGCGGGCCGGGCAAGCAGCAGAAGGCAGGGGCGGGGCTAGTAATAAATTAAATTAATTCAAATTATGGCCGGTGACGGACTTCGGACAGTCCTGCGTAGGAGCGTGGCTGGGTCCTGGGATACCACACCTTAGTCTGTCTCACGCGCACTTTTAATTGCGCGCGCTCAATGCGCATGTCATGAGAAATTCAATCAGGGCATTGGTCACCCTGCCCCACCCTGGAGAACGCGCAGACGCGTCGCGGAAACAACTGCGCGCCCTGCGTACCCACCCTGACCCACCATTTGATTTAAAAAGCCTCCATTCATTAATGAAGAGCGGGTGAGCCTCTGAGGCCCGTCCGAGCATGCGCACGCACCATTTAATTAATGATTGATCATTTGATGATGAGCCTCTGATGCTCGGCAGGGGCCCAGGCGTGCAATGCATGCCTTGCGCATAATTTAATTTATTAAGAGGCCGGGGCCGGACGTGCCGTGCGCACTGTGCACCATTCAATTCACTGTGAAGACGTGCGCCCCCCCCCCCCCCCAACGCCGGGGCCTGTGTTACGCCCCTGCAGAGCCGAGTCACGAGCTCTTCACAGCACAGATGGTCTGCCTTTCCAGTGCTCCGCTCGGAACTCAGCTGTGCCATTATTTCAATGTATCCACTTTGAGCTGCGACTGTTTACTTCCCCCTCCCCTTATCTGTGTGGACCGCATCCCCCCCCCTTAAAGGCACCCCCCCCCCTGCGCCTCCGGATGCCTCCTTGGTATTAGTGTGGCTTGCCAGGAAATGTAGTGGAGATTCGGTATTCACCGTGTCCGGGAGACCCTGCTGACGTCAGCAACATGGAGGAGGCAGAACACTCTCGGAGCCCAGAGATTAACTTTGTTGGGCTGCATGCAGCGGCACTGCGCTGTAGAAGTCCCCTTGCTCTACTAGGAGAGCCTGCACCACAGAGGGCCACCGGCAAGGAGGTACAGCGTGGCCCTAGAAATCAGAAATACAGCTCCTGTTCATGTGTAGTGAAACTCAGGGCGCCGTAGCGCCTGTGCAGACCAGGACCAGGGTATAAACACAGGCACTAGTGGGCATCTCAGAGGGAAACAAAACGGAGCCTGGTATAGGTACCACAGCATACACCATCTATACAGCACACTCCACGAGCCGAAATGTCTTGTGACACTGAAGTCAAGGTGGCTAATATTGCCCCCCAACTCAATGGGGCTTGTGTGATTAGCTTTAGAAGGATGAATAGCTGGGTTGGCCCTAGTGGGGATTGAATGTGTGATCCGCAGAGGGTGAACAGCCCACAGAGCTACCTCCGTGTTTGATTGGAGCAGAATGAGACAGACAGCAGGGATGAAGCAGGACCAGCTCGCAGGATGCAGAGTTCAACAGTGACGGCTCCGAGGTGACAGGAGAGAGATTAACAGAGGTGAAATATATCTGCAGAACGGTCGACAGAGCTGCAGACAAGGACAGCCGGGAGGAATCCGAGCCGGGAGCTGGGGCTGTGCACGCAGCATAGTGCCTGCATAAGCTGAAACCACCTGGTGATAAATCTAATAAAGATCCACGTGTCCCCCGTGTTTGTAGTGCCTGATGCATATGTACTGTGTCTGTGTGAGTGTGTGGAGAAGGTGTGTGTGGTTTGTGTGAGGATGTGCACATCTGCCATCATTGCTCGTCTGTGTACGGTGTGTCTGTGTATCTGTGTTGATGTTTCATGTCTGTTGTGTGTATGTATGGTAGTATCTGTGCATGAGCTGTGTATCTATGGGCGTGGTATGTGTCTGTGTGTGTGTGGTTTTTTGTCTTTATCGGTGGGTTATGTGCCTGTGTGGTGTTTATGCTTGGAGTGTAATGTAAATGGTGTGGCATGTCTTTCGTATATGTGTGAGTGTGGAATGGATCTATGTTTATCTGGTGGAGACTGACCCCATTCGGAGAGAGAGGGTCGAGCCACAGGACAGGCAAAGGACACTAGACCTCAACTGTGTTGGGTGGGGTTGTTTGCGGCTTTCAGTGGGATGAAAAAACTGGGGGGGGGGAGGGGGGTCTCAAAGGGGCGTGGCCAATGTGATTAAGGGCGTGTGGTGCAAACTTCGCTCGTTTCGTCGACAGTGCAGAGAAGACGGGGGAGGGGTTGTTTTCCTCCTGCCTGACAACCGCATTAAACGGCTGATGGGTTTAGATGGGATTGTTTGTCTGGATAGGAGGGTTTGAACAGCAGGGTGAGATTAAGCCAGTTGACCTTTACAGTCAACAGCACCTGCTGTGAAAGGACAATAGAGACCTAAAAGGAGGAGTGGGAAATTCCAGGGGGAAACCAAGAGCTTCAACAACAAAAAACAAGTATTAAAAATGCGATAGGTCTCGCCTTTCATTAAGTTAAAGCCATTTGCTTTGCTATACAATACTATAGCAAAGCAAATGGCTTTAACTTAATCTAAGCCGAGACCTATTGCATTTTCAATGCTTGTTATCTTTACTGATGATGGATAAAATCCAGCAACACATGTGTCTACAGATTTATAGCAGTAACCTGCATCAACATCGGTGAAATACTCCAGCAAATATTTAAGTAAGCATTTTATTATGAACTGTATTTAGAATAATGTTAAGGGGTGAACTGTGGTGGGAGGTGAAGCAGTGTGCTCCCATTCACCTTTATATTAATCCTTATTTTGGACCTTAGCAGCATTTTTGCATTGTCGAAGGGCCACATTTGCTCCTTATTGTGGGGGGGCTTGTATGAAAGTGGAGCATGCTGCGTTGATGGTGTTGCAGCGTGGGAAGGGGTGTGTTTTTTATTCGCCATTGTGGGGAGCGGACTAGGGATAGGCAGGCACCAGTAATAAGTACCGTGGCACATTTTCAACCATTTACACGTTTTCTTTAAACCTGGCGCCAAGGTGGAGTCAGACGTAGGCCAAAATAGAAGAAACCAGCAGTCTTTGGTTTTTGCTTTGATAAATGAAGCAAGACATATCCCGTTTACAACCTGCATATGTGTAGTGTTTAGGCAGGAAGACCAAGTTAATTAGTGCACATTACAGGATGTTAACCTGCCCAGAATCACAGGATGTTCAGCTAACGCCGGTACTTAAAGGTGGTTCCCCAGCTTCAAGATTGACACATTTGGCTGTGGCGGTTACAACACCTTAATCCCACACACTAATATTAAATATTCTAGGAGTGTATCAGTACTGTGTGCTTACAATAACTTAATGTTGTTATTTGGAGTGTATTGGTACTATAAGCTTACATTACCTTTATGTTGAGGTGTTTTAAAAAAAACATAAATATAATTGCGAGCGGCCGTAATAACTTAAACATAGTGTATTATAGTGTAAGAAAAGAAATGTAGGCATAAAGCAACAAATGCAGCCCTGGAACAAGGGTTTGTTTATATTAATTCATCCGGAGTGACTTGGAGGTGAACAACATTTGATAACGAATGTAAAACTTAAATTGCGGGCAGCTTTGTATAAAACATTATTAAAAAGGCAAATATATGAGCAAATAAAGTCCATATATTCATTTTAAAACATTAGGAGAAGGCACGAACATGGTGAGATATGGAGCCCGATGTATCCTTTATGGTCATAGGCTCAAATCCCAATGTGTTGATTGAAGCTTTATTCCTTGTGAGGTCGATAAAATAAGTACTGTTAGGTAATGTTAAATATGTTTTACTGAGCCGAAAATGCCTAAGGGTGAATGTATGCTTCATAAATACAGATTATATAGACAGTGCCACCAAGATTTGCACCTTAATTGGTATGTTTAAATTGGCGACATTTATAGGACAATAAATAGTGTTACACAATAAAAGGAAAATGCACGCACGTGGCCAATGAAAACAAAAACATGTATAAAGCCTGGTGTTTTTTTTTTTTTTTAACACAAGCAGAAATATGATTGTGCTAAAATATAAAGCGTATTGTATATTTTTTTAAATAAACATATAAATGCGACCGTGGTCACATATTGTGTTAAATTATTCTACATGGCAGCTTGTATCAGGTAATTATTGTGATTTAAAACAATGTTCCCTAAAACTGATACAATAGTGAAAGATAAAATATGACAGCCATAAGGTGTGCGATATGTAATGCAAAAACATAGACCTTGGGTATTCTCTTTAAAATATTACCAAATATGGAACTGTAGTAACAAATGCATTGTAATGCATTCTTTATGAAAGAGGTAATAGCAGGGTTTGGTGGCTTCGTGAAGTAATGTGTCCACAGAGGGGCCTGTGTTTGACCTTATGGTCCCAGGTTCAAATCCTGACATGTGGACTAGCCTTTTATCCTTCTAAGGTCGATAAAATAAGTGGTTCAAGTCCCGACAGGTTAAATGAGCCTTTTATCCTCCTGAGACCAATATAATAAGTACTGTTGGGTCATATTACATTTGTTTTATTTAAGCTAATATGCCCACAGATGAATATATACGGTTTATAAATACACATTTTACAAACAGTGCTGCTAACAGTACGAATTTAATTTGTTGTTTAAATTGCCGATATTTTTTAATTGTGCAAGCGTAGTATTTGCTCCTTATTGTGGCTGTATGAAAAGGAGGCATGCTGCATTGATGGTGTTGCAGCGTGGGAACAGAGTTGATGTGTGTTGATAAAGCATGCTGCTGGTGTTGTGTTTGCTGAGGAAGCGGGGGGTGACAGAGTTGTTAGGGAAGAGTTTACCTTGTGGCATGTTTTGGTGCATGAACAGATGCAGCGGCTACGTTGGGCTAGCTCCTGGCAGGGAGGGCTGGGTGGGGGTTTGATGTGCTAGGGTATGTGCTATAAAAGGTATGGGCTTTGGATGTGCAGCCTGGGGGGGGGGGGGGGTTAAATTAGTACCTAGATGCGCTGGAGACCAATGGGCAGCATAGCAGTATGCCTGGAGGGCGGGTGCCATGGTGGGAAGTGGCTGTTGTAATGGTAACGAGCACATTCGTGGTGATGGCCCTTGGCAGTATTGTTGCATTATCTAAGGGCTAGATTTGCTCCTTTTTGTGGGGGGGATTGTATAAAAGGGAGGCATGCCGCATTGATGGTGTTGCAGCGTGGGAAGGGGTGTCTTTTGTTTGCTGGTGTGGGTAGAGGACCCGGGCTAGGCAGGCACCAGTAATGAGGAACGCTAAAGCAAGAAATATAAGTGAATAAAAATATAAACTGCGGTGTATTAGTTTATGCGTTATATAATGCAAAAATATAAAACTTAGACGCTGTGTATTTTGTGTAAAATATTAACAAATATGGAACTCTAGAAACAAATACAACATAATATATTCCTTTTACAGCATGTAACAGCAGGGTTTGGTGGCTTAGTGGAGTAATGCGTCCACTGTAAGGGCTTCTGTTTGACCCTATGGTCACAGGTTCAAATCCCGACATGTTGACTGAGCTTTCATCCTAATAAGGTTGATAAAATCAATGGTTTAAATTTCGACATGTTGAATGAGTCTGTTATACTCCTTAGGTTGATACAATAAGTACTGTTGGTTAATATTAAATATGTTTTATTTAGGCTAATATGCCCACAGATGAATATATGTTTTATAAATACAAATTATATAAACAGTGCTGCTAACGTTACAAATTGAATTTGTTGTTTACATTGACAATATTTTTGGATTTTGCAAGGGTAATATTTACTCCTTATTGTGAGGATGGCTGTATGAAACGGAGACATATTGCACTGATAAAGTTGCGGCGTGGGAACTTAGTGTTGGGGGAGCGTGCTGCTGGTGTTGTGTTTGCCGGGGAAGCTGGAGTGGCTGGGTTGCTATAATGGAGTTTGCCTTGTGACCTGTTTTGGGGCATAAATAGATGCAGCGGCTACGTTGGGCTAGCTCCTGGCATGGGAGGGCTGGGTGGGGGTTTGATGTGCTAGTGTATGTGCAATAAAAGGTATGGGCTTTGGATGTGCAGCCTGGGGGGCTTTAAATTAGCGCCTAGATGCGCTGGAGACGAATGGTCAGCATGGCAGTATGCCTGGAGTGCGGGTGCCATGGTGGGAAGTGGCCACAGTCTATTGGTTTAAAATATCTATATGAATACAGCTGTAGTTACATATAGAGCCAAATAACAAAGTAGTAAAAATGTAGCCTTGGTGATATATATATCAAACGTTATTTTTATTTATATTTTACAAAAATACAGACGTAAAAACATAAAAAAATCAAAATATTCCCAAATGCTGTGCGTTTCAAGAGTGAGTTTACAGTTAAAGAACTAGGCTCGACCTAATGAGAAAATATTTCCAGCAAGTAGTAAACAACAGAATTGTTTGATATCGCGGGACAGGCGCTGTGTTCAGCGAATGCTAAAATATGAAACAAAATATACATATAAAGTCAGAAATGCAGCTGTAGGGTAGGGATTTCTTTTATAATAATTTAAATAAAGGGACTTAAGGTGAACAACATTCCGTGTTTAAACCCATAAAAAGATGCAGCGGCTACGTTAGGCTGGTGCTGCTATGGTTGGGGGCTGAGTGGGGTTTTGCTACCTGGCACTAAAATACGCTACAAAAGCATAGACAGCATAGCAGCATGCCTAAAGTGTGGATGGCATAATAACATATGTCTACTGTAATAACAAGCATGCATGCCTAAAGTGTGGGTGGCATAATAACAGATGTACGGTGTAATAGTAACAAGCGCGCACATGTGCGCCAACGGACCTTAGCATTTTTTCCATTAAACCAGATGAAATATACAATAAACACTGTTACACAATAAAAGAAAAAAAATGCACGCACAAGGCCAGCAAAAAAATGCAAGTACATTACCAAATAAAGCCCATGTTCTCTCACATCGGGTGGACACGTTTTGTAGCCAAAGCGTGTTCAGGCAAAAACAAACAAACAACAAGCATTTGTAATGCAATAGGTCTCGCATTTGTCAGAGTTAGAGCTATTGGCACTGTAAATGACAATGTCTTTTATCCATGCGTTTTGGTTTGGAGTGTAGTGGATATATGAACGTAGACATATCTGCAGCACTGCGTAGAGGAATCAGAATGAGGAAATACCTTTGGGACCAGAGAAGCAGCTGCATCACTATGTAGAGAACCTAGAATGAGGGATTGTCGATGAGACCAGAGAAGCAGGTAGGAGCACCTTGTAGAGGACCGAGAATGAGGATTTACCTACAGGACCAGAAAAGCAGCTAGCAGCACTGTCTAGAGGACTTTGAATGAGGAATTACTTATCGGACCATAGAAGCAGCTGCAGCACTGCCTAGAGGACTTAGAATGAGGAATTACGGATGAGACCAGAGAAGCAGCTAGCAGCACTGTATACAGGACTTAGAATGAGGAATTACCAGCGGGACCAGTGAAGCATCTAACACTGCCTAGAGGACTAAGAATGGGAAAATACCACTGGAAGCAGACACATAAAATGTGTGAATTTTCGACGGCACCAGAGTAGCAGCTACCAGCACTGTCCAGAGGACTTAGAATGAGGAATTACCACTGGGACCAGCGTGGGAGGAGTCAGACCCCATAAAGTACAGAGAAGAGATCGCCTTAACAGTTCAAGCGCTGTATAGGCTCGATCTAAAAATCCGGTTACATTAATACAGCACAAAACCACAACACAAGAAAACACATCACCCTCACAACAAAATGATCTATATGAACCAATATTCTTGTCAAACAATAACACCTCCAAAAGTCGGGTTTAATAATGTATGGCAAAAGGTGTTTTCACAAAGCACTATGTTATGCCCTGCATAGTTATGCTATGTTCTACATTTCACCTATTCTTCCTGCTGCTCAGCCAGTGTGCATGTTTACTGTAGAATGTTGGGCATGCAGTGATGCACGGAATGTTGGGTGTCTGTGTGAGTGAGGAATGACAGTTAGAGAGAGAGAGAGGGGCTGAGCAGCAGGCAGGCTGCTCCTGGTGGGGTTTGCTACTTCAAGGGGTTTCCTACTACCTGGAACTAATGACTCGACTACTGGGGCTACTGGCTAATCCACTTATACCTCACCTGTTACCTGGACTACCTGTCTGTTGTACTTACCAACCATCTGGATGTACTTGAACCGACTACAGATTAAAGGTACATGTTAAATCTACTTGGCTACCAGTGTCTACTTCTGTCACCGGACACAACATATTTTTGGCGACGAGCGAGAGTTGGAGACTTTCCCACGTGCATACTGATCTCCACAACTGGTCAAGGAAGTGAAAGATGACATCTTTAATGAGTCCAGACGGTGAAAAGGAACTACTAGCCTTAGCGCAGTCCAGCAAAAAAAAACCGCTACAACAAAAATACAAGAGGCAACACAATAAGAGGCTTCAGCGCAACAAAAGAAGTTGGTACAGCATATTCAGCAACCACACCAGTGTCTCATACAACAGACAGCCCCAACAAAAGCATGCTGTACAGTGTAGTTGCCATTAGTCCTGCTTCAGTAATGACTTGGAACTTGCTCAAACTGTGCTTGTATGCAGCATATGTCAAGATTTTGGTAATGCCTTTAAACATGTTGAAACTATGCGTGTATGCTGCACATGTAGCATCTGTCCTGCACGAAGTCTGTCAGCTGCCTGTAGTAAGCGCTACGTCGAAGTTGCAAGCAAATAGATTTGGTGTGCTACATGGATCTAGTTTGCCGTTTGGAATAGTACAGTGTACTAGTTGTTAACGTCTTCCTCAACATTGAAACATCACAAGAAGGAGAGTCGTGGATTTAACTCGGAGGTGAGCTGGGTATTCACTCTAACGTGAGCTGTGTATGTGACGCGGAGCATCACTGACGAGATTTGGGCAATTTCCAGCTCTTCCATGCCAGTGGCTAATGGCGTGGCGTGACTGAGTCGGGTGAGATACATTTTTGTCATTTATTGTTGGTCTGTTCTGAGACCTGTTGTCTTTGGGGACTTCTCAACTGTCATTTTGGATTTAAAAATGAGGCACGAGTCTTCAGTAGCGCGAGGAGGCTTACCTTTGTGTAGGTCTCTCGCGCTGTTCCTCTTTGTAATTGTGACGTTGGAGGAACCACCGTGTATGCCCGTCAACGTTTAGAGACAGTGGCGTGCCGTGAGCCACCCGGCACGGCGTGGGATAGTGTGGCGCCATCTTGGGGTGGCAATCGTCTACTTGATTTGCTGGTACACAGAGCGTCATTTTGCCAACCACGTAATTCAGCCAACCACGTTTTTTTTTACGTGCGCAGCGTCTTCTATAAAGTTACTTGAAGCATGAACATTGTCAATAACGTCGTGTTTAGGAGGAATGAGCATGCTTTTGCTTCTTGTTTTCTTCCAGTGGAAGAAGTTTTCACGTGATCCAGGTGATCGTCTTGTTTATCTAATATGGGACAGAGGATGTAGTGGTGCAAACCGGCGGTGAGTGGGAGTTTTATTTTAATTTACCCACCACCCGGTGACAGGATCTCTCTTTTGACTATCCTCATATGACAGTATCTCCTTGTCTTCGTGCCGTCTTACTCGTGGACAGTAACTAAGAGTAATATTTAGGCTTACTCTTATTCAATACTGGCAGTACACGTATGTGAGTCCTATTGAGGCTGCTGTCATTTTTCAACACGAACTGTGACTTGTTTTTTTTTCTCCTGTTCGGCATGAAAATGTTCAAAGTGGGTTAATGTCTTTTCACCTTTTCCTGCCCAAGGTTGTGCTGCCATCTACTGTCAATTTGAAATATGTCGTTTATATACTAGAAGAACAAGTTACTTCCCTTCGGTAACGCTTTTTCTGGTGGATACAATATCTGCCTGTGGATTCCTCACCTTTTGAATACCCCTTGCGCCAGCAATTCCGCGGAAATTCTTTTCCCAGCTCTCCCACGTCGACTAGGACATCACAATAGCACGGCTCCGCTCGTGACGCCGTATGACGTCATCGGAGCCATAAGAAGACCTCGTCGGCGCGCTGACATCAGTTCCACCCATTTTTTCCGTGCCACCGAGGCAAACGGGCAGACCGACACATTTTCACACGTATACTCAGTATACACAATATAACTTTTCAAATGCAATACACATAGCATTTTATCAAAAATGCATAATATGAAAAATGCAAACTAAACATTTGAGAAACTGTTAAAGCATTATTTTTTATTTTATTTTTTTAAATATTTTTTGGTAAACACCGGTAGACAACGGGGAGGCGGGTGGGTCAGTGAGGAATCCACAGGCAGATATTGTATCCACCTGAAAAAGCGTTACCGAAGGTAAGTAACTTGTTCTTCTGATGGATACTTCTGCCTGTGGATTCCTCACCTTTTGAATAGATTTCCCAAGCCGTGCCTTTCCCGGAGGAGGGTGTCCACCTGGCTAAACCAAAAAATCCTGCAAAACAGAACGAGCAAAATGGCCATCCCTCCTAACCTCAGAGTCTAGGCAATAATGCTTTGCAAAGGTATGGAGGGAGGCCCAAGTTGCTGCCTTACAAATTTCATGCACTGGTACACCTCTAGCCAAAGCAGATGTAGTAGACTTTGCTCTAGTAGAATGAGCTCTGATACCTTCAGGAGCTTCCTTGTTGGCCAGGGCGTAGCAGATCTTTATGCCGAGGATAATCCATCTTGACAGAGTCCGCTTGAGAACAGCTTTACCCTTCATCCGACCAACATAACCCACGAAGAGTTGGTCATCAAGTCTCAATTCTCTGGTCCTGTCCAGATAAAAACTGACCGCTCTCTTTGGGTCCAAGCGGTGAAGCCTCTCCTCCTCCTTGGAAGGGTGAGGGGGAGGATAAAAGGTAGGAAGGGTAATGGACTGCCCCAAATGAAAAGGAGTAACCACCTTGGGAAGGAAAGCAGCCCTGGTCCTTAGAACCAACTTATCTGCATGAATGGTCAGGAAAGGAGGCTTAGAATTAAGAGCCTGCAACTCGCTTACCCTCCTAGCCGAGGTAATGGCAATTAAGAAAACCGTTTTAAAAGTAAAAAGCCTCAAAGGGCAACTATGCAGAGGCTCAAATGGAGAACCCATGAGAAAAGTAAGTACAAGATTCAAATCCCACTGAGGCATGATGAAAGGAGTGGGAGGAAACATGTTTGTAAGGCCTTTAATAAATCTCATCACCACCAGAGATTTGAATAAGGACGGCTGATCCGGCAAACAAATAAAAGCCGACAAAGCCGATAAGTAACCTTTTACAGTAGCTACAGCATAACCCTGCTGCGCTAAGGAAAGTGAAAAACTCAAAACATGAGATAAACGAGCCTTCAAAGGGTCAATAGATCTCTCCCCACACCATTTAACAAATTTAGACCAACGGGAAGAGTAAATGGACTTGGTGGAGTGTCGCCTGGACGATAAAATAACATCCACCACATCTGGTGGGAGAGAGAAGGAACTCGGGTTGCCCCGTTCAATCTCCAGGCATGAAGGTGCAAGCTCTGGAGGTGGGGGTGAAGAACCTGCCCCTGCGAGAGGAGGTCTGCCCTGAGAGGGAGACGGAGCGGAGGGTGCGAAGAGAGGTGAAGAAGATCTGTGTACCACACCCTTCTCGGCCAATCTGGAGCGATCAAGATGACTTGGGCCCGGTCTTGGCGAATCTTCCTCAGAACCCGAGGAATCAAGGGTATGGGAGGAAACGCATAAAGGAGTTGAGAGCTCCAACTCAACTGAAACGCGTCCCCCAACACTCCCTGCATCGGAGACTGCAGAACAACGGGCAGTGCGCGTTCTCGCGAGTGGAAAACAGGTCCAAACGAGGAGACCCCCACATCTCGAAGATGTGATGGAGCCTCCACTCGTGATCGGCCGAATAACGCCGACTGAGACTGTCCGCACGAACATTCAGCACTCCGGCTAGATGATTTGCGAACACACATCTGTTGGGCCTGAGCCCAGGACCAGAGTCGCAGAGCCTCTCGACAGAGACGAAACGACCCTACACCTCCCTGTTTGTTGATATACCACATCGCGGTTGTGTTGTCCGTCAGGACCTGAACTGACCGACCGCGAAGGGAAGGAAGGAAAGCCTTTAGTGCCAAACGTATCGCTCGCAATTCCAGAAGGTTGATGTGAAGCAACGTTTCCTCTGGAGACCAAAGACCCTTGATCTCCAGATCCCCCAGATGAGCCCCCCACCCTAGAGTGGAGGCATCCATGATCACTGTGACCATAGGAGGAGGAAGTTGAAAGGGCTGTCCTTGAGACAGGTTGCCCTGCACACACCACCAAGTCAGCTCCGCTGCAGCGTCTCTGGAGATTCTGAAATTCTCCCCGAGATCTCCGTCGTGCTGAAACCACTGCCTTTGGAGGCACCACTGGAGTGCCCTCATGTGCCAGCGTGCATGACTGACCAACAGTATGCAGGAAGCGAACAGACCGAGCAGGCGTAGGACCTTCAGGACCGGAACAACCGCTCCGTTGTGAAACAAGGGAATCATTTCCTGAATGTCGAGAATCCTCTGTGGAGGCGGGAATGCTCGACAAACAGTAGTGTCCAGTATTGCCCCTATGAACAGGCTGCGCTGAGAAGGCACCAGGTGAGATTTGGGTACATTTATTGAAAAACCCAAGTTGAACAACAGTTGCGTTGTCATCTGCAAGTGACGCAACACCATCTCCGGAGACTTGGCTTTCAACAGCCAATCGTCCAGATAGGGGAAGACAGGAACCCCTGATCTTCTGAGATGCGCTGCTACCACTGCCATCACCTTTGTAAAGACTCGCGGCGCGGAAGTCAGACCGAAAGGTAGAACCGCAAACTGGTAATGTTGCGACCCTACCGTGAAACGTAGATACTTCCGATGCGACTTCAGGATGGGAAGATGAAAGTACGCATCCTGCAGATCGATGGACACCATCCAGTCTTCCTGTTGCAGCGCAAGAAGAACCTGAGCCAGAGTCAACATTTTGAATTTCTCCTGCCTGAGGTAAAAATTCAAAACCCTGAGGTCCAGGATCGGCCTCAAACGTCCGTCCTTTTTGGGAATCAGGAAATACCGGGAGTAGCACCCCTGACCCCTTTCCTGCTCCGGAACCACCTCTATCGCACCTTTCTGTAACAAGACAAGAACCTCCTGTTGCAAAAGCAACAAATGGTCTTCTGAACAACCACCTTGGCGAGGAGGGTAAGGAGGGAGATACTCTAGAAAAGGAAGGGCGTACCCATTCTCTACAAGATTCAAAACCCAACGATCTGTTGTAATCAGTTTCCAATCTTGTAGAAAATGGGACACCCGACCCCCAACAGGACCAACATGCTCTAAGATGGGGGATCTAGAGCTGCTTTCCTGAAGCACCAACGGTGAGGGGAGGAGAGGAGGAGGAGGACTGCTGCTGTGCGGCTCCCCTAAAACGGCCTCTGTTCCTGCCCCTGTAGGACTTATATAAAGGGTTCTGCTGCTGCTGCTGCTGACCCTGTTGTGACTGTTGACGGCCACGAAAGGAAGTATCCCTTCCAAACCCACGAAGGCGTTTGTAACCATAACCCCTGGACTGTGTTTGAAGGCCCAGAGATCTAGCAGTCGCTCTGCTGTCCTTAAATCGTTGCAAGGCAGAGTCAGCCTTGGATCCAAACAGCCTCGTGCCATCAAAAGGTAAGTCCAACAGAGTCGCCTGGACATCCGGGGAGAAACCAGAAGATCTTAACCAGGCCTGTCTTCTTGTTGCCACAGAAGAGCCCATCACCCGTGCAACAGAATCAGCCGTGTCCAACCCAGACTGAATCACCTGACGAGCAGCTGCCTGCGAATCAGAGAGTACCTCCATAAAGCTTGCCCTATCATCCTCTGGGAGCTTTGGAGCTAGTTGTTTCACAGAATCCATCAAAGCATGAACGTATCTCCCCAGAAGACAAGTAGCATTAGTCGACTTGAAACGCCATGCTTGCAGATGAAAATATCTTCTTAGCTGCTTGCTCCATCTTTTTCGAGTCCCTATCTCCCGGAGTAGTAGGAAAAGCACCCGAAGATTGCTTCGAACATGAAGCCTGTACAACCAAGCTCTCGGGTGTCGGATGAGTAGACAGAAAGGCAGGATCCCCAGGGGCCGGCCTATATTTCCGTGCAATAGCCCTAGAGACAGCAGGAGCGGACAAGGGCTTTTGCCACACTTCCAATATTGGCTCAGTCAAAGCGTCAATGAATGGTAAAAAAGGCTCTGAAGCCACAGAAGAAGTATTAAGGACCTCAGTCAAGATGTTGGCCTTTATTTCAGATGATGGCAACTGAAGACCCAGCAAATCAGCAGCCTTCCTCACGACCACATGGTAGGGCAAATTTTCCAGAGGCAGACCAGCCTTCGGCGATGAAAGGTCATATTCAGGAGAAGTGTCTAACCCACTGGCCTCCTGCAGACCCTCAAAGTCATCAAACAAATCCAAAATCTCTCCTTCCTCCTGCTCTTGATCATGCCTATACACCTCTTCTTCTAACAGCCTCTGTGCATCCCTCCTGGAGCGCTGCTTTGGCATAGACGCCGGAACCGGCGTCGGCGGAGCCAGAAACGGAGTCGACGGCGCCGGATGCGGCGTCGGTGACGAAGGCAACTGAGCAGGAGGCCCCTCCGGAACAATCTTCGGCGTCGCCCGAATCCGAGACGACGCCGACTCCACATCCGACGGAGCTCGAGGTGCCGGCGTGGACGACCTCGGTGTCGGGAAATGCCAAGCCGGTGCCGTGGCATAAAGGGCGCACAGGGCGCCTGGTCATACTGGTGTGGAACACCCAGATTGTAGGCTAGAGGACCTGAAGGTACATCCAACGGAAAACTGGCCCTTGAAAACATCCCAAACATCGCGTTCAGGAACTGCGAAGGGTCCGCACCAGGCAAGGGAAAAGGAGGATAAAGATCCGTACCTTCTCGCCCGGGGATCTCCTGAGGCCGAATTGGGTGCTGCGGAGCCGGTGGAGGCGGCGCCCGCTCAGGCAAAACCACAGGTACTGGAGACAACTCCCCCGGCGTCGGAGTCTTACAAGGCGCCGGTGATCCTCTCGACGCCGAAGAGCCCCTCGACGCCGGAGAATGAACCGACTCCGCTCTCGGGGTAGGAGACGGAGAGACAAAGTCCTTTCTCCGAAGTCGCTCAGGAGGTGGAGTCGACCTCGAAGCCCTAGACTTCGACGAATGACGTCAGGACTTCTTCGACTTCTTGTGCTTCTTCGATTTAGATGTGTGAGATGAAGAAGACTTCCCCCGCTTATGACCTCTCTTCTCCTTCTTGGCTCTGGCCATAAAAAGTTTAGCCTCACGCTCTTTAAGGGCCTTAGGGTTCATCTTCCTGCAGGAACGACACTCTTCGACATCGTGGTCAGAAGAAAGACACCATAGGCAGTCTTCATGTGGATCCGTAATAGACATATGTGCTCCACACTCCCTGCAAGGCTTAAACCCGGATTTCCTAGAAGTAGCCATTCCAACAATACGATGAAACAAAGTAGAAAATGGAGAGTCCCTGGAAAAACCGTTACGCGTCGACGGCGTGGAAAAACGAGGTCTTCTTATGGCTCCGATGACGTCATACGGCGTCACGAGCGGAGCCGTGCTATTGTGACGTCCTCGTCGACGTGGGAGAGCTGGGAAAAGAATTTCCGCGGAACTGCTGGCGCAAGGGGTATTCAAAAGGTGAGGAATCCACAGGCAGAAGTATCCATCAGAAATGTATTTTCAGCCCATATTTGCTTCTTACTTTGAACCCATATCTGGCACGATCCGGGTGAGAGATCGCTCACCGGCGCAGTTTCTGGTTTTACGTTTTCCTTTCAGGAATGGTGTTCCCTGTCTAGCACAATGTGTTTGAATTGTAGAGTATACATGCTTGAGGGATTTAAGCTTACAATTTATGTTTGCCAGCTTCCACAGTTAGTTTATTTTAGTGGCTAGCTGTACTACATTATCCCTTACATTAGGGATGGGCATGGGTTTGGGAACGAGTCCCTTTCCCATAAGGCGTTACACGCGGCCCCTACGCAAGGTTGGGTAGTATGAGCTCTTTTCTCGTTAAGCGTTACACGCAGCCTCTACACGGGTGAGTTCATGAGTGTGTTTTACAGGTACAGTTGTTTGTTTAGTAACCTTCACACGGGGTATGTTTATCAGGTCTCCGCCGATTAACATAACAGGTAACCCTTACACTGGGTTGGTTTTAGTCATGGGTACGATTCCCATTTACAGTTGTTTGTTTGGTAACCCCTACGCGGGGTATGTTTTGGGGATTTCTCCAATCAACATTTCATGTAACCCTTACACGGGGTGGATTTTGGGTTTATGGGTACGGTTCCCCTACACAGGGTGTATTTGCATAGTTTATTGTCCCATATTCATGTATAAAGTCTTACTGGACTTTATGGGTCACAGTCCCTAATGTTAGTACCTCGTATGAGGGGTGGAAGTTTGGTTTTTAGCTCCTCTTTCACAGCAAATGTAAGTTTCCTTACGTGAGGAATCTTGACTATTGATTTGTTCCCTTTCAGAAGGGTTTGCAGTTGCGGGTTTGTTTTTGCCCTCTGCAATTTACAAATAACTTTGTTCATTATATTTATTGGGAGAGGATGGGTCATTTTACTCCATTGTTGTTCGTAAACCATCCATTCTCTCTGTTTTGAATAGCTCTGACCCTCCAGTGATGTTTACTTTATTTCATATCCCTGGGTTGTGAACTATTTCTTGCATTTGTACATTTCTGTGTATAGTTCTTCTATTGCAGTATTGTTACTTTTTCGTTGTTCATTTTAAAAGGAAAGGGATGTGTTATGCCCTGCATAGTTATGCTATGTTCTACATTTCACCTATTCTTCCTGCTGCTCAGCCAGTGTGCATGTTTACTGTAGAATGTTGGGAATGCAGTGATGCACGGAATGTTGGGTGTCTGTGTGAGTTAGGAATGACAGTTAGAGAGAGAGGGGCTGAGCAGCAGGCAGGCTGCTCCTGGTGGGGTTTGCTACTACAAGGGGTTTCCTACTACCTGGAACTAATGACTCGACTACTGGGGCTACTGGCTAATCCACTTATACCTCACCTGTTACCTGGACTACCTGTCTGTTGTACTTACCAACCATCTGGATGTACTTGAACCGACTACAGATTAAAGGTACATGTTAAATCTACTTGGCTACCAGTGTCTACTTCTGTCACCGGACACAACATATTTTTGGCAACGAGCGAGAGTTGGAGACTTTCCCACGTGCATACTGATCTCCACAACTGGTCAAGGAAGTGAAAGATGACATCTTTAATGAGTCCAGAGGGTGAAAAGGAACTACTAGCCTTAACAGCGCAGTCCAGCAAGAAACAACGCTACAACAAAAATACAAGAGGCAACACGATAAGAGGCTTCAGCGCAACAAAAGAAGTTGGTACAGCATATTCAGCAACCCCACCAGTGTCTCATACAACAGACCGCCCCAACAAAAGCATGCTGTACAGTGTAGTTGCCATTAGTCCTGCTTCAGTAATGACTTGGAACTTGCTCAAACTGTGCTTGTATGCAGCATATGTCAAGATTTTGGTAATGCCTTTAAACATGTTGAAACTATGCGTGTATGCTGCACATGTGGCATCTGTCCTGCACGAAGTCTGTCAGCTGCCTGTAGTAAGCGCTACGTCGAAATTGCCAGGAAATAGATTTGGTGTGCTACATGGATCTAGTTTGCCGTTTGGAATAGTACAGTGTACTAGTTGTTAACGTCTTCCTCAACATTGAAACATCACAAGAAGGAGAGTCGTGGATTTAACTCGGAGGTGAGCTGGGTATTCACTCTAACGTGAGCTGTGTATGTGACGCGGAGCATCACTGACGAGATTTGGGCAATTTCCAGCTCTTCCATGCCAGTGGCTAATGGCGTGGCGTGACTGAGTCGGGTGAGATACATTTTTGTCATTTATTGTTGGTCTGTTCTGAGACCTGTTGTCTTTGGGGACTTCTCAACTGTCATTTTGGATTTAAAAATGAGGCACAAGTCTTCAGTAGCGCGAGGAGGCTTACCTTTGTGCAGGTCTCTCGCGCTGTTCCTCTTTGTAATTGTGACATTGGAGGAACCACCGTGTATGCCCGTCAACGTTTAGAGACCGTGGCGTGCCGTGAGCCACCTGGCACGGCGTGGGATATTGTGGCGCCATCTTGGGGTGGCAATCGTCTACTTGATTTGCTGGTACACAGAGCGTCATTTTGCCAACCACGTAATTCAGCCAACCACGTTTTTTTTTACGTGCGCAGCGTCTTCTATGAAGTTACTTGAAGCATGAACATTGTCAATAACGTCGTGTTTAGGAGGAATGAGCATGCTTTTGCTTCTCGTTTTCTTCCAGTGGAAGAAGTTTTCACGTGATCCAGGTGATCGGCTTGTTTATCTAAGAGGATGTAGTGGTGCAAACCGGCAGTGAGTGGGAGTTTTTTTTTAATTTACCCACCACCCGGTGACAGGATCTCTCTTTTGACTATCCTCATATGACAGTATCTCCTTGTCTTCGTGCCGTCTTACTCGTGGACAGTAACTAAGAGTAATATTTAGGCTTACTCTTATTCAATACTGGCAGTACACGTATGTGAGTCCTATTGAGGCTGCTGTCATTTTTCAACATGAACTGTGACTTGTTTTTTTTTCTCCTGTTCGGCATGAAAATGTTCAAAGTGGGTTAATGTCTTTTCACCTTTTCCTGCCCAAGGTTGTGCTGCCATCTACTGTCAATTTGAAATATGTCGTTTATATACTAGAAGAACAAGTTACTTCCCTTCGGTAACGCTTTTTCTGGTGGATACAATATCTGCCTGTGGATTCCTCACCTTTTGAATACCCCTTGCGCCAGCAATTCCGCGGAAATTCTTTTCCCAGCTCTCCCACGTCGACGAGGACATCACAATAGCACGGCTCCGCTCCTGACGCCGTATGACGTCATCGGAGCCATAAGAAGACCTCGTCGGCGTGCTGACGTCAGTTCCACCCATTTTTTCCGTGCCACCGAGGCAAACGGGCGGACCGACACATTTTCACACGTATACTCAGTATACACAATATAACTTTTCAATTGCAATACACATAGCATTTTATCAAAAATGCATAATATGAAAAATGCAAACTAAACATTTGAGAAACTGTTAAAGCATTATTTTTTATTTTATTTTTTTAAATATTTTTTGGTAAACACAGGTAGACAACGGGTAGGCGGGTGGGTCAGTGACGAATCCACAGGCAGATATTGTATCCACCAGAAAAAGCGTTACCGAAGGTAAGTAACTTGTTCTTCTGATGGATACTTCTGCCTGTGGATTCCTCACCTTTTGAATAGATTTCCCAAGCCGTGCCTTTCCCGGAGGAGGGTGTCCACCTGGCTAAACCAAAAAATCCTGCAAAACAGAACGAGCAAAATGGCCATCCCTCCTAACCTCAGAGTCTAGGCAATAATGCTTTGCAAAGGTATGGAGGGAGGCCCAAGTTGCTGCCTTACAAATTTCATGCACTGGTACACCTCTAGCCAAAGCAGATGTAGTAGACTTTGCTCTAGTAGAATGAGCTCTGATACCTTCAGGAGCTTCCTTGTTGGCCAGGGCGTAGCAGATCTTTATGCCGAGGATAATCCATCTTGACAGAGTCCGCTTGAGAACAGCTTTACCCTTCATCCGACCAACATAACCCACGAAGAGTTGGTCATCTCTACAAGATTCAAAACCCAACGATCTGTTGTAATCAGTTTCCAATCTTGTAGAAAATGGGACACCCGACCCCCAACAGGACCAACATGCTCTAAGATGGGGGATCTAGAGCTGCTTTCCTGAAGCACCAACGGTGAGGGGAGGAGAGGAGGAGGAGGACTGCTGCCGTGCGGCTCCCCTAACACGGCCTCTGTTCCTGCCCCTGTAGGACTTATATAAAGGGTTCTGCTGCTGCTGACCCTGTTGTGACTGTTGACGGCCACGAAAGGAAGTACCCCTTCCAAACCCACGAAGGCGTTTGTAACCATAACCCCTGGACTGTGTTTGAAGGCCCAGAGATCTAGCAGTCGCTCTGCTGTCCTTAAATCGTTGCAAGGCAGAGTCGGCCTTGGATCCAAACAGCCTCGTGCCATCAAAAGGTAAGTCCAACAGAGTCGCCTGGACATCAGGGGAGAAACCAGAAGATCTTAACCAGGCCTGTCTTCTTGCTGCCACAGAAGAGCCCATCACCCGTGCAACAGAATCAGCCGTGTCCAACCCAGACTGAATCACCTGACGAGCAGCTGCCTGCGAATCAGAGAGTACCTCCATAAAGCTTGCCCTATCATCCTCTGGGAGCTTTGGAGCTAGTTGTTTCACAGAATCCATCAAAGCATGAATGTATCTCCCCAGAAGACAAGTAGCATTAGTCGACTTCAACGCCATGCTTGCAGATGAAAATATCTTCTTAGCTGCTTGCTCCATCTTTTTCGAGTCCCTATCTCCCGGAGTAGTAGGAAAAGCACCCGAAGATTGCTTCGAACATGAAGCCTGTACAACCAAGCTCTCGGGTGTCAGATGAGTAGACAGAAAGGCAGGATCCCCAGGGGCCGGCCTATATCTCCGTGCAATAGCCCTAGAGACAGCAGGAGCGGACAAGGGCTTTTGCCACACTTCCAATATTGGCTCAGTCAAAGCGTCAATGAATGGTAAAAAAGGCTCTGAAGCCACAGAAGAAGTGTTAAGGACCTCAGTCAAGATATTGGCCTTTATTTCAGATGATGGCAACTGAAGACCCAGCAAATCAGCAGCCTTCCTCACGACCACATGGTAGGGCAAATTTTCCAGAGGCAGACCAGCCTTCGGCGATGAAAGGTCATATTCAGGAGAAGTGTCTAACCCACTGGCCTCCTGCAGACCCTCAAAGTCATCAAACAAATCCAAAATCTCTCCTTCCTCCTGCTCTTGATCATGCCTATACTCCTCTTCTTCTAACAGCCTCTGTGCATCCCTCCTGGAGCGCTGCTTTGGCATAGACGCCGGAACCGGCGTCGGCGGAGCCAGAAACGGAGTCGACGGCGCCGGACGCGGCGTTGGTGACGAAGGCAACTGAGCAGGAGGCCCCTCCGGAACAATCTTCGGCGTCGCCCGAATCCGAGACGACGCCGACTCCACATCCGACGGAGCTCGAGGTGCCGGCGTGGACGACCTCGGCGTCGGGAAATGCCAAGCCGGAGCCAATGGCATAAAGGGCGCACAGGGCGCCTGGGCATACTGGTGTGGAACACCCAGATTGTAGGCTAGAGGACCTGAAGGTACACCCAACGGAAAACTGGCCCTTGAAAACATCCCAAACATCGCGTTCAGGAACTGCGAAGGGTCCGCACCAGGCAAGGGAAAAGGAGGATAAAGATCCGTACCTTCTCGCCCAGGGATCTCCTGAGGCCGAATTGGGTGCTGCGGAGCTGGTGGAGGTGGCGCCCGCTCAGGCGAAACCACAGGTACTGGAGACAACTCCCCCGGCGTCGGAGTCTTACAAGGCGCCGGTGATCCTCTCGACGCCGAATAGCCCCTCGACGCCGGCGACATCGGAGCCGGAGAATGAACCGACTCCGCTCTCGGGGTAGGAGACGGAGAGACAAAGTCCTTTCTCCGAAGTCGCTCAGGAGGTGGAGTCGACCTCGAAGCCCTAGACTTCGACGAATGACGTCAGGACTTCTTCGACTTCTTGTGCTTCTTCGATTTAGATGTGTGAGATGAAGAAGACTTCCCCCGCTTACGACCTCTCTTCTCCTTCTTGGCTCTGGCCATAAAAAGTTTAGCCTCACGCTCTTTAAGGGCCTTAGGGTTCATCTTCCTGCAGGAACGACACTCTTCGACATCGTGGTCAGAAGAAAGACACCATAGGCAGTCTTCATGTGGATCCGTAATAGACATATGTCCTCCACACTCCCTGCAAGGCTTAAACCCGGATTTCCTAGAAGTAGCCATTCCAACAATACGACGAAACAAAGTAGAAAATGGAGAGTCCCTGGAAAAACCGTTACGCGTCGACGGCGCGGAAAAAAGGGAACTGACGTCAGCACGCCGACGAGGTCTTCTTATCGCTCCGATGACGTCATACGGCGTCACGAGCGGAGCCGTGCTATTGTGACGTCCTCGTCGACGTGGGAGAACTGGGAAAAGAATTTCCGCTGAATTGCTGGCGCAAGGGGAATTCAAAAGGTGAGGAATCCACAGGCAGAAGAATCCATCAGAAATGTATTTTCAGCCCATATTTGCTTCTTACTTTGAACCCATATCTGGCACGATCCGGGTGAGAGATCGCTCACCGGCGCAGTTTCTGGTTTTACGTTTTCCTTTCAGAAATGGTGTTCCCTGTCTAGCACAATGTGTTTGAATTGTAGAGTATACATGCTTGAGGGATTTAAGCTTACAATTTCTGTTTGCCAGCTTCCACAGTTAGTTTATTTTAGTGGCTAGCTGTACTATATTATCCCTTACATTAGGGATGGGCATGGGTTTGGGAACGAGTCCCTTTCCCATAAGGCGTTACACGTGGCCCCTACGCAAGGTTGGGTAGTATGAGCTCTTTTCTCGTTAAGCGTTACACGCAGCCTCTACACAGGGGTGAGTTCATGAGTGTGTTTTACAGGTACAGTTGTTTGTTTAGTAACCCTCACACGGGGTATGTTTATCCGCCGATTAACATAACAGGTAACCCTTACACTGGGTTGGTTTTAGTCATGGGTACGATTCCCATTTACAGTTGTTTGTTTGGTAACCCCTACGCGGGGTATGTTTTGGGGATTTCTCCAATCAACATTTCATGTAACCCTTACACGGGGTGGGTTTTAGGTTTATGGGTACGGTTCCCCTACACAGGGTGTATTTGCATAGTTTATTGTCCCATATTCATGTATAAAGTCTTACTGGACTTTATGGGTCACAGTCCCTAGTGTTAGTACCTCGTATGAGGGGAGGAAGTTTGGTTTTTAGCTCCTCTTTCACAGCAAATGTAAGTTTCCTTATGTGAGGAATCTTGACTATTGATTTGTTCCCTTTCAGAAGGGTTTGCAGTTGCGGGTTTGTTTTTGCCCTCTGCAATTTACAAATAACTTTGTTCATTATATTTATTGGGAGAGGATGGGTCATTTTACTCCATTGTTGTTCGTAAACCATCCATTCTCTCTGTTTTGAATAGCTCTGACCCTCCAGTGATGTTTACTTTATTTCACATCCCTGGGTTGTGAACTATTTCTTGCATTTGTACATTTCTGTGTATAGTTCTTCTATTGCAGTATTGTTACTTTTTCGTTGTTCATTTTAAAAGGAAAGGGATGTGTTATGCCCTGCATAGTTATGCTATGTTCAACATTTCACCTATTCTTCCTGCTGCTCAGCCAGTGTGCATGTTTACTGTAGAATGTTGGGAATGCAGTGATGCACGATTTGTTGGGTGTCTGTGTGAATGAGGAATGACAGTTAGAGAGAGAGGGGCTGAGCAGCAGGCAGGCTGCTCCTGGTGGGGTTTGCTACTACAAGGGGTTTCCTACTACCTGGAACTAATGACTCGACTACTGGGGCTACTGGCTAATCCACTTATACCTCACCTGTTACCTGGACTGCCTGTCTGTTGTACTTACCAACCATCTGGATGTACTTGAACCGACTACAGATTAAAGGTACATGTTAAATCTACTTGGCTACCAGTGTCTACTTCTGTCACCGGACACAACACACTACCTTATCTTGAAAAACATGCAATAGCAGCAGCCAATAATGTTTTTAAACCGGCCTAGGGATTTTATGGTAATGGTAGAAAGAAACACGAGATTAAATCAAGATCAGGCAGCTTTGGTATTCGTCAACCCCAGCATTCGACAGGGATGCCGACGAGCTCCTAAGAAAACCTTTGGGCACAAGGAATTCTCTGTTTATGTATGTTTTTTACAAATGAAGTACTAACGTGAAGTCAGTCCAAACAACCTAGAAATGCCCAGCCCTTTCTACATTACAATGTCTTCAAATGCAATTAAAGCTGCGGAAACCTGATGGGCATCTTCCAAGATTTTCTGAAGCCAGTCCCAGCATTAATTTTCCTAATTAAAAATTGGACAAATACTACCACAAATCAGCTGGGCTTTCAATGAACTGCCTAGTGTTGGCATATTTAGTGATAATCTGTTTGCTTTCCAAACGAAGTCTGATTATTGATATGTTCAGCTAATAATTTAGAAACGGGGCCACACTTTCAGCCACAGAAATATTCACAACGTGCAATGTTGCCAAAAACAGTTGTGACGTAGTAGACCCATTATTTATGACTTTATTCGGAAAACTAAACTGTAAAAATGAAGACCAAATGCAATCTCTTGTGGTCTTCGGAAAACTCATTCTGAGCACTCATGTTCACTTTTGCTTGATTATAATATAACAACTGCAGAATGTGCTCTCGGAATGTTTGTGAATTATATTATTTCGCCGTCAGAAGGTCAAATATCAAATTAAGATTTTCTCTTTTCTCCAGAACAACATTAAGCAAATGTCTATCAAAATACAGCTAGCTCACACCTTATGCAAATACATACTAAACATCATCCAATTGAATGAGCAGCTGCCAGAGGCCACTCTTATTGGAAGACGGGTTAAAGTTGGTGAAGGCAGACACAAAGAAAAGATCACTGCACTCACTCACGCAGTTAAGAAAATAGACTCCAGGTTATCTCCTGCTGATCTGCACCTGCAACAGAAGAATGCACTCTACATACATTTCTGATCAAACTTCTCAAAGCCATGAATCATTTGTTTGCATCAGTGACACATAATCTCCGTTTTATCTGTCTCACGCAGCATCCATCATTCACTTTTTATCTCTGCTCGAAACATACAATATTGAAAACATAGAGTCTCACGAGCCGCGCCAGAGAAAAGAAAGGGACACCTCACCAAAGTCTGTTTTCAGTATTGTATATTTTTCGTAAGCAGCGCAGCACGCCGCCCGTGCAGCGCTGCTTTCTAAAAGCACAAAATTTGAAAAAATGTTTGCGACTCACCTGAATTACGGGAGAGCGCAAACCTAGCTGAAAGAGGGAGAATGCACATTGTTCAGTGCCCCTGCCTATATAAAGAAGTCTGTTGTTTTTTTTGCACTGGATAACAAATTTTACATTACCTCCCACCTTGCCACTTTTTGACGAACGGCAAAAGCGTGATGGGAACCGCCGGCAGTAACCAGCCTGCATTCACATTCCAGTTCATTGGCTGTTTATACGCAAGGAGTGCGTGCGAGTCGGGGAGTTAACTTTTTAAAAAGCACGGAGAGAGAACAGCGGAGAATAATTAAACTTTAGCATGTAATCATTTGCCCCTTTTGTAATATGCTGCCCTCAAAGGGAGAGGTTGTGGTCCAGTGGTTAGAGCTGTCCACTCGGGAGCTGGGGACCAGTGTTCGAGCCTGGGAGTCGGCTCAACATGCTGTAATTATTTGCAAAGCACTTAATCTGCAGCACAGGATCTAGCAATTAAAAATAAATAAACGGTGATCTCCGTGGGGGGAGAGAGACAAATAAAACAAGGTTGACATCCAAAAGTGAAAAAATGCTAAAGCAAGCCCAATCTCCTTAAAAGGAAGCCCAAAACCAACCAAACATCTTACCAAAAGAAACCCAACTGACGAACACATCCAAAATTGCAAAAAAAGGCTAAAAATAATACAAGCAATGGGGCAGGAGGCGGCAGTAACAACTGTGGCATTATAAGAGTCAGTTCGAGGAATAATGCTATATTTAAGTGTAAGCAGCTAGGTTGCTGAAGCTGAACACAGACCAGCAGTAACAGAGCAGAAAACCAAGAAAAAAAGAGCCCCAAAAAACAGATGAAGAACCATAGCTTAATGAGACAATACTAAGTCCCTGCTCTGTGGGAGGAACAGAAGAGAGAAAGGAGGGACAAAGAGGCAGGACTGACCACTAGCAAGCAAGGATTTTTAAAGGACACTGACATAGACAAATGAAAAGCAATGGCAAGAAGGGGGGTGGACTTGATGCACACAGACTGATTACAGCAGGTCTCGAAGAGACAGCTGCGCTGTCTAGCTCGACCTAAAAAGAACATAAAGCACTCAAGCAGTGTGTGCGTCCTTGCTTGTTTCCGCGGCAATACTCCATGGGAGTTAACTTGCAAGGGAAGGTGGGACATGCACCAACCATCCGCCATTAGCACACTTCCATTTTTAAATGACACACACAAAAGCCAATCATAAGCAAAGGAGGAGTCAGACCCCACAAAGTCGATAAAACAGATCGCCTGACAGCGCAAGCACTGTTTAGGCTCGACCTAAAAAGTGTTCCTCCCTGCACAAAAACAATCCTGCCTACAACGCAGGCAGCCAAAAGCGCCAGCGCTAGGAAAGGACAGGAATGCACCTTATAATGTTAAATGGTGCGAATTCCTGCCCTTTTCCTTTCACACAGTGCAGCAAGGTGGCTTGCTTCGTTGCGCTGTGTAAAAAAAAAGATGACTATGGGCTTAAGTATATTCATAGTTTTCACGTAAAAAGCACACATTGCACCTGTAGAGTCTCTGGAAAGGAAGAGAACAGCTTATTGTGCGGGTGGGCATATTGTGGAAGAGCAGAATGTTTCCACTTCAAGTCTTGTAAGCCAGTGACTTAAGTAGGCTGACCCTGTGCACAGTGCTGTATGCTGTGGTTGGTGGAAGAAAAAAGTGAACAACGCTACCGCAGACTAATGGCTGAAGAGGACGGATCTAGAGCCCCTGTCATTAAGTATGTATTTCAGGTACATTTTTATTAAACATATATATAAGGTCTTGGCAAACAGCAGAACTAAAAATAAAAACAGAAATTACTCTAGGAGCTCAAAACTTTGAGGTGCAACACATAGGTGTCGCATTCAAGGGCAGAATCGTAAGGGGTGGATTCAGTGACAGCGGGCATCAGTTTGCCAGTGTGTATGCACTTTTTTAGGTCGAGCATTCGAGACCTCATGTATATACTTTAGTATTTACTTATATATTAGTATATACTTATATGTGTATGTACTTTGTGGGCACTGGAGATCAGCCCTAGGACTTGTCTGCTTCCGCTTAGGAACTTTTTTCTGTCCAACTGCCTCTATTTAACTGTCTTAATAAAAAAGGACCAGTGGAGGTCAGTAAAATACCAGAATTGCTTTCTGCGGAGGGACTTTCTTTTAATTTTTCTGGCAGCTGCCTCTATTTAACTTTCTTGATAGAAAACGAAAAGCAGAGGTCAGTAAAATACCAGAATCACTTTAGCATTTTCTAGATTCCAGTCCATAGAAATTGTCTTGCACGAGCACCCGTAGACAATAATATTTTTTTCAAATCTTGTATTTTCAGTGATATGACCACCGAAGGCCCTGATTTTATATTAAAAACAGAGCTTTGGACTACACCATTTCCCGCTGAAAGGCAATATTTCTCTCCATGTGTTCCCATTCCTAGCGTGTCACGCAGTTTGGTGCTTACTTTCCACCATGTTAAAGAGCAGTAGATGTTTCAGCACCCAGGCTAATGTGCTGCATAGCTAAATACATATAAGGTCCCAAAGGCGAGACTGATTGCATTGCAAATGCTTGTTTTAACCTACTGTTGTCAAAGAAATTGACAAGAAGTGTGATCATAGAGCTTTTATGGCTTCATTTATTGTCACAACAAATGACTTTGGAAGATACCATAGGGGGTTATGACACCAGCTGGAGAGACCTATATTTATCTTGCAAGAGTCTGGGTTGACCAATAAACTAAATCAGGGCTGCACCACTACCAAATGAACAGATTAATACAAATGGTTATAATCAAATAGGCCTTCGGTCAGAATAATTTCTTCTTTATTATTTTGTTCTTAAAAAGCCACAGCCAACGCGTTTCGTCCTGTCACGCAGGACTTCTTCAGGGCTGCAAGTTAAAAACACATATAAAAATAACATACAATACATTTAACTGTACATAACACACATAACATAAATATGTACGTACATATATAAATATAATTCCAAAGACGCCACAATCACTAATCACCACTCTACAAATGGTGAACAAAAACACTGTAAACTGTACATTTAAAATTACAATAAAGAACAAACTCCAAAAACTGACACATATGCACAATATTTCCTATTAATCCATCAAGATAAAAAACAACCTCAACCCGAGATTGGATATCAAGACCTTCTAAACATATAACACAATTGTTAGAGCAGAGAGGGAGAAAGAATAGAGGGGAAAAAAAGATGTTTTCATGACAGAGAAAGTTATTATAACCAAAGTGGATAGAAAGTACCCAAGATAAAGTGGTCTGTTTGGCAATAATTACACCCAGGGTCTATCTTTGCCTATTGTATATTAGGCTCTGTTATTGCAATAGAGTGTGACATGTACTTATGAGATCCAATCGAGATTAGCATCGCTGTGATTGGATGAATTGAGAATATAAGACCCAGATCAAGATAGACCCTGGGTGTAATTATTGACAAACAGACCACTTTATCTTGGGTACTTTCTATCCACTTTGGTTATAATAACTTTCTCTGTCATGAAAACATCTTTAAAAAAAAAAAAAAAATCCTATTCTTTCTCCCTCTCTGCTCTAACAATTGTGTTATATGTTTAGAAGGTCTTGATATCCAATCTCGGGTTGAGGTTGTTTTTTATCTTGATGGATTAATAGGAAATATTGTGCGTATGTGTCACTTTTTTGGAGTTTGTTCTTTATTGTAATTTTAAATGTACAGTTTACAGTGTTTTTGTTCACCATTTGTAGAGTGGTGATTAGTGATTGTGGCGTGTTTGGAATTATATTTATATATGCATGTACATATTTCTGTTATGTGTGTTATGTACAGTTTAATGTATTGTATATGTTATTTTTATATGTGTTTTTAACTTACAGCCCTGAAGAAGTCCTGCGTGACAGGACGAAACGTGTTGGCTGTGGCTTTTTAAGAACAAAATAATAAAGAAGAAATTATTCTGACCGAAGGCCTATTTGATTATAACCATTTGTATTAATCTGTTCATTTGGTAGTGGTGCAGCCCTGATTTAGTTTGTTTGTATGATTTCCCTAGGTGTAAAATAGGGGGGTGTTCCTGGACAGGGGGCACTTTCAGGAGCATGCACACAGGATAGTCCATAAATCTCGGATTTCATTGGCATAATTGTATGTGATTGGTGCCTTATTCTTTTGCTGTAGGTCCCCTGTCCAAGTTGTTTCTTTTCTGGGTTGACCAATGGTAAGCTAGTTCAAGAGGTTAATGTGCTTGCAGCAGAGTTCTGTTTATAATCTGTTGGTTGCAGGTTGGAATCCTCAGAGCCTGAATTAAAGGGTTAGTGTGCCTGTTGCACTGCATTGTGTATAAGTTGCAGGGTACTGGCTTTTATCCTAGTAAGGCAGCTCTGTGGTTAAAAGTGTTTGGTGCTCCTACCCTTGTGTAATTTACTTTTCACAAGTTCTAATCCTGGTAAAATAGTTCAAAGGGCCACGGGCCCTTGGAAAGTATCTACTGGTAATTCCCCCAAAATACTTTGTATTCTTGCCTGTTTTTACTCAATATTTCCTAAAATGAGTACCACTGACTTGGATGCCATTTCATATATATTATGAAATGGCTTCTCTCTTCACTAACTTGGGTAGACTTGACGTGCCATACGGATTGGACCGGTGTTCCCCCTGTGAGCTGCTGACCTGAAGGCAGTGTTCAGCTGAGCTGCCGTTAACTCGCCACACTCTCACTCAGCCAGGATATTCTGACAAATGTCCATGCAGTTTATCTTTGAAGTGAGGCATTTGATGTAGGGCATGCTCTCGGGTTGAAAAGGTCACCCACTACTAAGTTGCTGCTCAGTGTGGCACATAACACTCATTGGGCGCCGGTGCTTCTAGTGCACTTGCTTGCTGCTGTGTTTCCCAATGCCAGCACACTGCACTTAGACACAGTCACACAGGCTTGCCTACTCAAACGGTGCCACCGTGTGTCATACGATATCGATTCACTTCGCATGGTTTCACAGTGAGGAGCAGATATTGCACATTGGAGCACAATATAAGCTATAAAGCTCTGGGGAAAGTGTGTTTCCAGCTCGTGTTTGTAGATTCTGCACAGATATTTCAACAGGGAGTTTACAGCCTTGCCGGGACATTGGCGGAGGTCTCAGAAGCTTTTATTTGTATTTTTGGGAGAGGGTAGGGGGGTCAGCTGAGGCCTTATTGGCTTTAAGTCCCTCCCCCTCTCCCCACCCTCTTTAAGACCCTTCTGTGGCTGGAATGGCAGTATGAGGTTCAAAGCCTCACCCTCTCTGGCACAGTGAAAATATTTTCAAGGTTTGCATGTGTGCAATCAGGGTATCTCATCGGGAGCGGAGCTGGGTTCAGTAACAACCCAGCAAAACCTCTGTTTGGACAGCAGTTCGGTTTTGGGGTTTATGGTTGTGGCAGCAAAGCGTTGCAGTGAGTTGGGCCTAGGTAATGCAGACACATTCGAAACTGCAGTCAAAGGAAGGGCCCAACATATGCCCTATTTTCACCATGGGGAAATCGGTCTAGTGCATGCCACTGGTTTGGAGTTGCTGATGGATAGAAAGATACGTGAGATAAGTGGCTGGAGACAGTTGGAGTTGGAGTAGTTGATCAGGAGAGTGTAGAGCAAGACGATCAATGTATGGATAACGTCATTTTGCAGGAAGGAGAGATCAAGAGATCACAGCAGGAGGTCATTATATATATTTATGTTGTCTTTTTATGTCGACAGAGGTAGATTTAGCTGTCTTGCAGAACTACTGCTCTACATAAGGAGTGGCGACAAGTCAGCCCTCTTGCCCACATCTATTGGCTGTTGTGAGAGTCCCATTTTTGATCAGACTCCTTTATTGCCACAGGATGTTTTACCTGTCACAAAGTATGGAGTTGTTACTCTATGCTGCCATTTCATTGTACTGCCGTTGTATGTGTGTCCACTGAGTGCATTGTTTCCTGATTTGCGATTGGAAAGGCTGCGTTGCTCTTGCCAGAAGTGTTGTTTCCCGCGTGCTTATCATCAACTATGGACACCGGTGCTTGATATAGATATGGCCAAAGGCTGCTGGTGTTCATCCTGCCTATAATCACTCTTACATGAAAACCTGCCTGTCTCCTCTGAGCCGTTCTGTCATTGAAACCTCTCTAGAGACTACTGTTGTTGCTGAGTTGGAATGATGGCAGAGGAGCACACTTCCTCCTGAGCCAGTTCTGCTGCATTCATGATGGGTCCTTTCACAGAAATTTAAGGAAATGTCAAAGACAATTTTAGCAATTGGTAACAATTATTCAAAATCCAGTGACTTCCCGGACCAGTAGTATAGCCTTTTTACAACTAGGGTAAACACCTCACTCCAAGTCATCAAGGACGCTTCTTTGGACTTGAACTTTTCACCTGGAAATCATAGTTTTCAGGTGAGTTTGTCTCATTAGTTCAATGGAAGGAAAGGAGGACAAAAATACCTAGAATGCATTAGGTGATCACACAAAGTTCAGCACTGGAAACAGTGTCTGTAGTAGCCTGGAAGGAAGTGGTCACCCTTCTCCCAATATTGGCTGGGATGTGATCCATTGTGGTAAATGCAAAAATGGCAGGCCACTCTGTGATTAAGCCAGAGACAGATATCGCCCATTTGTAGGCAACAGCTCTTTTAACTGACCTGCACATACATATTCTTTTGTCACATGCCCATTATTGGGGGTCACACCTGGTTGATTCCCTAAGCCCCATAAGGAAACTCTGACTCCTACTGAGTTGTTCTTGAGTAGGTAGGAGTTGGCCACATCTGCCAGAGAATCTCTCTTCTGCATGTCGTTTAGACAGGGCCCCTTCCTGAACCCCAAAGACAGTACACACACAAAATGGTTAGCATTTTACACAATGTGATTATTTATCATCTACTATTTATCTACAAGTTAAGGAATTACTTTGACTCTTATAAACAACTGAGTAATTACGGGGTGTGGGCTTTTATAAAATATCTATTTGTTCAAGGGATGATATGCTTCAGAAATCTGCTTTCCTGTAAAAAGAAAAGCTGCTTGTACCATTTAGAGCCATGCTGTGAGGAGGCAACCTATGGAAACCTTCTCATTGGGCCAGAGGTCTGATAATAGCTTCACTGATTATGCCATGTCACTTCTTGAGTTAGACTGTGGATTAAAGAAAGACTGTAATTATCCCACCTTTCTGATTATCCTGGACTCAGAACATGCTGCGGCTCTGGTTCTGTCATATCTCTGAATATTTACAGGTTCTGTGTATGCAAAGGCTCTGTTTACTAGTTGTTTTACTTTGTTTATACCAGCTTTCTGATCACAGTCAAGTTCTATATATGCCAACTCTTTAATTAACCCAGACTTCTGATTATAGTAGAGTTCAGGATACATCATTTTTAGGTCGAGCATTCGAGACCTATTGTAATTCTCTTGTTGGCTTAAAGCCATCCCCCTGCTTTTGATTTGTTTGTTTCCGTGTCCTTTAAAAATCCTTGCTTGCTAGTGGTCAGCCCTGCCTCTTTGGGGCACATGCATCAAAGTGGGCTTTTGCGATTCCTTAATTGCGATTATTAAGGGATCGCAATTAAGGAATCGCAAAAGCCTATGCATGTAGGAAACGCTAAAAAAAAGCGATTCCCAAACATTCCTTAATTGCGACTCGCAAATTGCGAGTCGCAATTAAGGAATGGCTTCCCATTCATTTCTATGGGCCTACAGGCCATAGGAATGAATGGGAAATTGCATGCGCAATTTGCGAGTACCCAATAGGTACTCGCAAATTGCGCATGCAATTTCAAGGGTGCCAAAAGGACACCCTGTTGCACCCCTGAAATTGATATGTGCACCCATGTTGCACACACACATGCCCCAAGGGCATGTGTGTGTGTAACCTGGAACTTTGAAAAATGCACTTTAGTGCATTTTTCAAAGTTTTTGCTAAATACCATCAGGTTTAAATTATCGGTATTTAGCGGACCCTAATAGCGAAATCGCTATTTTAAATGCAATCTTGCATTGCATTTCAGGCATCGCAATTTGCGATTCCTTAAATGCAATCGCAATTTGCGATTTTTGCATTTGGGATGAGGCAAACCAAATGCAAAAATACCGGTCGCAAAGGGGCAGATTCTGAGAATCTGCCCGTTTGCGACCGGTTTTTGCCTTGATGCGTGTGCCCCTTTGTTCCTCCTTTTTTCCCTTCTGTTCCGCCCGTGCAGCAGGGACTAAGTACTGTCTCATTCCGCTATGGCTCTTTATGTGTTCTTTGAGGGACTATTTTTTTCTTGGTTTCTTGGTCTGTTACTGTTTGCCTGTGTTCAGCTTCGGAGGCAAAGCTGCTTACATGTAAATATATCATTCCTCTCTCCCGTCTCCTCCTAATGCCACATTTTTGTCAGTACTGCCTCCCTCTCTGCTCCTCCTGTTCTGTTGATTGATTTATTCAGCCTTTTTGCACTTTTTGTTGTGTATGACAGTTGGGCTTTTTTTGGTAGGATATTTGTTTCGTTTTGGGCTTCCTTTTAAGGGGGATTGGGCTTGTTGAAGTCTTGTTTGTGAAAAGGCATGAGGCATTGCAGCCCCTCCCACTCCTCCGGCCCATCCCATTCAGAGGGTTCCTTGCAGCATAAAGAAGGCAACAGCTGCAGTCTTGTAGGAGCCACCTGCATCCACAGATTGTGCTCAGAAAGGGTTTATCACTATGCAGACGTTTTGGTTGTGTCATGCTTTGAGGTAGAATTAATTCCTTGCGCTTAAAAAGCTGGTATGCGCTGAATCGCGATCTCAAAGCTGCTCTCCGAGACGGTGTGGGGCTAAGAGAGAGCTTTCTGTGACAAGCCAGTTCCGCACGAAGAGGGAGGAGCTGCGAACAGATACTGGTTTCTAGCCTGCGTCTGTGTTTTTGCAACTGTATTCTGTGTTTTTTACTGCTGTTACCATGCCCAGGTTCAGCATCTCTTCTTGCTCCTCCGGTTCAGTTTCTCTACTCCCTCACATAGTGCTTGTTTTTAGGTCTCGGCTGGCGTTGGAGCGCGCATGTGCTCCTCGCCTCGAGACTTATAGTAAACAAGTTACTTTTGAGAAGGGGACTCAAGCCCCGCCCCTCATTTCCATTGGGTAGCGTCAGCGTTTATGGTAAACGCTGGCTTCCCATTAGAAAGGAGGGTTTTTCGTTGCCTCCCTTTGGCTTTTTGCTGGACTGTCTCGCCTGCTTCACGGCTGTCGTGAGGACTTTTCTTATCTGCTTGTTTATTTAACAAGCAGATAAGAAAAGTCTTCACGACAGCTGTGAAGCAGGCACGGAGCTCAGAGGCGCACGGGGTCACGGGGAGGGCAAGGCAATGGCGAGCGCTTGTTTTTAAATTTTACCAGTCCCAAACTATCTACTACAGACAAACACCCCAAGCTTGCGGCTTTTCTTGCATAAGTGGAGGAGGGCCGGGGGGCACCTCAGTGCTGATATGGAGCGGCGCGGTTCTCTTCGGTCCGCAGCTGTTCGAAAATCATCAGTTTCGAAAATCAGCTAATTCCCATTGAACACAGCGCACCGGTTCCTGCTTCCCCCACCTACAAGAACACACCAAGCCTATCTGGGTGAAGTTGTCGATCTCGGAAGAATGAAAGATGCAGTTGCGCGTTTCATGGCGTTTAAATTTAGGAGATCAGTGGCACAGATCTTCACAGCAGGTACTCAGCGCGTTATTGAGTATTACAGAACCAGACTTTTGTTGTGACCCGTCATGGCACCCAGCTCCATGTGTGACGCAGACAGCTGTTACTTACACATTAGGAATCAGAAGGAGGTTAAGCTGGTCTCTGATCTGCTGCTCTCCAGCTCATCACACATTTCTCATGTTTAAACTGAAAGCCGCCTTTCAAACAGTCCTGAGGTAGGCACTAAATAATTATTTAACAGCCCGCCGCATTTGTCAGTGATCAAGGAGTCTGGTGCTTGCTCTACGGGCAAACAAACACCACTGGTGAAATGCATTCCAATAGAATCGCCTAGCTGAGGGCTGCCTTTCTCCTCAGGCTAAATCATGAAAATAAACAATTTACAGTGCTTCTAAATTAATTACAGTTTTCACTTCATCTTTAAGGAAGCAATCGCTCTTGCAAGAGGAGAAATGCATTGCCATCTTAGGTGTGAGACAAGAATAATTATTCGCAATATTTACATGGACTTTGCGGTCATATCACTCGCCTGTTAGAATAAAAACAAAACTTTTCACATGCATTATCCAGCACTAAAATTCTGCACATTGCGTACTGTATCCGATAACAGCGGTCTCCCTTCCCTACTGGTTTTCTTATCTGCACTCGGATACATTTTCTGGCAATCTTGTGACTAATTTACAGTGCATGTCAACAAATCAAACCAGCATTTGCAATGCAATAGGTCTCGCATTTACGCGAGTTTGAGCTATTGGCATTGTAAATGGCAATGCCTTTTATTTATGTTTTGGTTTTTAAAACATAAATAAAAGGCATTGTCATGTACAATGCCAATAGCTTAAACTCTCACAAAAGCGAGACCTATTGCATTGCAAATGCTTGTTTCCAAGTTGGAGGCTGTACAGGCGGGTGCTAAATGCACTGGGCACCAAGGATTGCAAGGCGAGCCTTCCCTCCTCCATCTCACCCCTTCCGTGCCGTCTCTACAGTTCTATATAGCGCGAACTCGACCCGAAGGTATCAAAGCACTTTCCAGGAGCACAGTTGCATTACAGATGGACACGTTCATTTTTGGACCCGGGGAGATTAAGTGATTGGCCCAAAATCACAGGATGCTTGAGTCTCCAGCCGTACCCAGCTTCAAAGTCGGCCTGGATAACTGATCACACCAATCATCATACAGTCAGGGCCGGCGCTAGGCATGGGCAGTGTGGGCAGCTGCCCAGGGCCCCGCAGCCTTCTAACTACAACGGGGCCCCCCACGAGCCCTTCATCCTGTTGAAAATGTACGAGTTCCAGGTGGGCAGCCCCCTCCCTTGGGGTTCGCAGTCATGGTGAAGCGTGAAAGACCCAAGGCGGGGCCCCCCTCTCCTGGGCCATGCTGCCATGGGCTGAAAAGGCAATATGACTCCCTCATCACTTTCAGCTGCGGCAGACTGGGCATGGCAGGGTTTCTGGCCAGTATCAGCTTTCCTTTACTGACACCTCTTTTGTTTTAGCCTAATCGCTGCATCTACATGATAACATCGGTTAGGCCGATGCTTGAACTCTCCTGAGTTGTGAAGTGAGCCCTGCCCCTGCATGAAGAAAAAGCAGAGCATCCTGCAGGGCTCACAACAAAAACAAGCATTTGCACTGCAAAAGGTCTCGCATTTTTAAGATTTAGAGCTATTGGCTTTGTATAAAATAACCTGTTCAAGCAAAACATGACTGTTTAGTGCGAGTCACGCTACTTGCTGATTTACCATGTGCGTGAATTTTAGAATGCATAGGGCCTTCAAGAGTGGATGCAGAAAAGCAGCCTTGGTAGCAAGAAGGGAGCAAGTGATCAGAGATTAAAAAAAAGAAAGCAGGAGGGGCTGAGGGTGAGTGGAAGGAGGTGGGGAGGGAGTTAGGAAAGCAGGGGGCATGGTGGATTATCGGAACAATAGGGAGGAATGATGGAGCTAAGACAAGGAAGAAAAAAATGGCATTTGACAGGAGTTGTAGAGGTGTGAATTGGGCTGCGGGGCAGGGAGATCAAGGGGGCAGGAAGACAACTTCAGAGGGTGGAAGGATAATGTGAGAAAGAGGAGGAGCAAGAAATGAGAGAAAGGAGGGTACAGGAGAATGGAGAAAGACCAGAGGAATAGAAGAAACAGGAGAGGTAAGGCAGGAAGAGGTGCATGGGCGTTGGAGTGAAGTTATGGAGCATTATGTTTAGGAGCAGCAACACTCTTATTAGTATACAAACTGGTTGTCACTCACCGTAAACCCATGCGCCTCGACCATGCAATAAAGCCGAGGCGATCGTCTGTGAAGCACCAGAAAGCAACCATCTCTGTACCGGGGTTTCGCTCTCCACTTTCTCGCAGCAGGGAGGAGTTGAGGGCTGGGGCAAGGGGACGGGGAAATAAAGTACGATCGTCTGAGTCAGCTGAGAAAGGCCCTTCCTGTGAAGAAGTTTTAAATGAGCACTCTGCCCTCTGCTTGGATTAGTGACACATTCACAATAGGACCCTATATATCCTGTTTTATTTATGACTACGGCGGCACCCTTCGCTGAAGAGGAGCATGGCTACTGTTACTGGCATCACGCTGGGCTGATGGTATAACCAGTTTAGTAGGCACTTGCCAGAACAGGACAGACACCAATGACTCGCATGCATTGAAGACTCGGCGCACTTCTCGCTCTTAGGGGTTGTAGTCCACAGGACAATTCCTCTTACTGGCAATATACCTCATTAGGACTACAATCCCCAGAGGGGCTTCTAAAGCTACTTTTACAGATGGGACGCGCTGGACGCAGTGAAGCATAGTGGTGTTAAAACTAACAAGTGGTGGTTATGCTGCTAGCAAATCGCAATAATGGCTGCCCAAATGGTAGCCATCTCAGTGATATCCACTTATTGCAAAGCTGCTTCAACACTGTCAGAAAATGAATGGTCAGTTGACACTTCCTATGAGGTCACTCCCTTTGACATTACATCTTATGCAAATTAGATGGGCTTCGCATGTTCCTATCCTGCCCAGGGCCCCACAAATCCTAGGACCGGCCCTGCATACAGTTCTATATAGGGTGAACTCCACCCGAAGGTATCAGAGTGCTCTACATGAGCACCAATTGTGTTACAGACGGACGCATTCATTTTTAGGCAAGGGAGATTGTGATTTGCCCAGAATCATGGGATGTTTGAGCCTCTTGCCAGACTCGAACCCAGTTCCCCAGCTTCAAAGTCGGCAGCTCTGGTCGTTAAGCCACACCCTGTCCCTTTCACACAAGCACTGCTTTCACGACCCTAACCTTTCTAACCCCTGTTGCTTTGTTGCGGTCTCTCCCCCTCCAGTTCCCGCTGTCCCTTTCTTACTAACCATCATACTGTACAGCACGCAGTGCGCTCGCGCTGTACTCCGATAACTGACTACATCATTATATTTTCACCACACTCACCGCTGTACATGGACCACTGATCACACCTTTACTGCACTAGGCACTATATGAGGACCACTGATGACATGATCACACTTCACTCCTGAGCCCGCAGTGCACTCGGCGCTGTATGCAGATCACATGATCACACTTTCACTGCACTTGGTGCTGTAGCAGATCCCTGATCACAATCACACCTTCACTGCACTCGGCGCTCAGCACTGCCAAGTGTCACGCATCACATTTTAGACAAGTGCATTTCAGTGCAGATCTCCGCATTACTGCACTGAAATGCCATGTCGCCCCATTTTTAGGTCTTGCCCTGAGCCAGCGCTGGTCTGGGTGAGACATTTAGTCAGTGGGCTTTCAGAAATGCGACCACAGCTTTTTTGGCTTGCCTAGAGCATGCGGGTACGCGCACAGTAACGCGCATTCCTCGCATGCTCCAGGCGCCATATGGCTTTCCTCTCACTTGCTCCTCCCCCTCCCCCCACCACAGAGCACTTCTCAGGGCCGCGCGGCCGTGTCACTTTCACTGCCACGCGTCACTTGCTGGGGAGTGTTCTTGAAGCCGTGGGGTGGGGTTGGTTCAGCTCGTCATTAGGCCCAAAGTGTTTAGCAGCATTATAGTCGTGCCGGCATTATGAAAACCGACGAGGGATGTTTTATGAGGGCAAAAATGTAATATAGACAAATTCGTTTTTCTCCTGAATTGGGACAGCTGCCCTCTATGCTTTTGGGTTTGTTAATAAATGTTACAAAGATTCAGAAACTGCACTCATTCTTTTGTATACTTTTATCACTGTTTTACTTAGTCACACTCCAAAGACATGCTCCAGTTTGAATATATGTTTTTCGTTCTTGCCAAGTTGGTGGACAACTCCATCTTTTCTGAATGGATTAGCCAAAGTGTTTTTCTAACAAATGCTTCCAACTTAATTTGTACTGTCACATTGTATATATTTTATTTTTTTTAGAGTTTTTTTATATAGCGCGAACTAGACCCAAGACATCGGGTATCAGAGCGCTTTACATGAGCACCAGTCTCGTTACAGAAAACCACATTCATTTTTTTTTTGTTAGGCACGGGGAGATTAAGTGATTTCCCCAAAATTACAGAATCTTGAGCGTTGCTGCCGAGACTCGAACCCGGTTCCCCAGCTTTGAGGATGACCGCTACACCCTCTCCCCAAAACCTGTTTGTAAAATCTTTAGAGAAAAGAAAATCACCGCAAGAAAAGGGTGGCAGTTTTTCAGCTCAACAGATGGCTAACTTCTCGAAGCAACTACATGATGATAAAAAAACAAGCATTGGCATAGCCAATAGGTCTCGCCTTTGGGACCTTATAAGTGTTTAGCCATGCAACAGTTGATGTTGTTGCACCAAGGATATTGTGCTGCATAACTAAATACTTATAAGGTCCCAAAAGCGAGACTTATTGGCTATGCCGCGTGCCACGTGCTGCAATTCAACATAATCTGTCATCGTCAGATTCAGAATGAGTGAGACAGTGTGAGTCAGTGAGGCTGACAGAGTGAGAGAGTCAGAGTGAGTAAACCTGAGTGCAAGTGCAACTGAGAGTAAGTGATTGTAGTGAATGAGAGAGAGTGAAAATGGGTGATGAGTAAGACTGAGTGCAAGCAAGTGTGAAAGCCCCTAGAAGAAGTCGGGCTTGTTCACTGGAATTCAAGCCAAGGACTATGCCCCAACACACATATACACACACACAGACACAGACACACACACACACACACACACACACACACACACACACACAATTGGAACATATTTGGCAAGGATGCAAAACTTAAAAAGATCTGAAATTAACCGCCATCCAAACCGAATGAAATAAATGGCCAAGTCCTTGGGAACAAACAGCTGTAAACATATTGCTCCAAACTCATCCACAAAAGTATCCTTCCAGCCACTATCCTATGTAGACACCGTAAGTCAGGAAAACAATCTACTCAGCTTGATTGAACTCTAAACAATATTGCTGACCTCTAAACAATTTGACGCACAACCAAAATCAACGACAACATTGACTCATTGGCAAAGCAGAATCCAAGAACTCTAAAGGGTGCAGAGCTTGAGAAAGTGCTAGAGGACCATGTAAATGGTAGTAAAGCTTACAGAAAAGCAGGAAGCAGAACGTGTAGCATAAAAAGAAAAAATACCCATCTAGAGGATAAACTGCACAATGAGAAATATGAAAATCTGTGATAGAGCCCAGCTGCCCTGCTTGAAAATTTTGTGAGGCTAGGCAATTATTTTATCTCACTGAGCCACCTTTTTCTCCATTATCACATAATGGAGCACCTTCAAATACATTAAATCATGATGTGCACCTAACAAAATATGCTTGTATTTGTTTTAATAGAGTATAATGTTGCTCCGTGCATAATGCGAATGTAGGCTATATATAGTTAATACATGACGGCTGACTTCCCTCTTAGTCAACTAATAGCATTGACTTAAGGGCCAGGGGCAGGAATGTTTCTAGGTATATGCTTAAAAATTATCATTTATAATAAATATCTCTAAAGGTGGAGATAAAATTGATGTATACTAAGGTGAAAGGCTTCTGTGTGTTAAACAAATACACTGCATTGAATTTTGAAGAGAATTTGTTATATTTTTGCAAAAGACAGCGAATTCCTCAGGTGAGCCGTGACCCGGTCTAACAAAAGTCACACACCGAGCTTTCCGCAGAACAGTTTAATGGTTCTTCCTCAAGGTCAGGCCGAGTCAGGCACTCGAGGCCTGGCATCGCCGAGCTCTCCCTCGCCTGTCAGAGTGCCTTTGAACACACTCCTTTTGAACACGCGGGAAACGGAACCGAGAGGAAACAAATGCCTGGAATCATAGAGAGGGGCAAGTACACGAGCAGAATAGACCTCTCTTTCAAGCGCAGAGGCTGGCTCATGAACAATGCCAGCATTTCAAAGTGGAACCCTCGATTTTATTTAAGATTCCGTGCCTTTGTTTCGCTTGTTACGCCTGTACTTGTGTGTATATGTGCGTGCATGCCATTTATATTTGAGTGCACCCATTAATCGGGCCACAGGGAGGTTACACAGCTGTTAAAACTATATTTCAAAATAACTGTACTTCAAAATCACCTAACTGTACTTCCAGCAAACTACATGTTAAACAAGGGCAGCATCCTGCGAGAGGTCTGTGCGTTCCCCATAGTGGAACATAAAAGGAGCCAGCGCCATTACCAAAGCAGCCAATGGTGTGCGTGCGCAGCTCTGCGATGAGCAAGAAAGTACAAGGAAAAGGCTGGCGCAAGATGAGAAGGGAGCTGCAGATGGGAGAACCTTAATACATGCAGCTCCATGCGCCCCTCAGGAAACGTAGGCTTAGAGAGGATGACATTAAGCTCCATGTGGGAATGTTATCTTAAAAGCGTAGAACATATCTTGCTCACCAGAAGTTTGTGAACAACATGGTCCATAAGCAGTAATGACTACAATATGATTCTTAACTGAAAAAAAGTGCAGCCCTGATCAAGCCAAGTAAAGAGATAAGGAAGTACAGCGTGTTCTTGACATCTGATAGGGTTGTAGTTATTCTGAATGCACCGGATGCCACTTCCATTTAAGTGCTTAGAAAGACTTGGTGGACGGATGTTCGGATTCCTTTAGAATGTCCATATAATCTTGTGGAAAGTGCAGGTGACCAGACAAAATGAACTGAAACCAAGCATTGGCCGCGCAGCCGTTAAAGTAACGCGGCCGCGCGGCCGTAAAAACGAAAGTGATCGCGATCAAGCGAAAGTGATCGTGGGGACGCGCTCTGTGGTGAGGGAGGGGCGGAGCGAAGCGCTTGGGGAAGCAAGGAAAGGGTGCCGCGAGGAATGCGCGCAACGGCAAAAGCAGGCTGGCGAGTGGTGTGCGCGCACCATGACGAGACCGGAAAGCCATATGGCGCCTCTGCTCGTCATTGTGCGCGTAACCGCACACTCGATGCCAGCCAAAAAGCTGTGGTCGCATTTCTGCAACCCCACTACAAAACGTCTCGCTCCGAGCCAGCGCTAAAGCGCTGGCTTTCAGAGCGAGACCTAAAAATGAAAGTTAACTAACAGCGCATGGAAAGCGAGCAACCAACTTGTAAAGCGGCCTTCACGAGCAAAGTCTTGCTTCGCGTTCTTAGTTTCCTTGTAAATAAACAGGAACTACGCTGTGGCCCCGGCACGCAGGTCGGTGCTCAGCCATTCCCAGGAAATGATGAGGCAGATGGGCCGCGCCTGGCAATGGTTGTTCTCACATTAAGTGACCAGAGATGCTTGTGAGGAGTGTCACTATCAACAATGGTCCCCAGCTGAAACTCATTGTAAAGGGCCACATCCACTAATAAGGTTCATCACGATGCGTATCTATGGCAACCAACATTAGTAAATAGAACCGGGGTGCCCTCTGGTTTACTGATCGAGCTACAACTGTTCCTTTTCATCTACCAATAATCTGATAAAATCACGTGATTGGGTTCTTTTCAGGTTACTTCTTGTTTACCGGTTTTTCCCTCTATTGAAAAACGCAGAAAATTATATCATTTAAGGTTTCTTAGAATTGCTTGCGTTTTAACGTAGTATATTCCAGTAATGCTGTCTTCCTTATGATCTTTATACTCTGTGAACCTTCGTTCTTAGGGTCTATCAGAAACATTCAATTTCACAACAGCACCTTAATACATAGTTACAAAAATGTAACAAGCATTGGCATAGCCAATAGGTCTCGCCTTTGGGACCTTATAAGTGTTTAGCCATGCAACAGTTGATGTTGTTGCACCAAGGATATTGTGCTGGATAACTAAACACTTATAAGGTCCCAAAGGCGAGACCTATTGGCTATGCCAATGCTTGTTGATAGCTGTTTTCTGCCTTCAAGTTGTCCAGGTGCTCTCGGCATGGCAGTGTGCCAGCCAGCAAGAGGTCCTCTGTTTGAGGTGGAGGAGAGGCGAAGTGCTAGCAGCGATTTCTGTGTGTTTTGGCTGGAGGCAGTGCCCATGCCCTCTACTGCTGCATTTAAATAATGAGGTGATTGTGCGCTCAACACAGATTTTTTCTTGTCCCTTTCAAAAACACACCTATTACTGTGTATGTTTCCATGAGTTATTTATCAATCTACCTGAAGTTAGAATATACAGTGTAACAACAATACGACTCAACCCTGTGCTTTCCCCTGCGCTGGAGCACAGTTGGCTGCCATGCGCCAACACAGGCACCCTTGCGTCATTTTGCATGGGTGCCTGCGCTGCTAGATGATTGTTTTTGTGCAGGAAGGGACACCTTACTCAAAACCAATCATTAATGGTATTTTCCTCTTTCGGTGCGTCCTGCAGAATGTAGCATGCATAGAAAGAGGAAAAAACGAGGAGAAATAAAAGTGTTTCTCCTCGTTGCGCCATTACTACGCCTCCCCTGGGGAGGCATAGGATTCTGTCGCATTCCCAGTTTTACAAAATGTTGTAAATCTGGGAACGTGTCAAGTTCCATAGATGTTGTGTGGGAACACCCACAGCAACACCCATGGAGAAGAGTAATGCGTGAAAGGGGCCCATATTTGCAAGGCTATGAATAGTCACGCAGGGTGACTTATCGTGGCCTTGTAAATATGGGCAAGCCCATTGCGCCACCGATGCGTCAAAAAAAGTGACGGACTGCCAGCGCAATGGGTTTGTAAATAGGCCCTTTATGTGTGCTGCTTGGCTGCACGTTGATACATGTTGCTCTGTGTATCTGTTTGGATGATGCCCCTGAACTGTTCAGCCCTGCGACAGTATTTGAACATGGATATATGGTGGGGGGGGGGGGTGTGTGTGGATTTTCACCTTTGACAGCTTGTGACTGCATGACAGTTCTCTGTATGTTCTACGGACTAATAGCAGAGACCCTGATGGATTAACTGTGATGTACACTGTACTATCTTTATTAAGTGGGTAGTGGGGGGAGAGGCCCTAGGCCACTGGCACGGCACTCCAGACCATCTTGATGAGTAACTGAAGTTCATGGAAGAATATACCTGAAAGTACGCAGTTTGCAATATTGATGTGCCTTATTGAATGTCTTTTTAAAACCCAATAAAGTCTGTTTAAAAAAAAAGGAGAGTTCTCTGTATGCATGTGTACCTTTGTATATGTTGATTTGTGAGAGTTTATGAAGTGTGGCAATAAATAAATTGAGCATAGTAAAAAGGGTGACAAATGTATTATCGATATATGATTCATATACACATGCAATTATGGTGAACATAAGTTTAATACAAGAGCAAAAATACATGTTTTTTGGCATAAATATTTTAAAATGCTTATTTGAAGTTTCTTTGCGATAAGCTATTACAATGATATTAGTTTAAGGAGAAGAAAGTGGATGGGGGTTGTTGATATGTTATTTAGTTTCATCTCCTTAATATGCATATATATTGTGAAAATGTGCTATGACCTCTGGCCACATTCTGTACTTACCTCACAGATCCAACAAATGTAGATTGCAGCTGTACGCTTTGTGAGGACGACCCTTACTTCATGATGGGCCGTGGGTTGACACCAGTATGGCTGGTATCTGTCAGTACCACACAGGTCTAACAAATCTAGGTTGTCATATCATGCTGCAGTTCCTACTTGGTGCACCTATCTACTAAACACAGATCATGGCCTCTAACCATTGCCCATATATGGTGAGCCTGTGTGGTGCCCTCAGACCATTGACAGTGGCCTTGCTAAAAGAATTGGGGGTCAATGAAACACTGTTGAAATATAAGGGTAACATTTATAGAGTTAAAAGTCAGTAGGTTAGTTTTATGATTAAATGTTGAAGTGTAACACGACCTTTCATCAATGTCTTTGCTAGTGGCCTCAAGCATGCACAAGCATATGCGCCACCATAGTCAATGTATCATTGAAGCATAGTGCATGTATAATAAAAGCAGCCATAACATATGCAAAGCTACTCCTTCAAGTTCTCATATATAGTATAGAACGTACAGGGTGCATTTTTTTCTCTTTCTTTTGATTCGTTCTCACTTTCAGATTCTTGTATATTTATTGGCCTATTAAGCGTATCCTTATGTTTTCTGCAGACATTGAAGACATTCGCCTCGTATTTGCAAACAAGCAACTTCAAGACGATGCTGAAACGTTTGAGCAAGTTGGAGTCTTGCCCAAGTCAAGCATTCTTATGATTCTTGGACTGCCAGGGGGCAAGTGGTAAAGGCTGGCTTGGACAAGCATGTGGAGAATCAACAGTTGCACCTGCACTACAACAGCGAGATTACTTCAGCTATACTGCAAATAAGCCCCACCATACATAACCTTGAAGGAATGAATGATGAAAACTGAAGACAATGTCAGAAGATATGAAGATATAGTAATAAACTGGTGTGTGCAGTTTACTGTAGGATGCATCAAATGGCAAATCAGCACCTTGGCACCATCAGTGGCAAGATATCTGAAAGTACAAGCAACAAGCCCAGCAAAGTCCACCCAATAACTGTTTTGCTCCCAGTCATCCTGCATATTTACAACATTATTTCCTAAGCATGTTTTCAGACAGTCGCCTCCATCCCTATGTCTGGGGCCTTTGATGCACTCCAGCTCCATATCCGTCAATTTATTCACATTGCCAAATTGGATTGGTAGTCACCTCATCTCAGTGTTTATTTGTATTAGAAATTAGTAAAATTAGTTGTGAAATAAGCTTTTAGTGCACTACCTTTTTATAAGACCACGTTTAAAGTTTAGCAATGTGTACTTTCATATATTCATACTATGTTAACTCTTGATCCCTTTGTCTCAACACTTATATCTTTATTGTGCCGCCTCAGACACACACACATATTTATCTTAATTAGTCATGAATAGCATTTGATGTGCTCTTGTAATGTTTCATCTCCATATTTTCGTTTGACCTTAAAACAAATAAAGTGCATTAAATTCATTCAAACTTGGGAACAAGCGAGAAAGTCGACCGCTTGATTTGGAAATATGATGTTTGCCACCTTAACACACGTCCCCATTTTGACAGTGAGATGCATTGAAGTCCAGCCTGACCCCAACATGGCCACGCCGCGGGTTGTTACTGAGCGACAGTACCGTTTTCCCTAGTCTGCTACAACATCTCCTCTTATCATCCTTCTCTTTGGGTCTCTAGTACTATCACTGAAATAAGAAACACCCTACCAGGCCAGCACCTTCAACTGTATATTACATAGGCCGCCAAAGGAGGAAGATGCAACCCTGCAGTAATTCAGCATGGGCTATACCAGTACTCTTCTTGTATGAACTGTGCAGTGGGGCCTTCTGAAACACACTTTAACACACATACATAGGCAAACAATCCCACAATGGTAGAAATATGCAGATGGGATAGGGCAGGTTAATTCAGACAGTGCTGAGACAGCTGCATGAATTTGCAGATGGAGATATCATCTAGGTGAAGACTTTAATCAGGGGGACCACATTTCTCAACACACAATTGTGTTCAGGTAAATGGCACACAGCTGAACACGCATTACAGACCTACAGGAACACGCTATGAAGCACATTTGGGAGGAGCGTTTAGGGGGCATAGTTGCCTTCTCCCCTTGCCTTCCAAAAAGCAGGGGGATAACTAAACACTAAATGATCACTTTCTGACTTGGCCCTGTAGACCCTGTTCAAAGGATGCAAAACCAGCCCCAAGTCACCACTTTGACTTTAACTAAGCCCACGCAGAGCCACTTCCGTTGTCAGTAAGCCCCTGTACTCACTCATTTCTTTAAAAGAAAACATTGTATTGATCATTCACCTAACAAACACAGTTGCAGCAGAAGATAACCACATCATGATGCATCTCGGCAGGATGTCCCTCGAGGGGAAAACCCTCATTGCCCCCCTGGCCTGTGGATGCTATCTTGGCGGAGTACCTTGGTTCGATTAAGTTAGCAGGTTTTTTTTGTTACTTGGGAATACAAAACAAGCATTGGCAAGGCCAATATGTCTCACCTATGCAAGAGCCATTGACTTTGCCAATATGCTTTAGCTGTGTTGTACACCAGCGTGGCTGCTGTTCAGCATGGCTAAAAGTTAATGGCGTATAAGGGACACGAGTGGAATAGCGTAGAGGGAGTTGCATGGTAGTTGAGTGGAGTATTATAAAATAGAGTGGAGTGGTATAGAGTGGAGGGTCACGAAGTGAGTGGAGTGTTGTATAGTGGTGTAGAGTGGAAGGACATAGAGTGGAGGGGCGTAGAGTAGAGTGGAATAGAGTATCATAGAGTGAAGTGGCATAGAGAGTCGTAGAGTGAAGTGGCATTGAATGTCGTAAAGTGGAGTGGCATAGAGAGAGTTGCGTAGTGTGAAGTAGAGTGGCATAGAGTGGGGTAGAGTGTTATGCAGGGAGTAGAATGTTGTAGAGTGAGGGCGTAAAGTGTTGTAGAGAGGAGTAAAGTGGTGTAGAGGGATTTGAGTAGAGAGTCGTGGAGTGTTGTAGAGTAGAGAACCCTAGAATGGAGTGGTATAGAGTGAGGTGTCATAGAAAGGAGTGTCATAGAGTGGAGCGGCATAGAGTGTTGTAGAGTGGTGTGGCGTAGATTGGAGTACAGGTGTCATAGAGTGGATTGGCATACAGAGTCGTGGAGTGGAGTACAGTGGAGCAGTGTGTCGCAGAGTGGAGTAAAGTTGTGTGCAGTGTTGTACAGGGAGTTTCGTAGAGTGGACTAGAGTGTTGTAGAGTGGAGCGGAGTTGCGTGGAGTGTCATAGAATCAAGTTTCGTACAGTGGATTGCCATAGCTATACCCACCCGGCTGAGGGGCCCTTAACAAGAGTGAAACCGGTCCTGGGTTGCTTGGGTTCCAATTCAGGGAGGACCTGGCTTGGCAGTTCAGGCTGGACTGTTCCCATTGGAGCAGGGTCAAGACTGATTTGCATATAGCTGGGTCCACACAGAGGTGGCATGGTGTGCAAAATAACGATGGGCTGGGATGCTGCCCCAAGAAATTACCAATGGCTGAGATTAATTCAAGCATTTCATTCATCACTTTTAGTATGTCGCCCAATGTGGGACGATATTCCCAGATATGGGTCCCATGCACACTCTCACTGGAACCAAGCTGATGCCCAGCTGATGAGCCTATAACAAGGCAAAACTGGCTGAGATTAATTCAAGCATTCCAATCATCACTTTTAGTATGTCGCCCAAAGTGGGACGATAGTCCCAGATATGGGTCCCATGCACACTCTCACTGGAACCAAGCTGATGCCCAGCTGATGAGACTATAACAAGGCAAAACTGGTCCTGGGTTGCTTGTGTTCCCATTCAGGGAGAACCTGCCTTGGCAGTTCGGGCTGGAGTTTTCCCATTGGAGCAGGGTCAAGACTGATTTGCATATCGCTGGTTCCAAACTGAGGTGGTATGGTGTGCAAAATAACGATGGACTGGGATGCGCCCCAAGTAATTACCAATGGCTAAGATTAATTCAAGCATTCCATCCATTACTTTTTGTATACCAGAGGACATCTATTCTTGAGTAAGAGCAGTGAACCTGTGAATAGAAAGTGTAATCTCTCATATCTGGATGGCGCTCCCTCCGGGCGTCCTTCAGACTCATGTACATGAACAATTCCATTGTGTGTAGAGAAATGTAGTCCTCCTGATTAGAGTCTTCACCTAAATGATATCTCCACCTGAAGATCCACTCAGCTTTCTCAGCACTGTCTGAATGAACCTGCCCTATCCCTGATTAGGCACATAGATTTGATTAGGCACATAGATTGCAGCAACAGTACCTGTGTGGTTGACTTGTTAGCATTTTTCAGACCTGCTTGACTTATCTACCAGGCTTTCTTATACTGCAGCTCCTTGGCTGTTTTAGGTAAGTATTACCTCTCCAATATCTTGCAGCAGACAAAGGTACCTTTTTTCTATAGTATTTTGATCTAAACCTAGCCGTGTCCCCTTTTTAGGTCTCGCAGACCTAGCGCTGGAGCGCGCATGCGCTTCTCGCTCTGCCAGGCTTATTGTAGTCGAGAAGATTTCAGAAGGGGACTTGAAGCCTCACCCATCATTCCCATTGGCCGGCGTTCTACTTTATGCTAAACGCTGGCCTCCGATTGAAAGTGAGGCTTCTTGGTTACCGCCCTGTCTCCTTTTTGGATGGCCCATCCGGACTCGATCGTGAACTTGCGGAGATTACACGGTGCGCTTTATCTGGTGTGTGAGCACTATTTTCTTTCACTCGGCTTTGGCAAAGGCAGCCGCGTGTTTATTTTTGCATCGCGCTTTCACTTTAAGTTAAAGCGCGATGCAAATATAAACAAGCGGCTGCATTTGCATAAATGTTTGCATGAATGCAAGTACCAGATGCACAAAAAACATTGATTGGGAGTGTTATTCACTCGATGAATCACGAACAAGTCTGTTACTCCTTGATTTCACTCTCTGGGCTTACTGTTGACGCTTGCCCCCCGCCGGCTTTATTACTCCGTTAGGCTTTCGATTGTTCAGTGTGATCCCACTGGGTTTGTTATTAGCAGACTACCCGCCCACCTTCCCTGCCAAGGTGATGCATAAGGACCAGTGTCCCCTGTTAGCCATACTCGCTTCTCCCAGAGGATCACTGTTCACTCCTCTTCAATTCCCTCTGGGCTCTGCCCTCAGCCGAAGCTCCGGCCGCAGAGCCGGTATCAGCCTGTGCAGCTGGAGAGCCTGGGAGAAGATTTGAGCCGGGAAACGGTGGCCCGAGAGCCCGGTGGGAGCGGAGTCCGGAATAGGGGAGCCGGGCCCAGGGGACAGTAGATACCTTGGGCGGGTGGGAGACTGAAGTCGAGTGGAGCAGGAAGCAGGAGCAGAGCATATTTTTGAAGGGAGCAGAGCCCGAGCGGGGCAGCATGCTACGGGCTGCGGGGAGCTGCATTGGAGTTTTGCACCGGCTCTGAGTCACTGTGTATTATACACCGAGAGCGCCGAAATATGGATGCTGGCATGGAGAAGAAGTGCAGCGCCCTCGGGGAGGCTCTTCCAACCCATCATCAGCGACATGAAGGTAAGAGAGGCTCCTGCGTGCATCGAGAGGGGTTGGTGGGGGGATGGGCGCCTCTCCGGGGACAGGTTGCAGGGAAGTTCTCATTGGAAGTGGCCCACTCCGTGTCTGCTTCCCCACACACACTGGAGCTGTTATGCGGCATAGGGCCTATTAGCAAAGGTCCCTTTCTTGATGCGGGGTCCGTGGGTGGTGTCATTTAAAGGGAGACTGTCCTCGCTCAATGGTGTGTTTGATTAGTTTCTTGAGCCCCCTAGCTTCAACTCATCTATAGCTCTCGGCCACTCTTGCTCGAATGTATATCCCCATCGTGTGCAGCTCTTCGTTGCTTTGTAGCTAGGATACCACTTCATAAGGCCCATGCATAGGAGAGTACGTGGGAGGACAGAGGATCTTGAAGGAGCGCACCTGGAGGCGGAGGGTTCTTGATGAGGTTCTTGTTCGGGAACCCAAGGGTGGTAAGGGATATAATTTCTCTGGCGTTGTTGGGGGTCCTTTGGGAACTCTCTGGATATTGTGATCAGGGCGTTGTCTTGAGGTAATAATCTCGGGGCTGGGATAGGTTTAAGTGATAGGCCGGTCTGACGTGGTGGGAGATGTACTGAGACAAGTCCTGGTTCAGAATCGGGAGGTCGTGTATCTCCTTGGGACGCGTCTGTCCTCACGTGTAGAGAGGACTTTGTTACAATGGGTGGTTCAAGAGCCTTATCAGTGAAATTCACTATTTCTTTTGCATTTATATGTATGAACTGAGCCAGTTAGTGTTGTCTCTATAGAATTCGGAGGTTATGTAATTATTTGTGACCAAATCACGTGCTGATTTTAGTGCTGTTGAACAGCGCTGCCCCACAGAGTTTACTCTCTCCAGCTGTGAGAAGGGGGGTCCTTGTTGTTGTGGCTGCACTCTGAGAGCATAGGCAATATAGCACCACCCCGGACTGTCCTCGCCCCTTCCTTGCTGTGCCAGTTCTCCTTTCTCGGAGCTTCCCCGGATTCCAGGGCGAGATTTCAGCCTGCCTCCCCCTCTCCAGGCTCAAGTTACACACCTGTACACTAAGCACAGCTGCTCGGGGCTGTGGCCTGGAGAGGCTCTATGTGAATACAGAACCCGCCTGTTGCCAAACCCCTCCCGTGTGGGAGTGGCACTGAATAACCAGCCATCTTGGGGTGTCACTCGCACTGTGCAGTTAGAGCGTTGTATTGTAATAAATCAGTCTGGGAGAAACCCTTTGCTATCGTAAAAGTTTGCCTCATACTAGGCAACAGCTTAAAATCTGGTGGTTCTCCAGAGGGCAATTAAATCATGCAACCCTGGCTCAAAAATATCCCGGCGTGGTGCTAGCTGAGTTCAATCGCAGTTACTTCCCCAGGTACACTGTCGAACTCTCTCGTGCTTTAGCCGACATGGATTGAACGATCTATGTCCTGTATGAGTAAGTGCTTATCTTAACTACAGCACTCTGGCGCTCAGTATTTTCCTGGAAAGGATCACTGCAACAACTGTAGAGTTCAAATTCTCACTCTGCGGCATCGTGTAACTTTTTTCAAAAAGCGCGACCCCTTTTACTCCATTTTAGTTTCTGACAGACCGCTCAGCTTCTGCAACAATACACTTACCATTTATTTATTTTTAATGCTAACGTTAAAACCCATACTAAAGTCTATACAGCATCAAATGTAAAATAGGTAAATATTCTTTCTTCTACTATAATGCCTTTGCTTTGCTCTGCTAGCTCCAAAACAATAACACCTCAATCTATGATCTGTTTTACTCAAATTGTATGCACTTTGAAATTACTGTATGGAACTTACTAAGAGATTTCTGGTTCAATGAATATCATTACGGTCAATCAGTAAAATAGCTTGTCAGGTCCACAATGGAATAGGTCTCGCACTTACCCGAGTTTAAGCTATTGGCATTGTAAATGACAATGCGTTTTATTTATGTTTTAAAAACAAAAATAAAAGGTATTGTCATTTGCAATGTCAATAGCTCAAACTCGCGTAAATGCGAGAACTATTGCATTGCAAATGCTTGTTTAGATGCGTTTCCTGCGAAAAAACTTTTTCTTCCTGAAGTTCCTGTAGCTTATTACATATCAGAGATCTTTTGGTGGGTGAGTTTATATATCTGCTATTAAAGATGAGTACCTTAATCCCCATTGTTGAGCTATCTGTTCACCCTTCTTGCTCCTCTGCCTATACTTTTTTCACAAGCCAGTTCCCACCACAACCGATCTTATTTCGCCCACCCCCACTACTGATACTAAGTAACTAAATCACTACTGGCAACAGCCAGCTCTTGGAGGCTCGAGTCTTTCTGGCTCCTGCAATGAAGTTGCCATCATATAGATTAATTCCTTCACTCTCCTTCTTCATCACTATCACCACTCTGGCTTCCAGTGTAGTCCGTGCAAGACTTTAGTAGCATCTTAACTACACATCCTATCACTTGACAAATCCAAGCTGGTCAATACCAGCCACATGTGCTGGCTATACAAGCAATGGGCTCCACCCACATGCAGTAGCCATTTCCAAGATTATGTACTCAGAATATGCCCCCTCTCTGGAACAGCCCTATCTGTTGGCTCACTGATTTGGATTCTGCCACTGGTCTCTACATTGCCACCGTCGCCAGCATTATGTCCTCTGATGAGGTCACCCCGCTGAAGTCAGTCTTCATCTTCAGGATGCATGCATTTCCTAACTGCCTCCATCTTGATGTCCTGGTTTGTGCCATCTGCTTAGACCTGTATTCCACAGGGAAAGTTCCAGTCAAACCTAAGCTACTTCATGTTAAGCTGTGCTACAATTGTTTCCTCTTGTCAGGTCTTCCTGCCAGGTCTTCCTGCTTCTCTCATCATACTTCCCTTTTGCTGGTTTGAGGTGAACTTAACCACTTTGTCTCTTGGGCCCTCATTTATGAGAACTGAAGCATCGCTGCGGTAAGGCAACGATGCATCTGAAAAACTTGCGCTGCGGTACAACAGTCTAAACGCCATGGATACGTCATATTTCCAATACAGCGCACCATGGCGTAAGGTCCCATGGTGCGTCAAAAACAATTAAGCTTCTATGGCACAGATACCATAGAGAAAACTGACGCATGTGCAGCAAAAGTGACTCTATGCTGCCATGCGGCACGTAAAGATACTCCAATCACCCTAGCGTCACATTGGAGTGCGGCATGCGTCAAAAATCGCTTAAAAAGTGAAGCATTGAAAGAAAACAAAATTTCTTGACACCTCAAAAGGGAGAGATTGAACAGGCAGCAGCAGCCTGGGCAATAGCCTCAACAATCCTAGCACTAGTCAGGATGTCCAGACAGACCTCCAGGGGAAGAGGAAGAGTAATTTTAGTGAGGATGAGAATCAAATTCTGTTAACAGAGGTGACAAAGTATGACCACCATCTACTCTTTGTCACCTCCAAATTGCCATTATTGAAGAAAGAGTCCATTCGTCACTCCATAGTGGACAAGATTAACAGTGTCGGGGAAGTTTAAAGGACGGTGCCAAAGTGCAAGAATCGCTGGCACGATTATAAGCGTAGGGCCAAGGTGAAACTGACCAAGAACCTGAAGGCAGCCATGCGGACCGTAGGAGAAGGACCAGGAGGAGCTGGACCCCTTAGAGGAGCAGGTGGCAGCAGTCATCCCAGCAGAGTTGGTGGCAGGAATTCCCGGACTGGACAGTGCTGGCTATGAGGACCAACAAGTTCTACAGGGTAAGTGATAGGAAGCAAGGGACAATATGACCCAAAATGCCATGCCCGGCAGCGCATCAAGCAACATTCCTGCACTGCGCTGATTGTAAGGGAAAGGTCTGGAACTGCTCACATGTCCGGTCATACATCATAAAAATGTAAGTTAGACTGCCCAGTCTAGCTCCATAAAGTTTGTCCAGTCCATGTCTGATATGCAGCACCAGTCCAGGTTCACCTTTGTATCCTAGGACATGTAGTGTAATGTATAACATTAGCGACCAGGACTACAAGTCTTACAATACAAAGCAAAAAAACGGCACTGGAACACCAAATCTTGCATGGACAATGGAACCCTACCCACCCTGACTTGGACAATGTATGCCACCTTTCACCATGAGACTAGTGTGTTTGTCTTAGGGCCATGCAGCCAAATGTGAGCTGCAATTGAATGGAATGGGGTTTTTAGAGGTTAAACTCCTCACCTGAGAGGGGGGTCAGGTGAGGGCCATGTGAAGTATCAGCACATAGGAACATGTGAAGAGCCGCGTGTATAGTCACTAGCATGAAATTACGTTGCACGCAGCTGTCCCGATTTGCGCGGTGAGAGCAAACAGGTGTTGGCTGCCATGGTAGAGACCACCCTACTCTTGTCATGTACAAATTCATACTGGGGGGGGGGGGGAGAGGACCATGTGTGTTTGTTCAAAGAACATACTATAACCTACAAAGAAAGTACTATCATAATGCAGGTACTGTCAAGTAGCAGTAACTAATGGCCAGAAGTCTTCTGTTACGCATTATACCTATGCCACTCAAGGATGTAGAAGCTCAGTGCAACACCTTGGATGTCATCAAGCATGAACGGCAACTACTAAGGGCCCGATTCTGATGCGGTTAGGAAATCTTCCCAATCAAATCAGTTTGGAAATGGTATCCGACCGACTCGGATCGGGAGAGTCTGACAGACTGAGTATGATGCATCCGGATGCTTCCAGATACGATCTGGTTGGACTCCCATAGACTTCTATGGGAGCCTATGTTCCTAACAGCATCGTAATCTGGCCCTCGGTCGGGAAGACACGTTCCCCATCTGATTCGGAAGGAGCAAATGCTGTTAGGAGGCCTTCCTAACCGCATTGTAATCGGGCCTTAGGTGGGAATGCTTTCCTAACCGCATCGGAATCTGGCCCTAAGTATTTGGGGTCCTGGGTCAAAAGATAAATTGTGCTGTAAGGCACACTGGGATAAGTAGGGACGTTGTGTCCCTTTGGCCCTGAGAGCCCTCACATGCATTGAGTGTGAGTGTAACCACACATTACATCATTTATACCATATACACACATAACAACATAGAGGAGCCAGAGCACTGACCCGGGAACCAAGCTACACATTTCTAGGCTAAGAAGAACCGTCAGACAATAGTCTTTTCCGACTTTGCAAGTAGTTGCACAAATACACATGCAGGGAGTGCAACACTTCGCAAGTACTCAATGCCAAGGATGAATGACTTCCGGCCATGTGAGGGGCACTTTTATGGATACTAACTAGCAAACAATGACATACTAGTGCAATGCTGCAGGGATGAGTGGGTAATTGGCAGGCACCAGTGTGTGTCCCAACACAGCCATGAATTGGCACTATGGGGTGACAGATCCTTCCTTACTATACATGCAGCATAACTTACACACACAGTGCTACAGTAGGTGACTATCTGTGTTGGGCACACAAAGAGAAACACTTACAGAGGCCAAAGATTGTGGAAGATCCCTTAACCCCTTCACTGCTAGTCCTCCCCCCACCCCCCCGTTCTACGCCTTTTTTGGGGCTATTTGGGGTAGTTTGCGCTTGGGCCCCTGTAACCTTTTGATCACATAAGGTATCCACGCCAAACTTGCGTCCTTTTCTTCCAACATCATGGGGATTTTAAAGGTACCCAGGGTTTGTTGCTTTCCCTGTAGGGGACCCAGAAATTAGCCAAAATACAGCCAAATTTTGTTTTTGGTGGGAAAAATTGGAAAAAAGTGCTGCAGATGAAAGTGTCTGTTTTTTTCCCTGCAAATGGTATCAACAAAGGGTTTGTAGTGCTGGAATCACCATCTTCCCAGCTTTCAGGGACTGACAGACTTTTGTCAGAAACCCAAAATTTTGTACACAGTTTTGGCATTTTACTGTTTTTGCTATTTTTTGTGCTTTAAACCTTCTTCCTGTTAATGGTAGAAATGGGTATGAAAGCAGTAATGGATCCTGGAAAGATATACATTTCAGAAAAGTAGACAAAATTCTGAATTCAGCAAAGGGTCATTTGTGTAGATCCTTCAAGTTTTTTTTTTATAGAAACTAACAGTTGAAAATAAGAAAAATTGAAAATGAGTTGGAAAAAACAGCCATTTGTGCCAACGTTTTCACCTGATATATAGGACTTGTAGGTTCACCAAGAACCCGACGAGCCCGGAGCCAATAACTGAGCAGTGTCTTGCAAGGGTTTCTTATTGTGTACTGGGTATATAGAAATTCATTTGGAAAAATATAAACAGTGAAAGATCGGTATGAAAGACACCTATGTATTTCCGAAATGGGAAAAAAATATAGAGTTTAGAAACAGTAGCTATTTGCACATCTCCGAAATTGTGGGTACCCATACTAGCATGTGAAATATAGGACATTTTTCAAAGTGACTTCTTTTTTACACATTGTCTCACATTTGGAAGGCAGAAATGCATTGAAAGTCAATAGGTAATAACAGTTGCTCTACGATTCTGTGTTTCCCTAAGTCTCCTGATACAAATGGTGCCTCACTTGTGTGGGTAGGCCTAGTGCCTGAGACAGGAAACGGCCCAAAGCGCAACGTGGACACACCACATTTTTACAGTGAAAACTGACCCTTTTTTTGCTAAGTGCCTAGCTGTAGGTTTTGAACCCTAGCTCTGACAGCACCTAGGGAAACCTACCAAACTTATACATTTTTGAAAACTTGACACCCAGGGGAATCTAGGATGAGGTGACTTGTCTGGCTCTCACCAGGTTCTGTTACCCAGAATCCCTTGCAAACCTCGAAGTTTGTCAAAAAACACATTTTACTCACATTTATGTGATGGAAAGTTCTGTAATCTGTGTGGATCCACAAAATTCCCCCCACCCTGCATTTCCCAAAGTCTTCCAATAAAAATGGTACCTCACTTGTGTGGGTAGGCCTAGTGCCTGTGACAGGAAACGGCCCAAAACGCAACGTGGACATACCACATTTTTACAGTGAAAACTGACCCTTTTTTTTTAAAAGTGCCTAGCTGTAGATTTTGAACCCTAGCTCTGCCGGCACCTAGGGAAACCTACCAAACCTATACATTTTTAAAACCTAGACACCCAGGGGAATCCAGGATATGGTGACTTGTCTGGCTCTCACCAGGTTCTGTTACTCAGAATCCCTTGCAAACCTCAAACTTCGTAAAAAAAAACACATTGTCGTGGGGGAGGCATGGCCAACCGGCGAAGAAGATGGCTGCTTCTTAGAGCGGCTCCGCTGCCCAGCACTCATCCCCCAGTCTATCCATACACTAATACGATGCAATTGTCCCTGAACAGATAGCCCAATAGTGGTGGGTGCTCCGGGAGGCATGCAGAGCGAATTGCGCCCACCGAAGGTGCCTTAAAAGCTGGAAACGAACCAGCGGCCTGGCAACTAACAGAAAGCCCCAGCCTCGATTGTGAGACGTGGAGTTGCAGCCGACATCTGAAGACGCGAAGTGGGTGGAGTCCGGGCGAGTAAACTCGGCAGTCGTAGGCATGGCTGGCCGATGATACGAGGATCCAGAGAACAAGCCGCTGCGATGATCTGACCAGGATCATTCGCCAATAGTGAGTACTGGCCTGAACATTAACACTCGGACCCCCTGGAGGAGAGAGCCCAAGTGACGGCTGTAGTGGGGCGCGGCGGGGGACTGGAGCGGTGGATCCTGACTTCCATTTACAGTTTTGGTACAATTTAAGGACCAGTCAGATACAGAGACCCCAGAGGGCAGGTGAGGGGCTTGTGGAGGCGCAATAGGGGGCTTTGGTGGCCGCAAATAGCCTTGTGTGAAAAAGCCCCAGTACCAAGCTAATGAGGGTGGCCAGAGAAATATAACAGCGCGCAGGCAGGGGACCTGCTTGTGTTTGGGCCACACCACGAAAAGCTGGGATTTTCAGGAGAGGATTGCGAAGGATCCAACATGCCTGGGTGTGGCAGCGGGGGGCTGGACAGCAAGCCGGGGCCCTGAGAGATTCGGGGAAACTTGACAGGCCGCGAAGGGTTACCACTTTCCTGTGGCAGGCGGTAGGGAGTACCTGAAGGCCCGAGCCCCTCCGCCCACCCCTTCACCAGTGCCTGTCTCCTGAGTGATCATGACAGGGGCCTGTGGACTGAAGGGAACACACCAAACTAAATTGGACAAATTCGCCCTACCCAGGGGCCCAGAGGGGATGGACCCTCCTGGAGTCCAATTGTCGGCGAAGTCTCATCAGCGGGTAGCAGGTGAACCCCTCTCACTACAAGACATCAAGGCCGTGATACAGGGAGTGCGAACTACCCTAGAGGGGCGAATAGATAAGATAGGAGTGAAGGTAACCTTAATACGGGCAGATCTGCGCAATATGGGTGCCAGGCTCCAAGTAGTGGAAGAAACCGCTGAGACCCTCACACAGGATACTAAAGCCCTGGGGAGCTCAGCGTGGAAGCAAAGTTGGGGGATTTTGAGGGTAGATCAAGGAGAAATAACGTACGTATCCTGGGAGTGCCAGAAAGAGCAGAAGCCCATCCACTGACCTATTTGTCGAAGACCTCATCGTCCAGCATCTACAACCTCGGGGTCTATCGAAACTCTTTACGGTGGAGAGAGCACATAGAGTGCCGGGAGAGAGACCACAGCCGGGGGCCCCACCGAAACCTATACTGGCCCTTCCTCCTCAATTATAGAGATCGGGATGCGGTGCTCCAGACCGCCAAGATGGTCCCACTGGTCTGTTATGAGAACGCGCAATTATCCTTCTTCCCGGACTACACCCAGAAAGTGCAAAGGCAGAGGCAGACATTCTTGGCGGTGAAGCAAGAGTTGAGGAAAAGGGAAGTGAGGTACTCAATGATGTTTCCGGCAAAGCTCTGAGTGGAAGACGGGGGAAAATCATGGTTTTTTGAATCGCCGGAGGAGGCATGGGCCTGGATGGATGACTGGCATACAGTGTTGGGCTCCCCAGCTAAACGGAACCAAGGAACAAGACCCAAAAAAACGTTCAGCTCCATAGAGAGTGATACATTGGAGAGACCGCACTGAGAAGGTAGCACCGCAGATCGCGAGAGAGACCGAGTACCAAGACAGATCAAGAACTAAAGGTGAGAACTAATTCGAAAGACACGCTGAAGGAATGATCTCCCTTAAGGGTCTACTCGCAATTGACTGTCACACCTAACAGAAGATGCAAGGTAAAATGACTCCTAAATAAGGAAACAAACTATGTGTAAGGCACCACACAAAGCCAGACTTTGGCACAAATTTGAATTGAAAGGTTCAGGGTACAACTGCTATTCTGAACTCTGAGGGCTGGGACAGCGGGGAGGTACACGTTTTCCTGACTATACAAATGGGGAGGGACGACAGGCGCTCTGCTGAGTTGGGGGGAGGCGGGCTCGATGGGTCCGCCTGGCAGGGGTGGGGGTGGTTTCAGGGGATCCGGGAGGGAGAGGTGGGGAGGGAGTTAGACATCCCGTTGGGTTGAGTTTATGCTATATCTTATTGTACGACTTACAAATGCAACACCATGGAAGAATCACCACACAATAACACGAACATCTGAATCTCACTTCGCGAGACTTAAGCTAGCTAGACCTAGAGAGAACAGCTTCTCCTGGGCCCAACAGAAACATAACTACTTCCACTATCTTGCATGGTTCACAATGTGATGCCTGAACTCAAACTGCTGACTTGGAATGTCAATGGTTTGGGTGACAAAATAAAAAGAGGTATAGTACTCCAATTTATAAGGCGACACTCACCTGATGTAATCCTCCTGCAGGAAACCCAGCTGCTGGGCAATAAGTGTAGGGCGTTGGACCGATGGGGATATAAGATGGAGAGTCATGCAGGATTCACCGCCAGCTCCAGGGGTACCGGGATACTCCTTAAGAAACAATTCCCACTCATAGTTAAAAAGACATGGTCAGATAATCTGGGAAGGTATACAGCTCTTTCAGGGAAATGGGAGGGAGAAATGTTTAATATACTCTCAGTATATGTACCACCGTCACTGGCCAGTTCGACTCTTCCGGACCTGGGGAAACTACTATTGGAATTCCCGACAGGCCACCTCATCATCGGTGGGGATTTCAATATGGCACTGGACGATACACTATATAGATATCCTGGGAGGAAGTCACATGCGGTACAGACACAATTAGCTGACTTTCTCAGAGCTCTCGGCCTAATCGACATCTGGAGAGCCCGGAACCCGCTGAAGCGAGAATATACATTTCACTCTAGTGTACATGATAGTCGCTCGAGGATAGACCTCCTAATCACCCCCTCCGCCCAACTCCCTGCCTTCAGTGAGGCAAGGCATCTCACACGAGGAATATCGGACCACTCTCCTGTCTGGGCAAAGTACTCTGTCGGTAAATAAAGACCCAGGAACACAATTGCTATAAATGCTATGTACCTGAAAGTTCCCAAGATCAGAGAAGACCTCATCAAAACAACCGATAACTATTTCAAAGAGAACAAGACCTCGGTGGCTTCAGCAAAGACGCTCTGGAAAGGCATACAAAACCGTAATTAGAGGGCAAGCACTAGCATTAATGATAGTTCACAAACGAGACAAAAGTCCTATTTGCTCAGAGTACATTTGCCTACATAGGCTACTTACGGTTTCTACCCACACACTGGGCATCGTTGTATGGGTGTTAGTCCCATTTACAGTAGCTAACCATCCCTTTGCTTGGGGATAGGTTATGGGTTCAGTCCCATTTACAGCATCAAACCTCCCTTATGTCTCGGGGTAGGTCATGGGTTTCAGTCCCATCTTCTCGTACACAGTTACCCTTACACTGGGTGTGTCTTTTTGGGATCTGTCCCACTCACATTAGCTCACGCCCTCATACCAGGGGTAGGATATGGGTATTAGTCCCATTTACATATGTTTCCCACCCTTATGTCAGGGGTAGGTCATGGGTTTTAGTCCCATCTTACCGCTCTAGTGTTACATCATTACCCTTTCACTGGGTGTGCCTTATTGGGTTTTACTCCCATTCACAGTATTCATGTCACTAACCTTTACATTATCTATCCCCGTTTGGGGTACAGTTTTGTTTCATTTACTTGCAACGTTATGATACCATTGTATTACTTCTCATTTTGTAATGGGGGAGGATGAAGTATACTTTTTTGTATGTTTATTCTTCTCCTCTGTTTTCGAACTTGTTCAGTTATCCTCGTGATGTTACATCTTCTTTTCATCCTTGGAATCTGGACTATATACGGTTGTTGTTCTTCCTTTGTCCATAGTCTTTCCCTCTTTTTAGTGTGATTCTCTTTCTACTATGTTTAGGAGGAGCTCCTTCCTTCTCCTTTTCGTGTGTCTGGGTGTAAGTCTAGTGTTCAATTTGTGTTGTGCTATGTCTTTCCTTCTTGCATGCCTGTCTGGCCAGTGGGTGTGTTTGGGGTTAGTCATTGATGCTTTTTCGTCAACCTTTTTCACGTTGTTTCTTATGCCTTTCATTAGTATTCTATTCTGTTTATATTTACAGAAGAGGAGGATGGGTCATATCAATCTGTTCATATTTATCTATTGCTTCCTCTTCATTTACTTCCACCTATCTTTCTACTCTCTCCTTTATGTTCACTTCTTTGCATCTTTTCAGCTGCATTTGTGTTCCTCTCTTTTACTCCTTTTCTTGGTTCATAGTGTTTTATCTTCTTTCAGGTAACCACATTAATTCTTCTGTTGTATAAGGAAAGGGGATATGTAGTATCAATCAATCAATCAGGGGTCTGTTAAAGCGCGACTACTCACCCGTAAGGGTCTCAAGGCGCTAGGGGTGGGGTGCAGGTTCCATTCCATCAAGGAGGGGGTCTGTCGAAGAGCCAGGTTTTGAGGTTTCTTGCGAAGATGGGGAGCGATGTCTGTCTGAGGTGGAGCGGAAGGGCGTTCCATGCTTTGGCCGCGAGGAAGGAGAAGGAGCGGCCTCCCGATCTGGTCTTTCTGGTGCAGGGGACCACGACGTAGGAGAGCTGGGCTGATTGTAGGGTCCTTTGGGGTGCGTGGAATTTGAGTTGGCTGTTCAGGTATGCTGGTCCGGTGCTGTGGAGGGCCTTGTGTGCGTGGGTGAGCATCTTGAAGGTGATTCTCGCCTCGACGGGGAGCCAGTGGAGTGTGCGCAGGTGCTGGGAGATGTGGCAGTGTTTTGGCAGGTTGAGGACCAGTCTTGCGGCGGCGTTCTGGATGTTCTGTAGCTTGCGGGTGAGGTTTTTGTTTATTCCGGCGTAGAGTGCGTTGCCGTAGTCGAGTCTTCTGGTGACCAGGGCGTGAGTGACGGTCTTTCCGTTCCTGTTCATGTTAATGTTCAGCCATTATCTCTCCCTCTGCTCAGCTAGTGTGAATGTGCTCTGTGCTGCATGGAATGTTGGAGTGATGATGCGTATTGGAATGTTGGGTACCTGTGAGGTAAAGTGTGACAGTTGGAGAATGGTCTGAGCAGCAGGCAGGCTGCTCCTGGTGGGGCTGCTCTACAGAACTCAACTACCTGCTTCACTAAAACTTATCTACTTGTAACTTACTTCAATAAATCATCTTGAACTACATCCTGCCTGCGTGGACCTCGTACCTACACACTAGCATTAATTATAGGACACAAACGAGACAAAAGTAAGGAGGTGGAGGAATTGGAAAAGAGTATACTAGAATTAGAAGAACAATTAGTATGGCTAGACAATGAGGAAACAAAACACTTACCGAGCTTGAAACACCAAGAATATGAAGATCTGACACGACACGCAGCACAGGCTTCTCAGAAAGAGACGATGCATCACGTCAATGAAAATGGAGACAAGGCAGGAAGGCTTATCGCCTGGCTCGGCAAACAAGAAAGAGCCAACCGATGGGTGGCCTCAATCCAGCCGGAGGGCAGGGAAGCCCTCACAGGCCCTCAAGATATTGTAGAGGAATTTGCAAATAACTATGAAAAAATGTACACATCCGACTCCAACATCACAACTCAAGAAGCTCTTGATCTCCTTAAGGACAGACCCCTCCCCCCACTCACAGAAGAAGACATACAAGCTCTAGATGAAGAGCTAACAACTGAAGAGTTGTAGCAGGCCCTCAGAGAGGTTAAATCAGGGAAAGCACTAGGCCCAAATGGGATACCAGTTGAACTATACAAACCTGCAGCTAAACACACAGTACCCCAGTTGCTGAAAATGTACGAAGAGAGTCAAGTGGCAGGCAAACTACCCCTAGATCAAAGAATGGCCTCAATTGTGGTAATCCACAAAGAAGGGAAACCAAGGGACCAGTGCATGGCATACCGGCCCATCTCCTTACTAAATGCTGAGGCAAAAATCCTTGCCAAACTTTTAGCCCATCGTCTAATCACTATCATTCCTAAAGTGATCCAGATCTATCTGGATTTATGCAGGGCCGAAACACAGCCCTCAACCTGCGACGTCTTCAGGGGGTGATGGGTCGTGCGAGTAGAGTACAAAAAGACGCAGTGGTGCTATCTCTTGACGCCCGCATGGCCTTTGACATGATTGAATGGCCATTTTTACTCGTGGTATTAGAACATACGGGGGCGGGACCTCGGTTTAAAGCATGGGTCCGACTCCTATACACAGCACCATTGGCACAAGTGAAGGCGAATAGAAGGGTGTCACGAATTTTCCAGCTTCACCGTGGGACTGGACAGGGCTACCCCCTCTTGCCGCTACTAATTGCTTTCGCTCTCGAGCCACTAGCGGTCTGGATCCGGGGTGACCCGCTGATATGTGGCCTCCGCTGGTCGGTTGATTGGGAAGATAATATATCACTGTATGCCGACGATATCCTCCTATATGTTGCCTCGCCCCGAACCTCTATCGCCAGAATCCTAAATGTTTTGCCACCTACCGAAGGTACTCTGGATACACGATTAACTGGACAAAATCAGTGGTCCTCATTCTACACAGGCAGGCACAGCGAATGCCAAAAGAATGTGAGGCACAGATGGTGACAGATGGGTTCTGATACCTGGGTGTCTTTGTCACAGCTAATCGGGAACTTTTTACTGCTAAAAATCTACATCCTCTACTGATACGATTGAAGGAGGATGTGCAGCACTGGAGAGCGCTTCCTCTCTTCCTGTTGGGTAGAGCAACCCATTTTAAAATGATGGCGTTGCCACCCTTTCTTTACGTCCTCCAAAATACTCCCTTCCCGGTGCCAGACGCCTACTTCAAAATATACAGGGCGAGATCAGAAAGATGCTGTGGGATGGTGGGGCTCCAAGAATAGCTCTGAATAAACTCACTAGGGGATGGTATGACAGGGGAATAGTTCTCTCTGATATCCGGAATTACTATCGAGCAGCACAACTAATGGTAGTCAATCAATGGGCTCACCTGCCCATGACAGAACTGGCATACCAGATGGACCGGCTGACGCTGGTGCCCAGGGGGTACCTACATGCCCTATATACCCCGCCGAAGAAACTCCAACTGATGGGCCCAACAGCTCTCACAATCCAGACTTGACACTGGACACTGGCTGAGATGGGATGGAAGAATAAAATCATGCAGGCGACGCCTCTGTGGTAGTCCGACCTCCTTGATAACCTGGGGGAGGGACAGGGGTTTGACAAATGGGACCTGATAGGCATCTCGGCAGTAAGAGAAGTGTGGAGGGAGGGGGTGTAAGACCATTCACAGAGTTACAGAAAGATTACACCCAAGCCCCCACTGAGGCGTTTCGCTACCTACAACTCCGTCACACCCTGCAGGCAGCACTGCCGAAGGGGGAGCCCCTCCCAGAAACCTCCCCTCTTGAAAGCAGATTATTGGAGCAACATATCACACAAAAGGCGATCTCACTAACATATAAGAAATTAATAAATCTTGCACCAGACCAGTTAATTCACTTACCGGGAAAATGGGAGAAAGCCATCCCAGATATGCAGGAAGAGGAATGGATGGAGGGACTAGCTTCCCCTCGTGAGGTTGCTATTAGGGCCCCCTTTCGCCTGGTGCAACTCCAAATCCTTCATAGGGCCTACATCTCATGCACTACACTAGAAATGAAGGGGAAACAAACCAAAGCTCTCTGTCTCAGGGCTGCCGATTGGAAGGCACATTCTTTCATATAATATGGGCCTGCCCCAAAATTCAAGAGTATTGGGCTTCAATAATCCAATTTCTGAATGAAGCGTATGGGAGTGAGTTGCTCATTTCGGCAAAATTGTGTCTCCTTAATGTGTGGGAGTCGACGGACCTGGTGAGAGGAGACCAAACAAGTGTGACTATGATTGACAAAAGAAATATAGCACGAGCATGGGGCTCAGATATGATTCCCTCCCTGAGGGACTGGAAGAGGGATATGGGCTGGTGTATGGTGGCAGAGAAAACGGTTTATATTAAAAGAGGATGCCCCCGAAAATGGGGGAAGGTGTGGAATAAGTGGAATGACTTTAGAGGTGACCCATGTACGGCCCCAACGCCACTGAGGAGGTGGGAGGAAATGCACGAGGAAATTGACTAATAAGGGAATAACGGATGGGACACTTTGTAAAATGGTGCTATAAAGATTGCTAGAAATGTTAAGGATGTAACCAGGAGAAGTGGCAATATATTGCATATGTGGTGAATGTAGCTACTTTGTTGTTTTTTTTAAATAAAAAGATCTTTAAAAAAAAAACATTTTCCTCACATTTTTATGGTATCTTACTCGTGTGGGCAGGCCTAGTGCCCGTGACAGAAAACGGCCCAAAACGCAACATGGACACACAACATTATTACAGTGAAAACTAGCCCTTTTTTTGCAAAGTGCCTAGCTGTAGATTTTGAACCCTAGCTCTGCCAGCACCTAGGGAAACCTAGCAAACCTATACATTTTTGAAAACTACACACCCAGGGGAATCCAGGATGGGGTGACTTGTCTGGCTCTTACCAGGTTCTGTTACCCAGAATCCCTTCAAAACCTCAAAGTTTGTCAAAAAACACATTTTCCTCACATTTGTGTGATGAAAAGTTCTGTAATCTGCGTGGATCCACAAAATTCCACCCACCCTGCATTCCCCAAAGTCTTCCAATAAAAATGGTACCTCACTGGACTCCCCAGGGTGTCTAGTTTTCAGAAATGTGTGGGTTTGGTAGGTTTCCCTAGATAGCCGCTGAGCCCGGGGCCAAAAATCCAATTGCCCCCCCCCTCCAAAACCTAGTTGTTTTATGATAGGTAATTTTGAGTCTCCACTATGTTTTGGGCCCTTGCCTGTCGCGGGTACTTGACCCACCCACACGAGTGAGGTACCATTTTTATCAGGAGACCTGGGGGAATGCTGGGTGGTAGGAAATTTGTTTCAGACTGGTGATCCTACAACTTTCCCACACAAAAATTTGAGTAAAAAGTTATTTGTTCAGCAAAATTTGAGGTTTGCAGGGGATTCTGGGTAGGGAAACGTTGGGGGATCCACGCAAGCCATACCTCCCTGGGCTCCCCCGGGTCACTAGTTTTCAGAAATGTGTGGGTTTGGTAGGTTGCCCTAGATGGCTGCCGACCCCGGGACCTAAAATGTAGATGCCCCCTATGTATCCGAAAACGACTTGGTTTTGCAAGGGGGATCACATGAGTTTTGGTACTGGGCTTGGTAGCCATCTAGCGAAACCTACCAAACCCACACATTTCTGAAAACTAGAGACCCGGGGAGTCCTGGGAGGTATGGCTTGTGTGTACCCCCCAAAGTTTTCCTACCCAGAATCCCCTGCAAACCTCAAATTTTGCTGAAAAAAAATCAAATTTTTCTCAAATTTCTGTGTGGAAAAGTTGTAGGATCACCGGGCTGACACAAATTTCCTACCACCCAGACTTCCTCCAGGTCTTCCGATAAAAATGGTACCTCACTCGTGTGGGTGGGTCAAGTACCCACGACAGGCAAGGGCCCTAAACATATTGAGGAGGTATCAAAATTACCTATCACAAAACGATCTGGTTTTGAAAAGGGGGGTCACATGAGTTTTTGGTCCCGGGCTTGGCGGCCATCTAGGGAAACCTACCAAACCCACACATTTCTGAAAACTAGAGTCCCAGGGGAGTCCAGGAAGGTATGACTTGCGTGGATCCCCCAACATTTCCCTACCCAGAATCCCCTGCAAACCTCAAATTTTGCTGAAAAAAATCAAATGTTTTTCACATTTTTGTGTGGGAAAGTTGTAGGATCACCGGGCTGACACAAATTTCCTACCACCCAGCGTTACCCCAGGTCTTCTGATAAAAATAGTACCTCACTCGTGTGGGAGGGTCAAGTACCCGTGACAGGCAAGGGCCCAAAAATTATTGTGGGGACATCAAAATTACCCATCACAAAACGATATGGTTTTGCAAGGAGGGTCACATGAGTTTTTGGTCCCGGGCTTGGCGGCCATCTATGGAAACCTACCAAACCTACACATTTCGGAAAACTAGAGACCTGGGGGAGTCCAAGGAGGTATGGGTTACGTGGATCCCCCAACACTTCCCTACCCAGAATCCCCTGCAAACCTCAAATTTTGCTGAACAAATCAAATTTGTCTCAAATTTTTGTGTGGGAAGGTTGTAGGATCACCGGGCTGATACAAATTTCCTACCATCCAGCGTTTCCCCAGGTCTCCCGATAAAAATGGTACCTCACTTGTGTGGGTGGGTCCAGTACCCATGACAAGCAAGGGCCCAAAACGTATTGTGGAGACTATAAAACTACCTATCTTAAACAACCTGGTTTTGCAGGGGGCCACCTGGGTTTTTGGCCCCGGGCTCAGCAGCCATCTAGGGAAACCTACCAAACCCACATATTTCTAAAAACTAGACACCCTGGGGAGCCAGTGAGGTATGGCTTGTGTGGATCCCCCAACGTTTCCCTACCCAAAATCCCCTGCAAAGCTCAAATTCAGCTGAAAAAAAATCACTTTTTCCATACATTTTTGTGTGGGATCACTGTGCCGGCACAAATGTCCTACCACCCAGCTTTCCCCTTGTTCGCCTGAGTAAAATGATACCTCACTTGTGTGGGTGGGCCAAAGGCCTGTGACTGGGAAGAGCCAAAAACATAGAGATTAAAGATAAAGCACCACAAATTCTAAGCGCTACATTTTTAGATTTAAATCTTTTTTTTTTGTTGTTATACATCAAACAGTGCTATCAACAGTGATTCACAAAAAGCGATAAGACACAGCATGGCACACAGCATAAAAAGAAACATACCCAACTCCCCTCCGGCCCCCCCCAATCTCCCTCCCGGGTCCCACCCCGATACGCTCCCGATCCCTCCCTCCCGCCTCCCCCCTATGTAGGCCGGTTTAATGTAGTGTCGCTATGGCCGAATCAAGGCCTCCCGGCCGCTGTGCCCGGAGAAGCAAGTGGAGTGGGTTCCTGTGGGGGTTCCAAGAGCCGCAGTAGTCGCAGGTACTTGGGGAGGTTGTCAGGAACCCTCGTCACGCAGGTCATAGGTTGCCATGTGTCATTTGTCAACACCCATATGGTGGGAACATTAATCATGTTGCAGTGATTCAACAATGCTTGTGCTCATTATAGTGGATCAATGTTTATTTTACCTTTTTTTTGCTTCTTTTGCATTTACCAATGCTTATTGTTGCTGTTAGCCTTGCCAATGCTTGTTGGGCTTCAGAGGACCGAAGGGCACATGTACATTAATGGATCAGCTGCTCGCGGCGGTTTACACACGTGAGCACACGCCCGGCAACGCCCAAGGTCTAGGCTATAAATAGCCTCGATCTGTCCATCACAGCGCTGACCTTGTGAGCCCACCTCAACTGTGACAAAGTGTCACACATCGATAAGAAAACCGAAACAGCAACTAAAAAACTCAAAATGAATGTGGAGTAATGAGGCTATTGCCTCGGTATCCAAAAACTCATCACTGTCAGAAGGCATCTGACAGACGAAGACAAAGAACAGCGACTCGTTGCTTGGCTTTCTGCTTTCTGCCTGTCAACAATGGATTCCCAGAGCCTCAGGAAGGATTTTCCCCACGTCATCCGGCCGTCAGGAAGGAATTCTCCAGAGTCTTCACCTCTTCACCTCCGTCTTTGAGCCGGCTCAGACGGAGTTGTCAAGGACATTGTGGGATTCACGCAGGAAGAGCTAAGTGTTCATTCTCGAGTTTCACTTAGTCTCTTGCTGTTTTGAAAGCCTTTCTTTAACGCTTGTCATTAGAACGTTTTGTTAGCTCTTTCTTGCTATTTTAGGCAATAATTACCCTGATAGGAGTCTTTTGCTTTTATCCTTTATTATGTAAACTGCCTAACAAAAAAACTGGTGCGCATGTTCTTGGCTGACATTAGGTTCACGCGCTTAAGGTTTTAAATGGGCAATAATTATTTCCTGCATAGTACATTTGGAGTATATGTTTTGGCAGCATATGAGCAATTATCTCTAGTGTTGTTATAATTACCTGATATTAGGAGCACTCGTTTTTTATGATATGAAGGCACAGTTGGAGACATTGTAAGTCGCAAATGACTATATTTGTAAGCGCACTTTATCATGATGTTAGCAAATCTAAACAGCGTTTAAAGACACAAGTGAGCAGTATATTCAGTGATTGAAGTTTGGATAACATCTTGTGCATAATAAGGTGAGATCATGAGGTGGTGCAACAATACTAAGTGGAATCTCATGATGCTGAATACATAGTCTAATACAATTCCTATTTATGTTTTAGAAAAAACTGTATAAATATATCATAGAGCTTATTGAGTGAGACACACTATTGAGCGTCAGCACACACCAGAAAGGTAATTTGAATGCTAATCTCCTAGTGTTTCTATTACATTTAAGAAAGGGTTTGAGGACATTCTATGTTTATGTGCTGTTGTGTATTTTAGGAACAATCACGAGTGGTTAGCCGTGTCAACTTCCAGAACCTGGCTGGTCCAGATGGTGTACCCTTGCCTTGGTGAAGTGTAGCAGTCTCTCTTTCTTCTTTGTCTCTCGTCCCAAAATCCCCTTCTCTCTTTGGGCACCTGCCAGGGCTTCTGTTGGTATCAGCAGCACTGAGAGGTGTTCGGGGGGGGGGGGGTTGAGGAACAGTCATCGTCCCTACAGACGGACCTGGTTTTCAGGTGAGTGGCTGGACTTGCATCTTACACAGGTATGTTTCCTCATATCAGTGCAAAGTAGGGAAATAAATGGGCGCCAAAGATCTGCAAAAGAGGCCCTGTTTCCCTGCAGTGAAAGAGTTATGCGTTCCATACCCAGGACATGCCATCATTTGTGCAACCACCCCTGATATGTGGGAATTCTATCTGTGCCCCAATGGGATAGTATATTTTGCAATGCTGCCCCAAGGCTATTCCCATTAGTCTGCCTCTGTGTGATCTGAGGGGAAATGTGAGCTTGTTGGGTGGCCCAGGACGACATTCGCTGGGAAGCGCGGTATCTGTGTGTTGAAGTGATTATCTACGTCAGTTACAACTTGTTCCCAGTAGGGGGAGATAAGCGGGCAGTCCCATAGTAAGTGTGTCAATGTGCCCTCTGTTCCGCAGTTCCTCCAACAATGCAGAGAACGGTTGGGGTTATATCTATGTATTCTGGGAGGTGTAAGGTACCAATAGGTGGCTATCTTGGTCGCTGTTTCAATACTGGAGACGTTCCGCGCAGTGTGACCCGCGCAGTAGAAAATGTCACCCGATTCCTCCTGCGAGAGTGATCGCCCCAACGCTGCTTCCCAGTGCCGCCGCCCTGCCAAGGGGATCGCTGATTCTGGAGGGTTCAGCATGTGATAAAGTGCAGTAGTAAGGTGCGAACTAGACGTCTTGATGTGAAGCCATTTTATGTATAAAGTTTGTGGTCTTTGGGCCCCCGTTCGCACCGAGGGATGCGTAACCCAGTGTCATACTTGATGGAAATGATACTGTTCAGACTCAGGCAAAGCGAATATGGAGCGAAGGTCTTCGAAGGTCAATGGGCCCTCCAAGTCGTACAGGTGTCCGATGGACCTGCACCCCGTTTTGTCCTAGAGTTGGAAAGCTCCTTGAGCTAGACCTGGGGTAAACTCCGCATTCCTGACTATAGGTGTATGGGGTGAAGGGAAGGCGGTTAAGCCATATCTTGTCACGGTAAAGTCCCAGGCTTTTAGGGTCGTGCTAGTGATTGGTGAGCCGTATAAGCCAGCTGGGCATTGGGCCTTATGAAGAAAGGGGACCCCCCACAGCGCCTGGCCAGCAATCTCTCTTTCCATAAAGAGCCAGTGTTTTTCCGACTCACTACTTGACCATTCTAGCAAGAGGCGCAGTTGGGTAGCTTGGTAGTAGCCGGCTATATTTGGACCCCAAGTCCCCCCTCTCGGATAGGCCTGTAACTTATGCCTTTGCTCATTCTAGGGTTCTTATTGGCCCACACGAACGAACAGAATTCTTTCTGGAGCAGTTTAATAACACCAGGAGGGGGCTCCACAGGAAGTGTTTGAAATATATAATATTTTGGGTAACACGTTCATTTTGAGCGCTGCCACCCGTCTGAGCCAAGAGAGGCTGAAAGGCCTCCAGCGACTCAAGTCTTTACGAACTGGGGAGAGGAGGAGTTTATAATTCAGGGTAGCCATAGCGCCCGTGGACATCGTAAATTTAATCCCTAGATATGGGATTGACTCCGTCTCCCAGTGAAGTGGGACCGAGCGTGTGAGAGCCTCCCTGGTGGAGGGCCGTAAGGAGATCCCCAGGGTCCGCGATTTTGCAACATTAACCCGAAAACCAGAGGCCTCCGCTAAGCTCTCGAGTTCAGCAAAAAAAGGCAGGGATGGAAGTCTGAGGCTCCTCCAAAGTGTCAACCACATCATCTGCATAGAGACTGATGGTGTGGAGGTCCCCTCCGAATTGGACCCCGGAGATCAGCGGATTCTCTTGCACCCTCTGGGCCATGGGGTCCATATAGAGTGCGAAGAGTAGCGGGAGAGTGGACACCCCTGCCTCGTACCGCAGGCGATCTGGAAGGAATCGGAGGAGCAGCAGTTGACCCGTACTGTGACCGTGGGCCGGCTATAGCCTCTAAATATCTATTTACGAAATGGTCGCCCACCCCAAACTGTGCGAGAGTGGCCTTCAAGTACTTTCAATGTACCCGGTCGAATGCCTTTTCAGCAGCGACCGATATCATCACACGCTCCATGTTCTGATGTTGTGCCTTGTCAAGGAGGTGGAGTAACCTCCTTGTGTTGTCACTACACTGTCCAGTGGTTACAAATCTGGACTGATCCGGGTCCACCAGCCCCGGCATCATTGGACCCAACCTAGCCGCCAGTATGCCCGTAAAAAGCTTTAAATCAGTGTTTAAGAGGGATATCGGTCTGTAGGAGGCATAGCGTCGAACATCTTTGCCCAGCTTCGGGAATCACCATGACCGAGGCCATTAGCATCGTGGGAGGAAAATCGCAGGTGTCGCCTATCGTATTGAAAAGCCTAGTGAGGATAGGCGCGAAGGTGGTGCAAAAGGTCTTGTAAAGATGGCGGGGAATCCATCTAGGCCAGGGGACTTAAGAGGCTTGAGACGGGCTATAGCTGATATCACTTCTTCTATACGAATAGGGCTATCTAGACTGACTGCTTGTTCCGGTGTTAATCTCAGAAGGGTTGCCCCCTGTATATAAGCAAGAGAGTCTTGTTCTGAGAGGTGTTGGGCTGTATATAATTTTGCGTAAAAATCACGGAATGCGCGCGTTATGGTTGCATCGTCGGAGCACTTGTTGCCAAAAACATCACACACAGTGTGGACAGAGGACGCCTGACGTTGAGCGCAGAGCTTGTTAGCCAGAAGGCGCCCGCACCTGTTTCCCCCCACATAAAAGGAGTGTCGCAACCTGAGGGTGGCATATTCTGCCATATCCAAATCTAGGCCGGAGAGCTGCCGGCACGCTACCTCTAATTGCCGTTTATGAATGCATTCTGACTCCTGCACCTGCTTGGTGAGGCCTTCTCTCTTCTCCCGCCTAATTTTGTTGTCTGCTGCAGAGATAGCGATGAGTTCCCCTCTGGCGTATGCTTTTAGTGTTTCCCAAAGCGTCTGGTAAGGAGATTGCAAGCATGAGTGTCAGTGCGGCGTGATCGGAGTGGGAGCGAGGTTCAATATCTGAGGCCTGTGTGTGTGGAAGTAGTGAACGGGACCCAATAAAAGAATCAATTCTGGCACAAGTTTTATGTGCATGTGAGAAGAAGGTATGATCTGTAGCTTGTGGATGTAGTGTGCGCCAAATATTTACCAGCCCTAGGTCCCGCAGCCACTCCCGCCCTGCACGCGAGAGAGTCCCCGCCCGCCCATGCCGTTGCGCTGAGCAGTCTAACTGATTGTCAGACACTGTGTTTATGTCACCCCCTAGTATAAGTTGCCGATCTGATGAGGCTGTTAGGTCCGTCACTGCCCATCATAGGAATGTCTCCTGCCCCTCGTTAGGTGTATATATAGAGCCAAGGGTGTAAGTGTGCGCATTAATGGTGACTGAGAGGGCCAGAAGTCTCCCCTTAATTTCGGCCTGCTTCGCGCCTATTTTGCCCCTAAAGGTTCATGAGATTAGGATAGCAACTCCAGCTATTTTGGTAATGTGTGAGGAGAAAAATTGATGCGGAAAAGCCCTCGATCTGAGTCTGTCGGTATCCCTGGCCAGGAGGTGGGTTTCTTGCAGTAGGCATATTTGTGCTCCTGACTGCTCTAAATAAGATAGTATAGCCCTTTATTTGATCGGGTTATTCAACCCCTTTACATTTAGCGTGAGAATATTTACCCTTGCTAGCGTATTAATGTGGTGTCAATCGAGAGCTAAACGAGGAGCTCGAGTCGTCCCATTGGCCCCCACCCACGGCCGGCCCCGGCGACCCAAAGGACCCACCCAGCAGGAAGCTGCACCTGAGATCAGAGCTAGAGATTCATGGAACCCGGGAGAGAGGGAGAACTTAGTAAAATAAAAAACCCCAACAATTAAACCCATGAGGCAAAAGTCTAGCATCACGGAGTGAACTGCAGTCCGGAGCAAGTGCTCCAAAGAGAGAAACAATGAACGGGAGTGGCCAGCGTCTCCCTGCTCCTGCTTGAACCAGCCCCCAGCAGCCATGAAAAGGAATCAAATGGAGGTATCTGCAAAGCGTCCACTATTTCCTCTAGCCCATTTCAGCCTTCATTCACTAGAGGGGTCCCTTGCAAGGGTCACCAGGACGGCCTGCCGTTCCTTAGTTGTGGTGTTCAGGTCAGGACGCATTATGCTTGCTGGGGATTTAATTGTTGTCCACCCATGGCCGCTTCGTCGGTTTCTATTTGTCTTGTTTTGTTGCGGTTCTTCCTCTGATGGGACCCCGATGCACAGGAGCTTGCAGGCCTCAACAACAGAGCGTATTTGCCGGGGTCTCCATTGTAAAGAAAGATTAATCGAAATGGATGGCCCCAAGAGTAAGAAACGCCGATTGATCTTAGATGTGCAGTAACGGGCTGGAAAGCTTTGTGTTTCAGCAAGGTCGAGGCAGCCAAGTCTTGGTACAGAGTGGGTTTCTGATCTCTGTATTTAAATGTGGGAGCGTCTCTGGCAGCGTGCAGTATCCACTCTTTAAGCTGATAGTCGTGTACACAGGTTAAGATGTCGGCAGGGGGGGCCGGGGCTGGCCTCCGAGGGCCCACTCTATGTGTGCGATCAAGTTTAATATGGAAGTCCTCCGGCTCCCCCAGGAGCGCGCGAAAAAGGTCCGCTACCATAGCTTCGATATTTGTGTCCTCTGTCCCGGGCACAATGCCTCTGATGTGTATATTATTGCATCGGGACCGGTTTTCAAGGTCCTCTGTGTGCGCTTGGAGGTCAAGGTTCTGTTCTCTCAGGTGAATGACTTTTTGTTGTAGGCCCTCTATCTCCTTGACCCTGCCGGACTCATGATCTTCCAAGAAGTTGACTCTCTCCCCTAGTGAGTCCAGACCGCGGCGGACCTCCCTGAGGTCCGCCGACAGGTCACGCTTCATGGAGGTGAGGTCTTCCCGAAGAGAGGCAAAGAGGTAAATATGGGAAGGAACGGCTGACCGGTCCGTCCGCGACTCCAGCCCTCTCCATTTCTGTTGTGGGCCCCTGGGGGGGGGGATTCTCAGATTGTGGTTGGGGCGTCTTGAGGAGCATGTCCTTTACCGACCTGTCCTTCACTCTACCAGAAGCCATATCCGGACTCGCTCACTTTATTGTCAGCTATGCTCCACCACCTCTTGCTGTGCGGAGGGTCAGAAGGCGAACCACACACAAGGGCCCTGGGTCTCTTAGCACTCCGCCCAGCAGGTACTATGCCTTGGGAGTCACAGAACTTGAATAAGGGGGAGCAGCAGCGGTGCCCAGCCACCCCGGGGCATCCACTCAATCTGGCATAGAGGGGACGAGCACGCTGCTCTCCTCAATTTGCACTGGATAGCATCTTCTTTGTCTAGTGGGCCTCCTCCAATGAAGATCTGGCTTGGGCCGGGTCACAGCCTCCTCCCCGTCACTCCTCCTCACCTCTCGCTCTCGATTTCTTGTGTGGGGGCCCAGCAACACCCGAGGGGATCCAACCAGAGACCCGCCGGTTTCTCACTGTCCTCCGTCGGCCGACTCCCCAGGGGAGTATGTCTGCAGATTTGGCCAAAGGCCTCTCCCGCTGGGCCAGCAAGCGAGGCCGCACCTTCACGGTCGTCTCATGCGCGCCGCCAGTCCCTGGCTCTCCTGCTCAGTACCTGGGCAGTGGGGACCCAGGCCTCTCCTGATCTGCCACTTCCAGAGGCCTTCTGTGCTTCAATCCAGCTCCCGGTCTCTCCTCGGTTCAGCACGCCCATCTGGGGAGCCGCTGGTCGACACTCCGCCCGCCGATGTCAGCCGGACCGGCTTCAACTTCAATTGCACTGATCCGCTGTGTCTCCCTGTTATTCCAGGGCCTCTGATCCGCCCCTTCTGTAACTAGTCAGGGCGTGTGCTGCTCCGACGTCTCCCCTGGTCGTTTTGTAGGGCCCGGGGCCACAGCCTAATCACCTCGGTCGAGTGCTCCCGCAGCCGCTCCCTGCAGCCATGCCTGCCCCTCTGGTCAGCACCCAGAGGCCGTTGCCGGGCTCCTTACTTCTCTTCGGGGTGTTGCAGATCACCGGGAGGGGCGCCACCGTCAGTCCGCTTCACTGCTCCCTCCGGGCACTGCCCAGGTCCTCCACCCAGGCTGCCTCCAGACCTCCACAGCTTCCCGATTGCCTCAGAAGGCCGCCTCTCTGTGGTAGCTCTCAGCTCGCCGCACCGCCACCGCCGCCAGCTTGCCCGGCCTCTGCTTTCAATCGGGCGTGCGTGCGGCAGGAATCGCCTCTCCGGAAGGCCACCTCTCTGTGGTAGCTCTCAGCTCGCCGCACTCTCCGGCAGCACCTTTGTATGGGGGAGATTTTTCCAGGGAGATCCTCTTCTGATGATCCCCCGATCCGCCATTACACAGCGGGGCCTAGCTGGGCGGGAGCGGAGAGACGCGGGAGCATGTCCTACCGCTCCACCATCTTGGCCACGCCCCTCAGCGATACATTTTAAAAAAAATATGTTTTTAGCTGATTCTGCATTGGACAGCCACACAAGCGAGGTATCATTTTACTCGGGAGACCAAAGGGAACACTGGGTGGTAGGACATTTGTGCCGGAACGGTGATCCCACACAAAAATGTATGGAAAAAGTGATTTTTTTTCAGCTAAATTTGAGGTTTGCAGGGGATTCTGGGTACGGAAGCATTGGGGGAGCCACACAAGCCATACCTCACTGGACTCCCCAGGGTGTCTAGTTTTCAGAAATGTGTGGGTTTGGTAGGTTTCCCTAGATGGCTGCTGAGCCCGGGGCCAAAAAACGAGGTGCCCCCCCCGCAAAACCAGGTCATTTTATGATAGGTAATTTTGAAGTCCCCACAATACGTTTAGGGCCCTTGCCTGCTGCGGGTACTTGACACACCCACATGAGTTGGGTACCATTTTTATCGGGAGACCTGGGAGAACGCTGGGTGGTAGGAAATGTGTGTTAGCCCAGTGATCTTACAACACTCCCACACAAAAATTTGAAAACAATTTGATTTGTTCAGCAAAATTTGAGGTTTGCAAGGGATTCTGGGCAGGGAAATGTTGGGGGATCCACGCAAGCCATACCTCACTGGACTTCCTAGGGTGTCTAGTCTTCAGAAATGTGTGGGTTTGGTAGGGTTCCCTGTATGGCTGCTGAGCCCGGGGCCAAAAAACCAGGTGCCCCCCCAGCAAAACCAGGCAGTTTTATGATACTTAATTTTGAAGTCTCCATAATACGATTTGGGCCATTTCCTGTTGCAGCCACTATGCCTACCCACACAAGTGAGGTACCATTTTTATCAGGAGAAATTTGTCTCAGCCCTGTGATTCCACAATATTCCCACGCAGAAAAGTGAGGAAAATGTGATTTTTTTTTCAGCTAAATATGAGGTTTGCAGGGGATTCTGGGTAGGGAAACGTTGGGGAATCCACGCAAGCCATACTTTAATGGACTCCCCGGGGTGTCTAGTTTTCAGAAATGTGTGGGTTTGGTAGGTTTCCTTAGATGGCCGCTGAGGTCGGGGCCAAAAACCCAGGTGCCCCCCCCCTGCAAAACCAGGTCGTTTTATGATAGGTAATTTTGAAGTCTCCACAATAGGATTAGGGCCCTTGCCTGTCGCGGGTACTTGACAACACCCACACAAGTGAGGTACCATTTGTATCGGGAGACCTGGGGGAACACTGGGTGGTAGGAAATTTGTGTCAGCCCAGTGATCCAACAACATTCCCACACAGAAAAGTGAGGAAAATGTGATTTATTTTCAGCAGATTTTGAGGTTTGCAGGGAATTCTTGGTAGGGAAAAGTTGGGGGATCCATGCAAGCCTTACCTCACTGGACTCCCCAGGGTGTCTAGTTTTCAGAAATGTGTGGGTTTGGTAGGTTTCCCTAGATGGCCGCTGAGCCCGGGGCCAAAAACCCAGGTCTCCCCCCTGCAAAACCAGGTTGTTTTATGATAGGTAATTTTGAAGTCTCCACAATACGCTTAGGGCCCTTGCCTGTTGCGGGTACTTGACACACCCACACAAGTGAGGTACAATTTTTATCGGGAGACCTGGGGGAATGCTGGGTGGTAGGAAATTTGTGTCAGCCCGGTGATCCTACAACTTTCCCACACAAACATTTGAGAAAATTTGATTTTTTCAGCAAATTTTGAGGTTTGCAGGGGATTCTGGATAAGGAAACATTGGGGAATCAATGTAAGCCATACCTCACTGGACTCCCCAGGGTGTCTAGTTAAAAAATATGTGGGTTTGGTAGGTTTCCCAAGATGGCCGCCGAGTCCAGGGCCAAAAACTCAGGTGACCCCCCCCCCCCTTGCAAAACTAGGTTGTTTCAAAATAGGACATTTTGATGTCTCCACAATCCTATTTGGCCCTTCCCTGCTGCGGGTACTTGGCCCACCCACACAAGTGAGGTACCATTTTTATCGGGAGACTTTGGGAAATGCTGGGTGGTAGGAAATGTGTTGTTTCTTTCTGAAGCGTGAAAATGATGGCACAGTAATGCAAGGAAAATTTGACAGTCACATTTTGAGGTTTGCAGGATATTGTGGGTAAGATAACTTGTTGGGATCCACAACAGACACATCACCATGTACTCCCCTGGGTGTTTAGTGTACGAGAATATCTAGAGTTGGTAGGTTTTTCTTAGATGGAATGTACACCTTGTCAGAGAAAGACAGAACAGACAAATATTACTGCACAACCATCTATTCCTCAAGCACACACACACACACACACTGGTTGGATTTAGCATGAGAGTGAGTGATGGTTCAGCATATAACATTTTATTAACAAGAGATTTCACAAAAATGAAATGCACTGTTAATAATTGAAAGGACAAGAAATGTAACCATTGACTCAGAGTTCATGAGCTGTAAAGCCACGACAAGGCACCAACCTCTTTGCAGGCCATTCATACACCTTTCATACGTGTGACACATACAAAACCATTCACACCGCCAGCCGCGGACCCATCACATTACAAAACTCACATCAGCAGACAGCGCCATTCAAGGGCCCATCACTTTCACACGCCCACATGCCTGACACAGCAACCACACCAGCTGATGGATTGCATGGACTGGCGTTTGGCTACCAGTGTGGGTAGTGACCAGCAGCAACTCACTACTCACACACTGCCAGCCAAGCGCCAGTCCACACACACCATCAGCCAAGTGCCAATTCACGCATACTGCCAGCCAAGCGCCAGTCCCTTCACACCACCCACCAAGCTCCAGTCCACGCACACCACCAGCCAAGCACCAGTCCACACACACCACCAGCAAAGCTCCAGTCCACGTACACCACCAGCCAAGCATCAGTTCACGCACACCTCCAGCCAAGCGCCAGTCCACGCACACACGCAGCCAAGCACCAGTCCACGCACACCGCCAGCCAACCGCCAGTCCACGCACACCACCAGCCAAGCACCAGCCTACACACACCGCCATCACATTTAGGGTTTTTTTATACAAAAAAGAAAACACAAACAAATTGTAAATAGATACAAATCTACTAACACAAAATCTTAAACTAAATTCATTGCACTAATGCCAACCTTGAAACTGAACAAAAGATAAAAACAATACAGACCAGGCAGTTCACTTTACCACTCATGGATGCTCCTAAAAATTACTTTGCGTGTGGTACATTCTAAAACAAGCAGGCACACACAGCGCAGGGTTAGACGGACACTCGGGGCAGTACATACGAGTCTCCTTCCGCATACCTCTTCGCCAACAGACTCTACATCTCCAACTGGGAAAGGCTTTTGAGGGTGTGGGAGGAATGTGATCAGGAAAGTGGCGATCTTTCAATCTAGCCACATCCTCCACCACTCCAACTCTAGGAGTACTTGCCTGTTCCACTACAACAAGGCTGCCTATTACAGACTCCTGAAACTTAGCAAAAGTCATCTTTGACTCAGGACAACAATCCACAAAATACAACAAAAGCATTAAAGGTTGCCAAGAGGAAAATATGGATAGCCAACTTCTTATACCAAATGTAAGCCTTACGAAGAGCAGTGTAAGGTTCCAACCTCTGATGTACTCTATCAACACCACCCATGTGCCTATTATAGTCTAAAATGCACACAGGTTTGTGCACTTCAGCAACCTGACCCCAAACAGTCACAGGTGAAGTGCTTTCATCATGGATGGTAGTCAATCAATCAATCAATCAATAAACTTTATTCGGTTTTAACTTCAAAACCATAAAAGTTGCACAAAGACATTGAAATATAAGAAACAAAACATATAGAATTAAAAAGAAAAAAAAATCAAATCTCCTTAAACTGGTAAACAGTCAAATTAGAATCATACTCCCCAAGTGCAATTCGGAATATAAAGTGCAATGTGGAATAAATACATATGTACAGTCCACAAGAATATTAAAACTGCAACCCCCAGGAGCATATGTATAAATTATGCATGTTGTATGAGTGCATACATAGGTATATAACATTCTGACAGTAAAAATACATTAATAAAATAACGAGTTAAACATCCATAAAGGATCGTGATTTAACACAAGCTTTTAGATAGCCAAGTGTAAAAGACAATGACTCCGTAGGCAGCATCTGTAGATGCAAAAGTGCGGGACGAACCTGTCTAAAATTCAGTCGTTTTAAATAAGGGACCAAAAAAATCCTACGAGGGACTTCATAAAATCCACAAGCAAACATAAAGTGCAACAAATCCTGCGGAGACTCACCGTCGCAGCCGCAGGATGGCGTCACACTTGCCCTCTTATAATCTTTTGGTCTAACCAACAGGTGATGGTATAAATTCATCCTGAACCTTGTTAAAAGATATTTCTCATGAGAGGACAAACACCCCATAAGGTAGGCTTCAATTGACAAAGTGATTTTCGTTAATAAAAAATTGCGTACACTGGGTTTCAGCAGCTCCTTCGCTTCTCTTTCCATCCTCCACAAACTCATAAAAGCTATTCTGCTTGTTACGACATCGTGCTTAACTATGCATTCTGGCTTGCTATACAGCTCGCCACGCCCTATCCCTTTAAAACTCTTTTGAATATAATTTAGCCAAGGGATACATGAGGCTTGTTCTAGCAACATGCACTCTCTTAATAATAAATGGTTAAAAGACAGATCTATATTTAACCAACATTTCAGCCAAAAAATCAATGGACGTAATGCAAGGATGTCACTGATATAGGAAACCCCCAATTCCTCATGCACTGCTAAATTAGGAGTCCCCCGAGGGACACACAGGAGGCGTTTTAAAAAATTATTTTCCACCACTTGCAGAGAATCTGCAGCTGTATATCCCCATATCTCACTTCCATATGTGGCAATGGAAAGACTTTTAGCCTTATAAACTTGTAACATGGCCCCAGTCGGTTTCTTCCCTATTCTCGAAGCAAATTTAAAAATAGCCGCATTTGCCCGAACCACTTCCCCCTTCTTCTTCTCTATTTGGGGTCCCCATTTTAATTTGTTGTCGATAAGAACCCCCAAATATGAGAAAACATTCGTAGAGGGGACCACAATTGAGTCAATTGCGAATTTAAAGGGCTTCACAGATTGTTTGCCTATTCTAAGTACATAAGACTTAGAATTGTTAATTGACAAGTCCCGTTTACCCATGTACCCCGCAAAAGCCTTTAAAAGAGATTGTAAACCAACCTCTGTTCTAGATAAAAGGACGGCATCATCTGCATAAAGCAGTATCGGGATGCCACGACGTCCAACATACGGGTAATCAACCCCAGTTTCCAATAATTCTTGTTCTAAGTCGTTGAGATAGTAATTAAACAGGAAAGGGGCTAAAATGCAACCTTGACGGACGCCCCTTTTGATATCAAAATTCTCAGTAACACGCAAATCCTGAGCGAACCTAACATTCGCCTGGGTAGAATTATGAAGATCCACCAGGAAGTTCACTAGACTAGGATCCACACCTGTTAGCCTCAGGATCTGCCACAGTTTAGTTCTGTTAACACGATCAAAAGCTGATGACAGATCCATAAAGGCACAAAATATGGACCCGAGCGTGCAATAGTATATTTACTGAAAATCATGAGAATATTTAAACACTGGGCAATTGTGGAACGACCGGGGCGAAAACCATATTGGACATCTGACAGTATTTCGGTTTCCTCTGCCCAAGTTTGCAACCGCTGTAATAATATCCGACCCACCACCTTAACTGTAGAATCTAAGAGGGAGATGGGTCTATAACAATGAGGGCTACCCCGGTCGCCCTTTTAAAAACAGGAACAATAGTAGAAATAGCCCAGGAAGAGGGGCATCCAATTTTTGCTGCAGCGTTAAAAACGTTAACCAAGATAGGTGCCCAAAAAAAGGGTCAGATTTAAATAAGTCTGGGGGAATCCCATCTGGTCCTGGGGCCTTTTTAGCAGAAAGTCCTTCAAACCCTGCAATAACCTCAACGATACTGAAAGATAGAGCTGGAGCATTTAAGTCTATTATCACTGGGCCACAACAATCGGGGGGACAGTCGAAAATAGTTTTAAAATGGGACACCCAGTCCTCTTCTGTAATAAAAGCTCCTAAAACGGGATCCCTATCCATACCAAAGGCTGGGCGGTTCACCACTTGCCAAAATTTGGAACTATTTTTCAATACACTTGCCTCAATAAGGTCCCGCCAGGCTTCATCTTTCAGTTTTGTCTTGCGCCCTGCTAGAGCGGCCTTATATTCTCTGCGGTAGTTGCTGACCACTGATTGTATTCTGGGCGTAGATGAAAGAGCTGCCTTCAACTTGCCAGCTGCTCGGGTACAATCAGAGTCGAACCATTTAGGCCCAAGATTTCTAGCCCTTGCGGCCGGAACGCTTAAAAGATCTCCCACCTTCCCAGCTAAGGTCACAAAAGCTGCCAGCAAATAATCTGGGGGCGAACAGGGATTTTGACATGTTAAGAGTTCAGGGGCACATAACCTATTAACCTTATCATAAAACAACTTGGGGTCAATCTGTGTCCATTTCAATCTGCGTTTATTGTCAGTCAGAGTCGTAACGCCCCTCTTAGCTGCTCCTTCAATGTGACTAATAAGTGGTCCAGCTATATGAGCACAAAGCGGATTATGATCACTGAATATACTCTCATCAATAGAAAAACCTGTGATCCACATCTGCAAAGGGGAGGAAATTAATATATAGTCAATAAAAGATCCTGTCCTGGCCCCTTTATAAGTTGGAGTTAAAAAATTGATGTTTGGGGCCACAAGAGCCATCAAACACACCATATTGAACTCCTGGATCATGTTATTAATCGATTCCCCTTGTGTGTGGTGATCAAAATGGAATCCACTCCTTCGCGGGCATCCCAGTTCGGATAAACAAGACAACGCAGGATTACCACATGGATGAACATTAAAATCCCCAGAAACCAAAAAATCAGAAACTGGGAATCTGTTGGGACGTCTAAAAAAAGAGCATAAGGCAGCTATATTACAATCACGGGCAGGACTAGATACTGCGTTATAAAAATTAACCAGTCCCCATCTAATGCCTCTAGTGTTAAAAAATAACGCCAATATCCCTCCACACCAAATAGGAACAACCTGGATCTGGCTGTCTAAGGCCACAGACACATATGTGACTAAGCCCCCTTTAGCTCTCCCGCTAGAAGACGGGGTAGCAGGGACAAAATAGGCCTTATATCCTTCTAAAAACAAATTACTTTCAACCAGCCAAGTTTCTTGGAGACTGATTATCTTAAACTCTTTTAAAAAATTGACTAAAGAAGGGTCTCGAAATTTAGTTGCCAGCCCAGCGATATTCCAAGAAATAAAATGACGAGGGATCACTACGCTTGGCCTCCCCACGGCATCAACTATGGGCACTAAACTGTGTCCACCCCATGGCTCCTGTGTTTCAATAGGCAATAGTCAGTCACAGTCTTCTAATCCACTTAATGTAGAAAATCTATTTTGTACTTCCAAAAAAGGAGTGGTAGCCGGCTGGACCTGCGAAAAGAGTGGTTGATACATTCTAACTGCTGCCTGTGCAGCAGGTGCGGAACTATTCAGCCTTCCTAATCCAATATTTGTCCTTACATTATAATCAATAGGACTTGTGGGAACCCTGGGCTTATAGAAAAAACCCAAGGGGAGAGTTCTGATAGCACCTGAGGGGGGATTACGGTTAGCGCCCTTATGCAGGATTCTAGCCACTAAATTAGGATTATTAAAATTCACGATAATGCAATCTTTATTACCCACTTTAGCAGATGGCCCCACCCAACTCACCCTACGTGCCATAATGATATTATTAGCAATACACACACCAGTAGCTATATTATGGGCAAACCAATGTGTTAATTTGTTTTTAAGTTGGTTATAATCCTCTGTAACCCCTGTTTCAAGAGGTGGAACATCCCCTAAAGCAACAACATAGGGGGTAGATTCAGGTGGAAGGTTAATTACGGGAAGACAAGTTGTTTGAGAATCCCTGAATGCTAACCCTGTCATGTCCTTCAATGCAGGCGTCACTGCCCTGGGTGGATGACGAGAGATCACTCCACCATGACTACTAGTGGTGACTTTGTCATTATTTGATTCCTTTGGGTCTGTGACCATCTCAACATCCCCCTGCAATGCATTTCCCACTACTACATCCCTAACAGTCTGTGTAACACATGTCCTGTTAGTATTTGCAACTTTCGATGTTAAACAATTGCAACCGGTCCGTCCCTCGAGTTTGGATAAAGCATCCTCAATAGCCCCAATTTTCTGCCTTATTGGATCGAGAGAAGAAGACAACAACATTTCCATTTCCCCCCAAAAATGGTCCTCGTGATCTTTAACAGAACAGGACCCAGGCAGCGTACATGTATTAGGGGTGAGTGAGAGTAAGTCGTTCAAACTGTTTGTTACTGGGGGAAAAGAAGACGCCTCGATACCACCATCTATCTTGTGGGCTGATCTACTACTTTTCGAGAACCCACCATTCTTCCCTTTTCTTTTCCTTGCCTGGAGGTCATTACTATTAGACTGGCCTAATTTGGCCTTTTGACCTCTTGTCTTAGCTTTTAATGGGCTAGAGGTAGTTATCAGCTCTATACCGGGGCTAGGTAAAATTTGCATCGAGACTGGGGCTAGTTCCGGGGTGAGAGAAAGACTAAGCCAAGAGCGATCAGCATTCATAATCCCTTCTGCTACAGGAGCTACCAATTTAATAGGCAATCTATCTTCTGGAGACGGGGGCTCTAATGACAACCTCCTTTCCGTAAGCTTAATTTCATGAATAAGAGCTGATTCAGCTCTTGAAAAAAATACATCCAGAGTTCCAATCACACTCTTACCGGGGGTCATTTTCCGTTTGCTCATTTTTACAAATAATAAAACTAATGCAGGATATAAGGCAAGAGAAGGGACGAAGCAGCAAAATATTGGCACTTGATAAAACTTGACAAAACTACAAAATTATAAAATGTCAAGAGATAAAAAGCCCAGTTAAAACACTATTAAAAACAAATTCAAACACCTAATATACAATAAGCATAATAATACAGTCCCAGGGGAAAAGTAAAATTTAGCGGCAATTAGGACTTGTACAAATAAAATATCAAGGTGCAAAGTAAGCAATATATACAATATGTATAACAAACATACAGTCCTTATGAAAAAACAGAGCTAGCAGCAATTCGAGCGACCAACGATTTGTGCAAAATAAGCAAAGTATAACAAACAACATGCAGCACTAATATGGTCCCTGCGAAAAATAAAACCTGACAACTGTCATAGGTTTATGCAAAAGAAGCCAACAATGTTCAAGGTAAAAGAATGTCCCATAAAAAGTAAAACTAACCGACACTAATAGGTCCTGATAATCCCCCAAAAAAAAGAGAAGGAAAAAAAAAAACACTTGGGGAGAAAGTTAAAGTACAATAGTTCCAGTTAAGGGACAAAAATAAACACACAGCTACACCAGTACCTGGCGAAGGGTGGACTCAATCAGCAACCTATGCGCTTTAAGAGGAGCTATCACGCTCTACTGTGGGGGAAAGAGAGGTGGCCCAGCCCAGCCTCTTCCAGACTATGACGGGCAAGGACGGGCCCGCCCTTGGCCCGGGCTTCGCCCGGGCGCGTCCCGCGCGGCGGGGGACTCAGCAGGGCTAAAAGCGCCTCCTGGCGCTTGCGTAGTAACAGGAGCAGGCGCCCAGCTTTAGCCTGCCGGGAGTTGTAGTTCCTTCGGGCCGTTCCCCTCACGGCTGTATGGCTGGCGAGGAGAACAAGAAAGAAAGAGCCGTTCCCCTCACGGCTGAAAAGGGTGTGCGGTGACCGTTCCCCTCGTGGCCGGTTATCCGCTCGACAATGCGTCCCGCGCAGCGGGGGACTCAGCAGGGCTAAAAGCGCCTCCTGGCGCTTGCGTAGTAGCAGGAGCAGGAGCAGGCGCCCAGCTTTAGCCTGCCGGGAGTTGTAGTTCCTTCGGGCCGTTCCCCTCACGGCTGTATGGCTGGCGAGGAGAACAAGAAAGAGAGAGCCGTTCCCCTCACGGCTGAAAAGGGTGTGCGGTGACCGTTCCCCTCGTGGCCGGTTATCCGCTCGACAATGCGTCCCGCGCAGCGGGGGACTCAGAAGGGCTAAAAGCGCCTCCTGGCGCTTGCGTAGTAGCAGGAGCAGGCGCCCAGCTTTAGCCTGCCGGGAGTTGTAGTTCCTTCGGGCCGTTCCCCTCACGGCTGTATGGCTGGCGAGGAGAACAAGAAAGAGAGAGCCGTTCCCCTCACGGCTGAAAAGGGTGTGCGGTGACCGTTCCCCTCGTGGCCGGTTATCCGCTCGACAATGCGTCCCGCGCAGCGGGGGACTCTGCAGGGCTAAAAGCGCCTCCTGGCGCTTGCGTAGTAGCAGGAGCAGGCGCCCAGCTTTAGCCTGCCGGGAGTTGTAGTTCCTTCGGGCCGTTCCCCTCACGGCTGTATGGCTGGCGAGGAGAACAAGAAAGAGAGAGCCGTTCCCCTCACGGCTGAAAAGGGTGTGCGGTGACCGTTCCCCTCGTGGCCGGTTATCCGCTCGACAATGCGTCCCGTGCAGCGGGGGACTCAGCAGGGCTAAAAGCGCCTCCTGGCGCTTGCGTAGTAGCAGGAGCAGGCGCCCAGCTTTAGCCTGCCGGGAGTTGTAGTTCCTTCGGGCCGTTCCCCTCACGGCTGTATGGCTGGCGAGGAGAACAAGAAAGAGAGAGCCGTTCCCCTCACGGCTGAAAAGGGTGTGCGGTGACCGTTCCCCTCGTGGCCGGTTATCCGCTCGACAATGCGTCCCGCGCAGCGGGGGACTCAGCAGGGCTAAAAGCGCCTCCTGGCGCTTGCGTAGTAGCAGGAGCAGGCGCCCAGCTTTAGCCTGCCGGGAGTTGTAGTTCCTTCGGGCCGTTCCCCTCACGGCTGTATGGCTGGCGAGGAGAACAAGAAAGAGAGAGCCGTTCCCCTCACGGCTGAAAAGGGTGTGCGGTGACCGTTCCCCTCGTGGCCGGTTATCCGATCGACAATGCGGATGGTAGTCAGCATGTAGACATCTCGCCTGTCTGCAAACTTCACCGCTAGAAGTTCCTCGCTACGCAACGCACTGCACTGTCCCCGCACAAGCTTTTGACAAACAAGTTCTTTTGGGAAACCTTTACGGTTGGAGCGGATTGTGCCACAAGCAACTTTGGCCAATTCCCCGAACAACTGCACACCAGTGTAGAAGTTATCTACATATAAATGGTGCCCTTTGTTAAAAAGTCCTCTACCAAGTTCCCACACAATTTTCTCAGTCACTCCAAAAGTGGACGGACAACCAGGGGGGTCAATCCTGGAATCCCTACCGGTTTACACCCTGAAATTAGAGACATAGCCAGTCCTACTGTCACACAGCATATACATCTTAATTCCATAGCGTGCCCTCTTGCCAGGAATGTATTGCCTAAAAACCAAGCAGCCCTTGAACAAGACCAAAGACTCATCCACAGCTATTTCTTTCCCTGGAGCATAGATCTCAGAAAATCGATCTACAAAGTGATCAATGACAGTCAGAATCTTAAAAAGACGGTCACAATCAGGGGGATCTCGTGGCAACGCCGACAAAATGCAGCATCCGAAGCAGAAGCAAATACCGATCATGACTCATGACTGCCGGAAATATACACGTTGCCATCAAGGGACTAGTAGACCAATATAAAGACATTGTTGGCTTCCTTAGCAAGCCCATCAAAAAAGTTAAAACCAAGAATTTCTTCATCTCTTCCAGATTTGTGGGAGTCCACTGGGTAGCTCTAGAGTGGGGCCTAAGTCTGGCCCTGTTGTCCCTCAAATACTGTTCAGCATACAAATTAGTTTGCTCTGCCAAAAATACATCGTCCATAAACAACTGAATAAAATGTATAGGCAAAAAGTTTTCAGTATCCACTCTACAACCTGGAACACCACTAAAGTCTGGCAATGTCGGCTGCACCATGCCTGGGGCAACCCAGAGGTCAGCACTTCCAATGGGAGGCCTTGCAGCCCCAGGCTGCAACCCAGATGCCTCTTTCTGCACTATCGGCACATCAATGTCCTCCTCTAAGACAGGCACTTCATCTGCACTAAGAGTGGCTTCACCATCCGATGATTCCTCGTGGACAGAAAACTCACTGCCAGAATCTTCCACTGCCTCCTCTGCCTCAGATGCAGAGTCAGTCTCTGAACCATGGTTAGAGGAAGACTCAAAAATCATACCAACAACCTGCTGAGCAGTAATCCTGCGGCTAGCCATAATCCTTACAAAGAAAGGAGACTTCACAAACAAGACAACAACAACCAACACTGTGCATAATAAGTAATAAAGTGTGACTTTATCACAGAGATCTATATACTCAAAAAATGACTCATTTGCCAAAGACAGCTACACTCACCAGCACCTACTCTGCAGAGACACAGCAAAAAGCAATGATATCCCACTAGAAAGAAAAAACAAAACCAATTACTCACAAGACAACAAAATACCATTGAGCACAAATGCAAAAAGATTTTGACACTCAAAAAACATACTGTTATTATTACACCATTTGCAAAAAACACATTCATGCAGGGAAATGAAACTCATTTACAGTAAATAGTACAAAAAAAATTCTCTTACCAAACACATGCAACTACACAAACTGCAGAACCACCAGTAACTAAACCGCAACCTGGAACAGTCTAAAGAGGAAAAGCCTTGAACTAGAATAAAAAGGATAAATAAAACATTACAATTGCAAATTAAAAGAAATAAAACAATTAACATTATAACACGCTATGTCACTACCCAAATGGTCAATCTGCCAGATGGGCCTTCAAATAGGGCCGAGAAAAATGGGGGGTGATCTTGCCCAAGGGATTGGGTGGGGTTTTCTGGCAGGCCGATCTGTCCCCCAGGTGGGGCAGAAAACAGCAGACAGAAATTTGCCCCCTTGCAAAAGAAATAGATCCTTGGTGCCTAGTAGGGTTTTCTGACTCCCCCCCCCCCCCCGCCTAGGGGAAGAAAGGCCAAAAAAGGGACAGATCTGTCCCGGGGTGGCGGGGGGCAGAATAAACATAAACAAAATTTTACCCCCATGGAAGCAACCCTTACCCAAGGGGTCGCTTCCATTACTCACAAAACAAAATCCCTGGTGCTTAGTGGGGTTTTCTGCCCCCCGGGGGTAGAAAGGCCAAAAATACGGGCCGATCTGCCCGCAGGGGGTGCAGAAAAAACATGCACATTAAATGACCCCCTTGGAAGAGACCCTTGCCCAAGGGGTCACTTCCAGTGCACAAAAAAGAAAATCCCTTGTGCCTAGTGGGGTTTTCTGCCCACCATGGGGGCAGAAAGGTAAAAAAAACAGGCCGATCTGCCCCCAGAGGGGGAGAAAAACATGTATAAAGTTTCCCCCCTTTGGAAGCGACCCTTGCCCAAGGGGTCACGTCCAATACAATTAAATAAACCCCTGGCGCCTAGTGGGGGCATTTCTGCTGCACGATCGCGACGCTGTGCACGATCGTGAAGCAGAAACTCTTTCCTCTCCCCCGATGCCTCTGAGCGCGAAGGAACCCCACCCCAGGAGCAAGGAAACCTACCTTTCTCTGTGGACGCATGGAAGCAAATGGCTTCTAGGGCATCCGTGGCTTCCTGATAACGTTGGCGCGCACTGTGCGCGCTGACATCATGGGATTCCCAAGGAGGGAGGGGTTGGGGGTGGCAGCGGAAACTCTTTCGCTGCCATCCCCCTTTGTGGGAAGTTGTTGGGCTGCCCACGGGGGAGCGCCAGCACTTCCCCCATGGGTGGGTGCCATGACGGAGTGGTTCCATCATGAACACACGCCCACTGTGGATCATGACGGAACCGCTCCGTCATGAGCATGGAAGGAGTTAAGACACTCCATTTCAACATTAACTTACTCATGTCCATTGGTGTCTCACAAAGTTACACATATCTACAAACAATGCAGGGAATCCCAACATGTCCTCCTATCAACCTAAGCAAATATGACAACTCCTACGCAGTAAACCATTGAGCAGTCATGAAAGTATAAAAAAAATTGTTTACCATAAATTGTTATTCGCAACAACTAAAACTACCTAACCTACCCTACCTAACACTATCTAATCTAAGCCTCAACTAACTTAACCTAATGTAATTTAACACTACCTTAATCTATCCAATCCTAGCTTAATCTGTGCTACACATTTACCACAACAGACATGTTAAACATCAGCCACCCACCCCTCTTAACACACACAGGCATCCAATATAAACATACACTACACCTATACATAAACTAACTACACATTAAAATCTAAACATATATTTTTTGGTATTCATTTAAAAAATTTTTTTTTAACAAAGCCTAAACATTAACCCCCACGCACTAACATATTATAAACCTGAGAAATCCAAGGCTATAAAAATACTAAACATATCTAATCTAAACTTATACTATCTAATGTCTACCTAAAAAAAACTACATACACAAAAATAGGACACAAATTCAAAAGTTCACAGTAGGTGAGAAATCTGCTCAACGGCCTCCTCCAGGTTGCTCAAGTAGATGCTCTGCCGGCCCTGCTCCTCACAGATGTCATCCGGTTTCCGGTTCAGTTTCTTTAGTTCCCGGATAATGGTGTAGTGGAATGCCGATGGCTGTTGAGGTTGCCTTCTGGACCGTGTGGCCACACGTGTGGCTGCTGGGGGAGCTGGTGTAGCAACACTTTTGGCTGGCTGTGGCTGGCTTGGGGTTCCTCTGGGCTTGCTTGGCTCTGCTCGGGTGTGGCTTGGGCCTGGTCTGTCCGTGCGAGGGGGTGAGGTTGGCGCTGCAGGTGTTATTGGCTGGGCAATGTTCCAGGGCCCAGCTGCTTTGGCCTGCACATACAGTTTTTGCATTTTTTTTAAAGCCTTCGCTATATTCTGAACATGACGGTAACATTCCTGGTGGAGTTCAAATGTGCGGGTCTCATCAACTGTCATTCTATCTAGGGTGCAAATAGAAATAATCAGTTACCAAAGGCAGTACATGTACAGTACATCTAAGATATATAGTCTGACATTGTAACACATATCAAATCTTTCTGACTGGAACTAAACCAGCAATGAGGATAGATACATGGCCCACATGTTTTCACTACATAGACATTCCCTACTTGAACCTAGAAAAGTGAGTCAAGTGTCATCTGTATGGAAGAACAAAATGTAACAGTACTCACAATGAGATGGATACCATATCATACAGGACAAATATTCACACTCATGAAGATTTCCTGATCTACATGATTAGACAATCATATAAAAGAGCAAAATATTACAACAGGGAAAGCCTCTTTGAAGACAAACATGGGAATGAAGAAGGAAAAAAAATCTGAGAATTGTATGTTACCAACTTTACAAAAATGAGTAATAAAATCAAGAACTTAGTAAAGTGAAATTGGTCACTTTCAAATGTAGCAGGGGTGAACAACTACAAAAACCCATGTTGGCATAAGGGAGAAATAAAACAATCAGGAATCATCTAGCAAACATGTATAGAGAAGTAAAATGTGCAAAACAAATCAGCATAAGAGATGGGTCCAAACTTATGGGGCTCATGCACCAATTGCAACATGGTCATTCAGCACAACAAGGTAAAACTAAATGGAGTGACCCATTGGATAAATAACATGGTGAATTGCAGAACCAAAAATGTGGTTTACCTTGTAATTTGTCCATGCAAGAAAGGATATATAGGAGAAACAGGTAGAGAGGTTAGAAATAGATTGAACGAACATAGCTCTGCAATAAGGACAGGAAGAAGAAATGCCCCATTAGCTGAGCACTGGCTGATACAAACATAAAGAGGAAGACTTGAAATGGTTCACCTTGGGAAAGATACAAGATACAGCACTGGGAGGCAATTTAGACAAAAAAAGGACAAAGAGAAAAATATTTTACGTCAAAATTCAGTACATATAACCATGGACTGAATAACAGAGAAGAATGGGAAAGAATAATAGGTTAACCCGTTTAGGGATAAGATATGGGTACCACCATTAATATTGAGTAGTTCCCAACAGTACACTGGAATAGATAAGGTATTTGCTCAAATGGTAGTGTCTCCCTTCAGAATATATAGGAATGTTATTAGCATCATAGCATTTGAGCAAGTAAAGATGGCTGACATTTAGAGATGGCTATGTAGGACATATGTAGCCATAAATCGACGGACTAGGAGCAAAGTTTATATACTGACTTCATTACAACTAGCTTGTTCCGTATATTTAGTCCCATCTGAAACATAGTGAGAATATGCAAAAATAACTTCCACAAACATCTATATTCTGGTAATATGGGGTGACAGAACCTTCCTTACTATACGTAATAATGTTGAAATAATCAAATGACATGAAAAAACGTAAATGATGCTAAATGACACGAAAGTACGTAAGTATATGCCATCAGCCTGTTTGCAAGATGGCTGATTGTGCAGGACGCACTGACAGTGAGAATGGGCTAATTAGTTATGCACCAGCAGTAAATAAAAATCAAGGTCAAGATCCAAGATGGTGACCAGTTTGGGAGATAAGAAGACAGATATTCGGCCGCTGAGGTAAGCATAGGGGTACACTTTGTGGTGTTAATGGGTATACCGACAGGGCTTGAATTAGTGGGTACTGAACAAGAACTATGTATATAAGAAGTTGAGGCGGGGAAAGAAATGTCAGTGACAGCGTGTCTGTCCCTCGGATCAAGAAAGAAATGTCGGTAAGATGGTCGACGAGTATTTTCATGTATTATGCCCGATCATGCGGTTTCCATAAACTTTATTCTACATGGCCGATGGTCGATGAGCATTTGGCACAAACAACCATCGGTGTTGAAATAACACCAAAGATTACATCTATGGCTTTAAAATGTTTTTAAATAAAATAAGAGGGTTATATGATTGGAAGGACTTGTAGTGTGGTTCAAGGGGCAAAGGAATTTAAGCAAGTACGAGTGTGTCCCCCATACAAAAACACTACTCTTTTGCAAGACGGCAATATGAGCGGTTACTTGTAAAATGGCCGAATATGTGGGTAGTCGTGTAAACCTCATCATTTTAATAGCTAATACAGTTAACGGCCTAAGTACGGTTGCACCGATGTACCGTTACTGTTACAAACAAAATAGGTCTTTAGTGAGGGATTCATGACTGATAGGTTATGTATTTGAATCTAAAATAACTAAATATTATGGCTCCTCGCCTTAATAAAATAGAAGCAATTAGCATGACAGGGACTAGAAAACATAGAAAATCATGACCTACGGAATAACACGGTCCATGTGGCAATTTCTAATGATTTAGAAGAACTTTCATTACCTGTAAAAGGGAGTTATATTGGCACAAACTGTGGGGTAAGCGATGGACTCCAATAACTTAGATGATAGGAAGAATGATGGTGTCACCATACTATATGTAATAATTTTGTATATGATATCAATAGAGATGGTACAGAAGACAATAATCCTGATATGAAAAGGTTCACTGGACAGAACATTTTTGTCTTCAAATATACAGTAAGTCAAGACTATATAATGGGTCAAATATTATATAAGACCTGTAATAAATAAGGTTTCTTAACCAATATGTATATCATGTAGGGAAATGTTTTTTTGATTGGAGGTGATCATATCCTCATCACTGAAATAAGCTCTTGAAGAAAAGAGGGAATGGATTTGCAATAAAGGTATTTATTACCCAATGACCAATTGAATTTTGGATACTATTATTAGAACACCCATGTAGGGTGATTATATTAATATATTATGACAATACTTAGAAGAGTTTCTTTTTTTCATATTGTTTCCAGTGACTTAGGATTTAACTAAAAGATGTTGGGTTTCCCATAAGAAAGGTTTTTTTTTATACATAACAATATACCCTGCTCAGTGTATAAACTGTAGGCATGTAATTAGTCAATAGTCAGCACTGAATTAAAGTATGATATGCATGAAAAGAAATCTATAACTTTGTATTGATTGGGTTTTTATTGCTTTTGTCTCCTTTAGTAACATCTGTGTTTACACATAAAGTTTTTAACAAATATGAATTTTTCCTGAGGAAGGCGGGGGATTGACTCCAAGAACCTCCAAAACACTGCATTGACAGAATTTTTATAAAAAGGACTTGTTAAGTGATAGCGTTTTGACATATAGCAATTGTCTGCTCTTAATACTCTGGGGTCGATTCCGATCTCGGCCGGTAGGGCACCGAATCGGATTCGGCTTAACCGGATCCGATTCGGAGCCCTGTTTCCCGGCCGATTCGTACGTGCGTCTGGCCGAGCGAGCGAGTACGATGCAAGCGCACGCGAAATCGCCGACCGACTCGTACGCGGGTCCAACACGCTCTGACCGACTCGCACGGACACAACTCGCACCGCGCGATGGAGTTGTTCTCCGGCCGGGCAAGTACGATGCGCGCCGCGAGCAGTCCGACCGGCTCGCGCCGTCCGGCTCGAAAGAGCTGTCGGAGGTGAAATTTGGGGGTCCGTGTCGGACCCCCCTGTACGCGTAACCGCGCGAGGCGCACACAGGGGGGACCCATGGGTCCCCCCTACCAGTGCATGTACGGCGCGATGCGCATCGCCGCGTACCCGCTGTAGGGGGGGCCCTTGTTCGCCTCGCACCCATGGAGTCAATGGGAGCCCGCGTACGCGTTGTACGACCGGCTCCCATTGACTTCAATGGGAGTCCGAGTGCATGCGTGCGCATCGTACTCGTTCGGTCGGACTGCCAGAGTCCGATTCGGTCGGAAATATCTCCGGGTCCGGCTCGGTCGGAGTGTTTTCCGGCCCGAATCGGAATCGGCCCCTTTGTGTATGTTTATAATGTATGGTTTGTGAAGGATGTCTACAAGAATTGGAGGGTCTGTTTTAGAAATATTTCAATGTTTGCTAAGATTATGTACAGATGACGTTTGATATCTTTTAAGATGCTTCATGGTTTTAGATTTTTCATTGTATATTGACTAATTTGTACACTGTGGACGGTTGACTGATAGAATATCGATGACAAAAACATCGATGTTAAAAATATAGAGAAAAAAACATAGAATACAAAAATATCGACTCCCATCCCTACACAGGTAAGTAGAAAATATTGAATCAAAAATATTGATGTAAAAAATATCGATTTAAATATATATATAAAAATAAAATAATATATATTAAATATATTAAACATTAATATTAACAAAATAAATTAAATTTAATATATATTTTAATAAAATATATTACAAATAAACTTAATTAAAAAAAATAAACATGCAAACGTAATAATTTATACATATATATTTACTTTAAAATAATTAATAAACTATTATCTTTAATTTATTTTAAAACTTTAAAATTATATAAAAATAATATATATATATATCAATAATTTAAAATATTAAAAAAGCATTCTACAATAATTTAAAACATTAAACTATTAAAAAATATTTCAACTTAAATTTCCCAATACAGTCAGTGCAACAGTATGGAAAGTGTTGGATAGCAAAATAATTAAATTTAATATTCAAACTCCAGTGAGTGCAACAGTAGGGAAAGTGTTGGATAGCAGAGGGGTAAAAATTACTATTCCCACTCCAGTGAGTGCAACAGTAGGGAAATTGTTGGATAGCAAAGAGACAAAAATTACTATTCAAACTCAAACAGTTAAAACAAAACTAAAAAACATTAAAAATTATAACAAATCATAAAAAAATAAACAATATTTAGAAATGAAAAATCAAATATATTAAATATATAAAAATTTAAAATAATATAATATTAATTACATATAAAAACCTACAAATAATATATATAATATAAAATAAATACATTTATAAAATAAAATTCTTTTAAACTAGAAAATATTTACAAACAAATAAATCAATTAATACATAAATGTATTTATTGTATTTCCTACCCTATAACACCACACCAATAACAAAACACTTCAACATTTCTAATTATTTTTTTCTCCAAAATTAACATGATTAATTAATTAAAACTAATAAACATTAATTGACTACACACACTTTAACACTATGATATCCACAACACACACCTAAATTAAACTCTCAAATAATAAACACAAATAAAATATATTTATAAATTAAAAACTATTACTATTAACAACTAATAATGTAATTAAAATGTATTTAATACCCACCCTTTACCCCTTTAAAAGTAAAAACAGACAAAAAAATTAAACAGATACCCAAAATACATATCAAATAATTAACAACTATGGGGCCGATTCCGATTCGGGCCGGAAAAATCTCCGTCCGAGCCGGACCCGGAGAGATTTCCGACCGAACGAGTACGATGCGTTCGAATGCTATTGGACTCGATTCGGTCGGACTCCCATTGAAGTCAATGGGAGCCGGTCGTACAACGCATACGCGGGCTCCCATTGACTCAATGGGTGCGAGGCGAACAAGGGCGTCCCCTACAGTGAGTACGCCGCGAAGCGCATCGCGTCGTACACACACAGGTAGGGGGGACCCATGGGTCCCCCCTGTGTGCGCCTCGCACGGGTACGCGTACAGGGGGTCCGACGCGGACCCCCGGCGCGGCTCCGACTACTCTTTCGAGTCGGACGGCGCGAGTCGGTCGGACTGCTCGCGGTGCGCATCGTACTTACCCGGCCGGAAAACGACTCCATTGCGCGAGGCGATCCGTGTCCGTCCAACTCGGTCGGAGCGTGTTGGACCCGCGTTCGAGTCGGTCGGCGATTTCGCGGGCGCATGCATCGTACTCGCCCGGCCGGACGCGCGTCCGAATCGGTCGGGAAACAGGGCTCCGAATCGGATCCGGTAAAGCCGAATCCGATTCGGAGCCCTTCTGACCTATATATTAATTAATTAAATACAAATCACTTCCCACCCATCACTCCTATAAACACCAAAACAAACACCTAAAATTAATTACACAATTACCATAATTAATTACCAATTAATTAATTAAAATTAATTAACATACAATTATTAATTTATTAATTTAAAATAAATTACTTCCCACCCTTAACACCTATAAACACCAAAACACACACCTAAAATTAATCACACAATTACCATATTAATTACCAATTAATTCATTTAAATTAATTAACAACTAATTATTAATTAATTAATAATAAATTACTTTACACATTTAACACTATAACATCTCAATCAAATATCAATAAATAAAAAATAATCAATACATTTAATATAATCAAATTACTTCCCACCCTATTACCCTATAAACCCACAACCCGCTACGGAACTAAAAACCCAAAATTAAAAAAAATAAAAATTAATAACTACTAAAAATGTAACACATGTATTAAAAATACAAACAATTCTTATACAAAAAAATACTAAAATACATAACATTAATAAACAAACAATATTTTTAACAACTATATTTTTGCAAACGATATTAAACACTTCAATATTTTTAACATCGATATTACTTACCTAAAATCGATATTCTTGACCACGAGAATCTGTATGTCGATATTTCTGACCCACGATATTTGCAACTTGATATTTGTGCAAGTCGATATTTTTGATTCGATATTCTCTCTCTGCACCGAAATAGAGATGTGTTTTTTTATTAATGAGGTCACATTGTTTTGGCTATTCATGATATGGTTATTTTTGGAGCTTTTAGGTTGTCAGAATTATTAGGTGTTCAAGGGGTAGGGATTTGTGGTTCGAAGAGTTGGTTGATTTTGGTGGTTTTGATGCATGGTGGTGAAGATCTAAGATAGAACACAGTGGCAAGGGTAAAGTGGTGCGGCTGCAGCCTAGTGCTGAGACTGGGATATTTCCACTACGGCTTGAGATAATGCATTTGCTAGGAATAAAAGTACAGAAGGGTGATGTGGCTTTTAGGCATGAAGATTGTTTATGTTTGACTTACTTTCAGGTTTTGGCGGGGCTGTTCAGAAAACTGTGGTTTTAGTGATTATCAGGAGGGGATTTTGGCAACTATTCATTTCGGTTTGGAGTAAGTGTTTTTACAGAAAGACAGATAGGGAGGATTGGCAGATGAAGGTCAAGTTGTATTATGAGGTATGTGCAACCAGAATGGGCATAAGATTATCACAGTGATGTCGCTATCACATACTATGGGGTCGATTCCGATCTGGGTCGGAAAGCCCTCCGACCGAGCCGGATCCGGAGTGTTTTCCGACCGAGCCGTACCCCTGGAGTCCGACCGAGCGAGTATGATGCTGCCGTATGCTGACGGACTTGGCTCGGTCGGATTCCCATTTAAGTCAATGGGAGCCGGTCGTACGACGCGTGCATGGCCTCGCATCAGCTGAACGGGTACATCTTGCAAAAGGGCGCCCCCTGCAGTGGGTACGCGTTGGTGCCATCCGCACCGTACATGCATGTGAAGGGGGGCCCCTTGGGTCCCCCCCTGTGTTCGACTCGTTCAGCTACGGGTGAAGGGGGTCCGACACGAACCCCCGAAGTCCGCTTCCCGGTGCTTTTTCATCCCGGTGACTCCAATTCGATCCGGCTGTCCAGATCGTGCATTGTACTGGCTCGGTCGGAAATCGACTCCATTGCGCGGTATGGTTCGTCTGCGACTGAGTCGTACGGAGCGGTTCGGACCCGGAAACGAGTCGGTCGGCGATTTCGCGTACATTAGCATCGTATTTGGGCGTCCGGACATCTGTACGACTCGGTCGGAAACAAAGCCTCCGACTCGGATCCGGTAAAGCCGAGTCCGATTCGGAGGCCTTCCGACCGAGATCGGAATCGACCCCTATGTCTTTTTATTTAGGTTGTGTGCCGGAGCCACTGGATGACATTACAAGGATCTGGATCCTGGGTTATTCCTTCGCTAAATGGACAATGAAGAAACCTAAAGAGAGGGAGTTTGGAAGGAAGCTTGGGTTGGATGCCAGGTTTGTAAATGTACAGTGGTGGGCTTGTGAGGGGATGTCAAGGTTAGCCAAGTTGATTAGGAGTATGAATGCCCTTATTTGTTACTGATACGTTTAGAAGATGAGAGTGTTCTGTGAAGCAGTGTTTCTTTCGGTAGGAACCAAAGAACTTTTCTTGGCATTCATGGACTTAACGTCTGCTTTCGACTGAGTGAATAGGTCAAAACTATGGCCCTTACTATTAGATGTTGGAATGGATGGCGATTTGGTGGCTTTCTTACACTGATACCACCTAAATCTGACTGCCTCTGCCAGATTCAATGAAAATGGTTCCCTTACAAAGTCCTGGAACATGAAGAGAGGAGTGAGACAGGGATGTATTTTGGCCCCTGTCTTGTTTACCCTATACATTAACAATTATGGGGCCGTCCTGGAAACTGCTACTAACAACATCCCTAGAGCAGGTACTAAACTTATACCTGCTCTTTTATATGCAGATGATGCTGTTTTAATAGCAAGGACACCAATTGGACTGAAACGACTTGTAAATGCCTTTATTGATTTTATGGTCTCGCTTGACCTTTCCATAAATTTCCCGAAATCCCACATAATGTCCATAGGTAATTTAAAACGTGACAAATGCACACTTATATGTAAAGGTGGAGAATTGACAAATGTGGCCACATTTCCGTATTTAGGCTTTTTGTTTGCTGAAAGGGTGTCATGGGTGGCACAACGAACACTCAAGAAAAACACCCTGTCTAGAGCAGCAGGAGCAGCTTTTGACTTTGCCAAGAGACTGGGGAGTAAACCTTTGTGTCCACTTCTGAAGGTCTATAATGAGAAATGCTTACCAATGGCCACATATGACAGCGAACTTTGTGGCTATAAGGAGGACGGCGATCTGCAAGTGGCCGAATATAAATATTTGCGGAAAGGTTATTTCATATGTATTTTTTGACTTGTTTTTATGATGGACTGTATAGTGTTTAGCCTTTTTACTTGTGGTTTGTGTAAATCGTTTTATGGTCAAAATTTGGCCGAATAAAGTTTATTTGACTTGACTTGAACTTTTCTTGGTGGACTATCTGTTCTGGAAGTACAGAGGAGTACATCCTTCCTCTTAAGTTAAGAAACGAGTCATATATAATGGAAATGAGAATTTTGTTGGCAGCGTCTTTAAGTGACTGGTCTTGGAATTGGGGTGCAGATGTAGGGTCAATTTACTGGTGCAGGAAAATGCCTCAAGGATGGTCTTTCTGGATATGGGAGGTGAATACATTGAGTTCAAAAGATAGGGTTCAATAGTCTTTTGAGGGAATGCAGTTAGCTCAGAGATGAGTTGAGTTGGTGGGGCCTAGTCAGTAGTTAAAGAACAGTTAAGGCCAAAAAACTGGAGGGACAATAGTCAGTCCACAAAAGGGGAAGGGATTGAAAGAGTAATGGCTGGGTTTGGAGTTATTTGGGATTAGAAAGATTTGTTTGATTGTTTATGATGCAGACTTTTCTCATTAAAGCAACCATTTTCATATATAAAGATTCCCTTGTTCTGCTCCATACTCTCCTGTCCAGGTGCATATAGGGTCTGTGCGCCTGTGCGTAAGAACATATATTTTGAACGTAACGGGGTATGGCAAGGGTATGCTCACAGTGCTGTCAATGAGTGATACCTCACACAATACAGTGTCATACAACAATAAAATGTTTTAGGCTGATATAAGTAAAAAATAATTCAAGAAAATGTCGCAGAATCATGATGAAGTGCCTTTATACGGAGTGACTGGTACAGTCACAACGTAACTTAAAGCGGGAAATGCAGCAAATTGTATTCAGTAAAACACAATTAATGTTTTGGTAGATATCGCTCAGCTGATCACATTTTAGAACAAGCACTGGCAATGCAAATAGGTCTGTCTTTAAAGGAATGTTGCATGGTCATACGAAGCATTACATATATATAGCATGGGAATAGATATGTATTTGTGTGGAAGCAAACTTAAGAATAATATTGTTGTAGGTTAAAAGGGCAGGTGACAGTTGCACTGTCAAGCCAGACCTAAAAATCCATGTAGGTTAATGACTGCCCTCCTCCCATCTGTGCTTGCTGCGGGAGAAAAACAACAAAAATTATCTAGTTATCTAAGACACTTTAATAAAATTCCAATGCCAAGTGTGCACCCCTGAAGATTCAAACTTAGGCAGCTGGATAAATAGATAAAATGAGGACAGCTCCATGGAGTGCAAGCACTGTTTTTAGGTTGAGCTTTCGAGACCTCTTGTATAAACTTTAGTATATACTTCTTTGTGGCTTCCAGCTGACCCACTGATTCGATTTGTCTGTTTCAAAGTCCTTCAAACATCCTTGCCTGATAGTGGTCATACCTTCCCTTTGACCCTCTTTTTTGTCTTTCATTCCCTCCCCAGGAGCATGGCCCAATTACTTCTCCCCTTATACATTTCCCATTATAGCAACTTGAAAAGGGACTACTTGTTCCTTTGTTTCAGCACACTTCACTCCAGAGCTCGATGTTTTCAGTTGCTCCAAGCTCCTATCAGGCCGCTGCATATTTACTGTTTAGAGTTAATGGAGTGGGGGGCTGGTCTTTTCAAAATGAAAACGTTCTGCAGTGCCTGGGATTACAACAATTTGTGAAAACAACAGTTTACAATGCTTTTCAATTATCCACTGCCGATGTGCAGAGAAAATTGCTATTGTTAAAAGTTTTCATTAATATTGTCTCAATTTAAAATGGTGGCCGCAAGCCTTGCGCGATGACAAGGCCGTCTTGCTGACAAGCGTTTTGTCTTCTCACTTACACGCTGCCAGATTGGGTTACTGGAGGGTGAGAGATTATTTCCAGTTCCATGCTGCTGTTATAATTTGTAATTAATATTTGCCCAATTTAAGATGGCAGCCGCACGTCATGCGCGATGACATTGTTAACGTCACGCTTCATGACGAGCCGCCTTGCCATCAAGTGTTTTGTCTTCTATTGCGCAAGCTGAAAGGTCATAGATTTTTGGGTTGGGTTGTGCCCTGTGTGCCTCTGTAGGTCAAGCCTGAGCCTGCTCTCATGCATGTTAAAATCTCCATGTATTACTAATGTGTTACTATTCAAATGTGTTGCACTGTTGCTAGGTTATATGTTGAATCTAGAATGCCTTCTGTTCAGTTTACTGCTGCTGAACCTTGAGGCAAGACGCTGGATGCTGTGCTGCATTAAAGACACACTTTATTTTTATATATCCATTTGAGTTTGGATCTTTATTCTACATTTTGGCGACGAGCGGAAGTCCAGTGGCCCTGTCATCTTTTTGGAGCAGCACAGGCGCAGAGGCTATATCTGGACAAGATTTACAGATTTAATTGAGGACCGACACTATTCTGTGGTTCCCGTTTATCTGAAACGGTGGCCTTTCATGCTGAGAGGAGTGTGCTGTGACCGGGCAAGTACTGGTGAAACTTATTCTATTACTAAAATATACTATTTAGACTCACGGTGTTGCGGGCAGTTTGAGCCGCGCACACTTATCTTGGATACATCTGCATCTTTTGATTGATGCGGCAACGTTCGGTTTTGTCTTTCGCAGCGGAAAGGATTCCTCGCGTCAGCTGTTGCATGCGATCCGATCTCTTGCGCTCTATTACGGAAGAGCGAGAAGCAGAGAGTACACGCATGACACGCTCTGACGCACTGCAGAAAGAGTAATAAACGCTGCAATTGGTCAAATTTACATCCTTCTCATTGGGAGATGTGAGCTGTACTCCCGTAGGATGTTAAAACTTTTTGGTGTTCCTATTGGCTTTTAAAGCGTTTTCTTCAATTACATCTTGTTCTACATCAGATGCCATGAGTTTTGAGAGACTTCTGTTTTACACTTGATTTGTGACTGAGGGAAGTCGTTTTCTGAAGAAAGAGACACAGCTGACAATCAATTTGGAAGATATATGGTACATTTTGAAACACCTTTTACTGTGTTATTCAACATTAGTGAATTGATATACTTTTACTTAATTATTAACTTTGGTTTACATTTTATTGTGAGTAGCCATGCAATTCGATCCTCCAGGAAAAATTTTACCAAACAAAGGCGAACCTGCAATGCCTTGGGTAAGATGGAAAGAAGAATTTATTACTTACAAGACTGCAATTGATGGACAAAGAATGGAAAGAGTATATTATTACACTGTCTAGGATCTGAGGGCCAAGTTGTTTTTAGGAGTCTACCACAAATGGAACAGGAAGATTTGGACGTGTATAAGGAAGCACTACTTAGGATGGAACTTAGATTCAAGCCATCCACTAGCATTGCGTTGAATAGGTTCAAATTTTACACCAGGATGCAAAAAGAGAATGAGTCCTTTGATGAATTTTTAAAAGCATTACGGGGACTTTCCATGTCATGTAATTTTGGACAAATGACTGATGAAATGATACGAGATCAAATTGTAGTTCATGTAAAGAGCAAGAAAATACAAGAGCAGTTATGGGTGGTAGGAGATCCTAAATTACAAGACGCTATTGCTATTGCTAGGGCTCTAGAACAGTCTGAAAAATAGGTGTCTGTAGTTAGTAAGAAGGATCCTGCTAATGAGGAAGTATGTGCAATAAATACCAATGAAGGTAATTTGTGTACTTTAACCAAAGGGCGTGACTATAGAAAGAAAGATGAAAGTAGGAATACCACTTGTTACAGATGTGGAAGTGTCAATCACATTGCGTCTTTTCCTCATTGTCCTGCCATCGGGAAAGAATGTGTGAAATGTGGTCGTATTGAGCATTTTGCATGTGTCTGCAAGGACCTGAGAAGGAGAAGCAATGTTACCTACAATCAGAGGGGAAAAGTTTCCTCTCTAACAGAGATAAGTAGACATGAGGTTAACTGTGAGTGTGGAAGGTCTGATGTTCCTACTAAAGGAATTGTTATATCTATAAATGACACCAATCAAGAGGAAGTAGGTGGAAAGGATCCACCCAAGGGTCCACCCAAATGCATTGTCAAAGTACTTGGTGAGCAGTTAGAGCTCATGGCTGACTCTGGGTCTCCATGACCATTATTACAAAAAAATATTGTATGGAAAAGTTGGGAAAATGTTTAGATTTGGAAAAGTTGGAACCATTGGATATTATTGCAGAGACTTTTGATGGCACAACAATTGATGTCATCGGTTACAATATTGTGGAACTAGAGTTCAAAGATAGGAAAGCTGAAGTTAAACTCTATATAGCTGTACAAGGTGTGAATGTCCTAGGATGGAGGGATCAGTGGAAATTAGGAATCATACGAAACCCCAGGAGTAGTGAACCAGTTCTTATAGTTTCAGACAAAAATAATGAGGAAACCATCATTAACCAATTTCCCAAAGTTTTTCTGACAAACTTGGTAAACTTACAGGTTTTTCACATGACATAAAAATAAAGAGTGGGACAATTCCTGTGAGACAAAAATTAAGGAACGTCCCTATCAATATAAGACAAGAGTTGAAGGTTATGTTGGAGGACCTGGTCAAAGAAAACATTATTGAAGAAGTAGAATCTTCAGAATGGGTTTCTCCCATAGTTTTGGTGAGAAAAGGGGATCAATCTTTGAGGCTGTGTGTGGATTTAAGAGCTTTAAATGCCAATGTGATAGCGGATTGCCACCCACTTCCCAATATAAATGAGGTTGTGAGCATGCTAGAAGGAGCTGCAGTGTTTTTCCACTCTGGATCTTAGGTCCGCCTATCACCAGATAGTGTTGACAGATTCTTCTAGACATTGTACTGCTTTAATTACACCATTGGGCTTATACCGATTCAAGAGGATGCCTTTTGGTTTAATATCAGCAGCATCAGTTTTTCAAAGGGCCATGCATCACATTTTCAAAGACTGTGATAATTTTACAAAATGTTTCCAAGATGACATACTTATATTTCCAAAGGATCATCAAGAACATTTCTCTCATCTAGAACAGGTTTGCAAAAGATTGGAGGACCATGGGTTGACGTTGAAGAAAACCAAGTGTAAGTTGCTTCGCACTTCTGTAGAATATTTGGGTCACACTTTGGGGCCGATTCCGATCTCGGTCGGAGGCGCACCCAATACCATTCGGTCGGGAAAAAAGCCATGCGAAAGCCTGTTTCCCGACCGAACCGTCACGCTGGTCCGGCCGAGCGAGTACGATGCGAATTCGCCGACCGACTCGTCCGGGCGACCCGACCGCTCCGACCGACTCGTACCCGGATCGTACCGCTCCGACCGACTCGCTCGGACCCGATCCGCACCGCGCAATGGAGACGTTTTCCGGCCGGGTAAGTACGATGCGCACCTCGACCGCTCCGACCGACTCGCGCCGTCCGACTCGAACTCGCTGTCGGAGCCGTACTTTGGGGGTCCGTGTCGGACCCCCTGTACGCGTACCCGTGCGAGGCGCACACAGGGGGACCCATGGGTCCCCCCTACCTGTGCGTGTACGCCGCGAGCGCTCGCGGCGTACTCGCTGTAGGGGCGCCCTTGTCCGCCTCGCACCCATTGAGGCAATGGGAGCCCGCGTACGCGTTGTACGACCGGCTCCCATTGAGTTCAATGGGAGTCCGACCGACTCGTGTCCGATAACATACAGACGCATCGTACTCGTTCGGTCGGACTGCACGGGTCCGATTCGGTCGGAAATCTCTCCGGGTCCGGCTCGGTCGGAGAAATTTCCGGCCCGAATCGGAATCGACCCCTTTGTCGGGAGAAGGGGTTGTTCCAAAACAATCGTTGGTTGATGCCATAGTGAAAGCTCCTGCACCAGACTTCAGAGATAAATTACTTTCATTTGCTGGAATGTGCGAATATTATAGTAAATTTATTAAGAATTTTGCAACGAAGATAGAACCTTTGCGTATGTTGAGCAGGAAGGATGTAAGGTTTGAGTGGTCTGATAAACAAGAAAATGCATTTCAACAAATTAAAAATGATATTCTGGAAGCGCCTACCCTTAAAACATTTTGTATAGGTTAGGAATGTATAATTACTGTTGATGCCAGCATGTATGGTTTAGGAGCTGTTTTATCTCAGAGGTGTGGAAAGAGGAATGGAATGTTGCGTTCGCTTCTAGGACACTTAGTGAAACAGAGAGGAAATATGCAGTGATTGAAAAAGAACTACTTGGTTGTGTGTGGGCCATCGAACATTTCCGCAATTATGTTTGGGGAAGTCAGTTTTTTACTTAAGACTGATCACAAACCACTTGTTCATATTTTATCACCTGGTGGTGGTAGAAATGCTACTGCTCGTATTGCCAGGTTGATGTCTAGACTACAGGAGTATAGTTTTAAAGTAGAGTATGTGCCTGGAAAGAATAATGTCATTGCAGATTGTTTTTCCAGATTGCCTTGTAATGAGCAAGAAGGAAGTTTGGACAAACCTCATGAAGACATTATTGCCACCATTAATGATGTTGTAGAGGAAGCCTTTGAGAGCATTGAGGAAAAAACCTGGTCTGATAATTGCAAAGAAGATGAATTATGGAAGAAAGTGAAAGATTATGTTCTGACAGGTTGGCCAAGGAAAGACCTTTTATTGCCTGAAGTACTACCGTTCTTTAAGGTCACAGATGAATTGGAATTGGAAGGAGACTTGCTATTCAAGGATGGTAAATGCATTCCTCCTGTAGGAATGCAAGAGATTATTCTGCATTTAGCGCATAAACAACATTTTGGTATGTCTTCTATGAAAAGACTAATTTTGGTATGTCTTCTATGAAAAGATTAATTAGGGCCAATTTTTGGTGGCCTGGCTTAGACAGGATGGTTGATTGTGTGGTAAGAGAATGTGAAGATTGTGTGAATAGTGAGAGAGGTCTCAGAGTGACTCCTGCACCTTTAAAACCTGTGGATTGGCCAGAATTTCCTTGGCAGAAAGTTGCCATGGATATCTCAGGGCCTTCCATTCTTTGCCACAAGATGCGAGGTTTGCTCTTGTGGTTATTGACTATCATTTCGAAGTGGCCAGAGGTGAAATTTGTTAGCCACATTACTACTGATGTTGTCATAGAATTTCTTAAGGAAATCTTTGCGAGAGAAGGGTACCCCGAAGTACTCATTACTGACAATGGGGTTCAGTTTAAATCCAAAGAGATGCAGGATTTTCTGGTGTATTGTAGCATTTGCCATTTGACCACTGCCTTATGTGAACCTCAAGGGAATGGTCAAGTGGAAAGGTTTAATTGAGTTTTAAAAGAATGGATAACTGCTGCATGCAAGAGTGGCAGTGAATGGAAAAATGTTTTAAGAGAAAATATTTGGATGTATCGTACTACGCCTCACACCATTATGGAAGTGAGTCCTTTCAAACTGCTCAAAGGCAGGAATCCTACCACTACGTTATGTCCTTGGTGGTTCAAGAAAAAATGGGAGAAGAAATGTCATGGTATTGATGTACAACAAGTTGGCAAGAAGGTTGCGATTAGACAAAACAAAATGAAAGAATGGTATGATAACAAATGGAGAGTTAAAAGTCCCAATTTTCGTGTTGGAGATTGGGTCAGGATCCGTTTGCCAGGGATTATTTCCAAAGGTATGGAAAACCCACCAGAGTAGTAAAAGTGAATTTGAACAGTGTTGTTACACAGGATGGTAAAGTTTAGAATGTTAGGCGTGTTGCAAGATACAATAGTTTTAAAAATGTTAATGTGCATTTTGGAAGAGAAGCCCCGCCCACTCTCCACCCATAGTTTTCATTGGCTTGTGTCTTTGTCCTTCGTAAATGCAGGCTTCTGATTCAGTAATCAGTTTGTTAGTCCCTCCTTAGTACCGCCTTGTCTTCATTTCTATCCTCCCATGGCTACTTGCCCCTTTACTTCGGTTTTTACACGGTTCGTGTTATTTAGACTTGTAAGCACTATTTTCTTTATTGAGTTTCTCCTACTTCAGGCACGACGACGTGCTTTGCTCACATTTAGCGCGCCATGCCCGCTTTGACTTTCAAGCAGCCAGGACAATGGCATTGCAAATATTTTTATGCACGGGCACCGCTCTTGATCACGGCGCCCGCTTATTTTAATATTCACGGAAGCTGCTCATATTGATCACAGGTATATTGATCCTTTGAGGGCAAGACATCCAAGGACTCCCGGACGGCCTATGATGTCGAGGCCCGCAACACTTTCACTTTCAAGCTGGCATTGCAAATATTTTTATGCACGGGCACCGCTCTTAATCACGGCGCCCGCTTCATTTAATATTCACGGGAGCCATGCATATTGATCACAGGCATATTGATCCTTTGAGGGCGAGGCATCAAAGGACTCCTGGACGGCCTATGATGTGAGGCCCGCAAGAGTGCTGCTGGCTGAAAGGAGGGCGGCGATCTCCTGATCGAGAGGGAAGCAGCCGCAAGCAGCTGTATCCAGGCAGCAGGTACGAGGGAGTCGGAGAGAGCTCCAGGGTCTCTGTACTGTCTGGCCGCAGCAGTTGATTGGCACGGGTCGGGGAGACCCCTGTGGTGTGAAAGATGCGTTGTCCTTTATATTTATTAGTAGCTGTTTTCGCCCTTTGGCAGTTCGGTGCAAGTTGCTAGCCCAATCCCACCCTGTTCAGTCAGTTAGTCGTCTCTGCTTCGGAACATTCAACATTGGGTGGAAGTATGTTACAACTATAACTATATTTTTGCAGACAGATATCACACAACCTTGTGTGAAGCTGTAAAAGCTCCGTGAATTAATAATGGTGTAAAATATGGTGGCAATCTGGCAAAAATAAATTTGGTCTGTTAGAGCACTCCCCTTGTATTTATTTGTGGATTCCAATTGGAACCGGAGCATATTTTTTATTACACTTGCTGGAATTAAACATTGTTTGGGATAAACAGTATGTTATTTTTGTTCTTTGTGCCTTTGTTATTTCCTATTTATATATGCATGTCGCACTTATGAGGCTGTAAGCGATCACTAGCTTCAAACCAGTGCAAACAGACATCACACATCCTTTGTTGAAGCTGAAAAACCTTGGTGAAATGAAGAATGGTGTAAAATGATGTAAAAAAATGGTGGCGCTGTAGCAAAAATAAATGTAGTCTGCTGGAGCGCGCCCCTTGTATTGATTAGAGACAGTTTTGCCATTGGGCACTGCTGTGCGATTTGCTGTCCCAATCCTACCCTGCCCACCTTCTGTTCAGTCAGTTTGTAGCCTCTGTTTTGGAACATTCAACATTGGTTGCTAATATGTTACAACCGTTAGTAGGCTTTTGCAAACAGACATCACACAACCTTCGTTGAAGCTGCAAAAGCTATTTTACAGTACACTACAAAATTATTACTATTGCACACTTCCGGAAGCGGGGTTAAAAAGTAAGTATAGCGGGAACTAAAATTTTAAAAAGTACCAGTAAGTAATCTAGGTGCTACTCTGTCACATTACACACATCGCACATTTGGTGACTGTGTAAGCAAGCACCGATCACTAGCTTCAACTGGAGCAAACAGACGTTAGACAACATAGACAAAGCAGCAAAATATAGATGAAATAAACAATAGTGTAAAAATTGGTGGCACTGTTGCAAAAATAAATTTGTTCTGTTGGAGCTCTCACCTTGCATTTATTCGTGGCTGTTTTTGCAATTTAGCAATGCAGTGCAATTTGCTGTGTCAATCGGACCAGTAGCACACTGTTTTGTAAGTTTTATAATTTTTTTGATGTAACATTTTTTCGCTTGTTCCATTTTGCCGTCACGCATTGAAATAATGTAGTGGTTTAGGTAAACATTAATCCCACCCTGCCCACATATCACACAACATAAGGTTAAGCTGTAAATTTAGTAATGCGGTGCAATTTGCTGTGTCAATCGGACCAGTAGCACACTGTTTTGTAAGTTTTATTATTTTTTTGGTGTAACATTTTTTCGCTTGTTCCATTTTGCTGTCACGCATTGAAATAATGTAATGGTTTAGGTAACATTAATCCCACCCTGCCCACTTATCACACAACATAGGTTAAGCTGGAAAACATGCAGCACTGCTTTCTTTTGCGCTTGCCTTTCGGCACTTAAATGATGTATTGTGTACTTTTTTGAATTGCACCAAAAAATTATATCGTAGAGAATGTCAAACTATTTATCAGTGGTGGCTCGCCGAGGGAGTGGTGCGGGTGGTGGGGCGGGGTGGGGGAGGGGCAGGGTGGGGGGTAGTGAACTCGGACATACGACAGACAGAACTCAGAGGGAGTTCTGTCCGTCGTAAGTCCGAGTCCACTACCACCCCACCCTGCCCCTCCCCCGCTGCCCCACACCACTCCCTCGGCGAGCCGCCACAGCTATTTATAAAAGAATATGCCAACACGCTACGTTTCTAAGATCCAGAAAATGTTTCAAAGTGAACATGACAAATTAATTGGAAACCCACACTATTTTTAAAATGTCAGAAAAACACTTTTCAAAACTGACACACATAAATAATACAAAGGCAGAAAAGCACATAAATAACAATGTTTCTATCAACCACTGCATTATTGTAATGCGCAACCGTGATCTCGATCGAAAACACTACTACATTCCAACAAACTTGAATCTAATTTTGCAATCAATGTGCCAACATGCTCCTGGAGCGATATAAACACACAAAAAGGTAATTTTTCATTAAAATATTTATATGTGTTTGTGTGGGATAAAAGGAACCCCTCAGTCTTATTTATGTTGTCAAAGTTTTTCCACCTCTTCGGTGGTATGTGAATGACAGTGTGGTTTTTATGTTTATTTGACTGATGAGGTGTAAAAGGGTTTTTGGGGAATTGCCGACTATGGAGCTGGGGATCCAAGTTTGCGTCGTGGCATCGGCTCAACATCTTGTGGTTCTGAGCAAAATACTTCATATCCCCTGTGGCCAAGGACAGCGCCTAGATACCCTCATTATAATCCGCGCTATATAAATCTACAAATTATAAATTATAATTATTCCACAACTAACAATTTCAATGCAACACACATAATTCGACTCCACTTCACACCATATACATCCACTTCACTCCAAAACAAAAAACTTAGGTAAAAAACATGGGGACATATGTACAAGGAGTCAACGCCGCGTTAGCGGCACTTTCCCACTGCTAATGCGGCGATATTGTCATCGCCGTATTCACAAGCTGTCA